>JBBDGP010000521.1:0-559456 GCA_037952835.1 Lithobates septentrionalis | reverse complement strand
AAAAAGTGACAATTTTGAAAAAAGAACAAACAATATTTTTACTGTTAGGTATAATAAATATCCCAAAAAAATTTCTTCATCAGTTTAGGCCAATATGTATTCTTTACATATTTTTGGTATAAAAAAAAAATCGTTATAAGCGTATAGTAATTGATTTTCGCAAAAGTTATAGCATCTACAAAATAGAGGATATATTTATGGCATTTTCATTATATATTTTTTTTTTTAATAAAATGGCAGTGATCAGCAATTTTTAGCGAGACTGTGACATTTTGGCGAACAGATTGGACACTTTTGACATTTTTTGGGACCATTGACATTTATACAGCGATCAGAGCTAAAAATAGCCACTGATTACTGTATAAATGTCACTGGCAGGGAAGGGGATAACACTGGGGGTGATCAAGGGGTTAAGTGTTCCCTAGGGAGGAGTTTTTAACTGTGGGGGAGTGGACTGACTGGGAGTAGAGAGAGATCACTGATCCTGATCACTAGGAACAGCAGATCTCTCTCTGCAGAACGGAGATCTGTTTACATTGGCAGATCTCTGTTCTAGCTCTCCGAGGAGCTCTTACGGGTGGCCGGCAGACATAGTGGCCACGAGCCACACGGAGTGACTCCAGCGTTGCGCTGCGCATGCGCGCCTCCTATAGCTCTTAAAGTGACCGACGTACACCTACGACAATTCGCGCAGCTGTGCCAACCTGACACAGTATAATGATGGTGGCTGGTTGGCAAGCAGTTAAAAAAAAATTAATTTAGATCCTTTTCTCACTGAGCTGCCCCGGGTGTCAGTGGTAAAGCAGTGCTGTTTTTAGCGCCGCTTTACTGTCGTTTTAGCGGTGCTATTCGGCCACTAGCAAGGCAGTTTTAACCCCCACTAGCGGCCAAAAGAGGTTAAATCCGCCCACAAAACACCGCTGCAGCAGCGCTTTGCCGGCGGTATAGCAGCGCTACCCCATTGTTTTCAATGGGCAGGGGCACTTTAGGAGCGGTGAGTTTACCGCTCCTAATGCGCTCCAAAGAAGCTGCTGGCAGGACTTTTTCTGATGCCCTGCCAGCGCACCGATCCAGTGTAAAAGCCCTTGGGCTTTCACACTGGAGTGAATGGAGCCGCTGTTTCAGGGCGCTTTGCAGGCACTATTTTTAACACTATAGGGGTCTTAGTGAAGAAGGGAATTGCTAAAGTAAGTTTGTTGCAAAGGTCAGACATTTAATTCAGAAATTACATTAGGTATGCAAAGTTTGGGGGCCCTTTCATCTGCTATGTGACACGTTACAAAGCATTCATTCCATGATTTAAAGAGAGTACCAATCAATGAACAAGCACCCTTCTAGTGACCTCATAACCCTGACAAATCATTGGTGGGTCCTGTCTTTAGGTCAGAAAGCATGCCAAGTATTTAAAATTTACAATGCTCCATTATAGTGATCAGGCCCGGATTGGGCCAAAAAATAGGCCCGGGCATTTTGGATTGAGCAGACCATAACGTGTTAAGTGGTCCCTTCCCCACTCTCCACCCTGATGGATCCCCCGAATTAGGGCAGGGGGGAACCCGGCAGAGGTGTGGGGGGGAGGCGAGGGGGTACCAGGAAAGAGCATGGGGATGTGGAGAGCACAGGGGGGGTTGGCAGAGAGCATGGGGTGATGTGGAGAGCACAGGGGGGTGGCAGAGAGCATGGGGGGATGTGGTGAGCACAGGGGGGGGGGGCGGCGGAGAGCATGGGGATGTGGAGAGCATGGGGGGCTGCCGGAGAGCATGGGGAAAGGTGGAGAGCACGGGGCAGCAGAGAGCATGGGGGTATGTGGAGAGCACAGGGAGGGTGGTGGAGGAGAGCATGGGGGAGGTGTAGATCACAGAGGGGGGTGGCGAGCACAGGGGGGCAGTGGAGAGCACAGGGGGGCAGCAGAGAGCATGGGGGAGGTGGAGAGCACGGGGGGCGGAGAGCACAGGGGGGCAGCGGAGAGCATGGAGGAATGTGGAGAACACAGGGAGGGGGGGTGGCGGAGAGCATGGGAGAGGTGGATAGCACAAGGGGGCAGCAGAGAGCATGCGGGAATGTGGAGAGCACAGGGGTGGCAGCAGAGAGCATGGGGGGATGTGGAGAGCACAGGGGGGATAGCAAAGAGCATGGGGGGTGGTGGAGAGCACAGGGGGGGGCAGCAGAGAGCATGGGGTAACATGCATGGGCAATTTAGGTAACAGCGATCACAGGTCAATTAGTTTAAGTATAAATCACACAAATAGGAAACATAAAGGGAATACAAAGACACTGAATTTCAAAAGAGCCAACTTCCCTAAACTACAAACCTTGCTAAAAGGCATACATTGGGATAAAATATTAGGAACAAAGAATACGGAGGAGAGATGGGTTTGCTTTAAGAGCATATTAAATAAGGGCATTAGCCAATGTATCCCATTGGGTAATAAATTTAAAAGAGCGAACAAAAATCCTGGATGGCTTAACTCCAATGTAAAAATGCATATAAAAGCAAAGGAGAAGGCCTTCAAAAAATAGGTTGAGGGATCATCCTCAGCATTCAGACTTTATAACGAATGCAATAAGAAATTTAAGGGTGCAATTAGGACATGAAATTCACATAGCGGAGGAGAGCAAAAAAAATCCCAAGAAATTCTTTAAGTATGTAAACAGTAAAAAAGGGAGGACAGACCATATTGGCCCCATAAAGAATGAGGAAGGACATCTGGTTACAAAGGATGGGGAGATGGCAAAGGTATTGAATTTATTCTTCTCCTCAGTCTTCACGAGTGAATCGGGGGGCTTCAGTAACCAAAACTGCAGTGTTTATCCTCATGACACAACACAGGAAGCACCTCCATGGTTAACAGAGGACGGAATTAAAATTAGACTTGAGAAACTTAACATTAATAAATCACCGGGACCAGAGGGCTTGCATCCGAGGGTACTTAGGGACATAGGTGTGCGCAGCCTCTTGCATTAGGGTGTGCACCCCAAAGCTCAAATACATATGCATGTGTATATGTACTGATGGTGTCAGTAGGGCAGTGGACAGTGTCATTATTTTTATTTTATTTTTAAATAAATTATTTTATTTTGTAATATTTTTTTTGGGGGATGAAATATCAGTGGTCTAAACAGGGGGGAATATGCACCACACAAGGCGATTTACAGACCAGTTAGCCTAACATCAATAGTATGTAAACTCTTGGAGGGGATGATAAGGGACTATATACAAGATTTTAGTAATAAGAACGATATCATTAGCAGTAATCAGCATGGAGTCATGAAGAATCGTTCTTGCCAAACCAATCTATTAACCTTCTATGAGGAGGTGAGTTGCCATCTAGATAAAGGAAGGCCCGTAGACGTGGTGTATCTGGATTTTGCAAAAGCATTTGACACAGTTCCCCTTAAACGTTTACTGTACAAAATAAGGTCCGTTGGCATGGACCATAGGGTGAGTACATGGATTGAAAACTGGCTACAAGGGCGTGTTCAGAGGGTGGTGATAAATGGGGAATACTCAGAATGGTCAGGGGTGGGTAGTGGGGTTCCCCAGGGTTCTGTGCTGGGACCAATCCTATTTAATTTGTTTATAAACGATCTGGAGGATGGGATAAACAGTTCAATCTCTGTATTTGCAGACGATACTAAGCTAAGCAGGGCAATAACTTCTCTGCAGGATGTGGAAACCTTGCAAAAAGACCTGAACAAATTAATGGGGTGGGCGACTACATGGCAAATGAGGTTCAATGTAGAAAAATGTAAAATAATGCATTTGGGTGGCAAAAATATGAATGCAATCTATACACTGGGGGGCGAACCTCTGGGGGAATCTAGGAGGGAAAAGGACCTGGGGGTCCTAGTAGATGATAGGCTCAGCAATGGCATGCAATACCAAGCTGCTGCTAATAAAGCAAACAGAATATTGGCATGCATTAAAAGGGGATCAACTCCAGAGATAAAACGATAATTCTCCCGCTCTACAAGACTCTGGTCCGGCCGCACCTGGAGTATGCTGTCCAGTTCTGGGCACCAGTCCTCAGGAAGGATGTACTGGAAATGGAGCGAGTACAAAGAAGGGCAACAAAGCTAATAAAGGGTCTGGAGGATCTTAGTTATGAGGAAAGGTTGCGAGTGCTGAACTTATTCTCTCTGGAGAAGAGACGCTTGAGAGGGGATATGATTTCAATTTACAAATATTGTACTGGTGACCCCACAATAGGGATAAAACTTTTTCGCAGAAGAGAGTTTAATAAGACTCTGGGCCACTCATTACAATTAGAAGAAAAGAGGTTTAACTTTCAACTACGTAGAGGCTTCTTTACTGTAAGAGCGGCAAGGATGTGGAATTCCCTTCCACAGGCGGTGGTCTCAGCGGGGAGCATTGATAGCTTCAAGAAACTATTAAATAATCACCTGAATGACCGCAACATACAGGGATATGTAATGTAATACTGACACATAATCACACACATAGGTTGGACTTGATGGACGTGTGTCTTTTTTCAACCTCACCTACTATGTAACTATGTAACTATGTAACTATGGGGGAATGTGGAGAGCACAGGGGGAAGGCAGAGAGCATGGGGGAATGTGGAGAGCACGGGGGGTTGGCAGAGAGCATGGGGGAGGTGGAGAGCCCGGGGGGCAGCAGAGAGCATTGGGGAATGTGGAGAGCACAGGGGGGTGGCAGAGAGCATGGGGGAATGTGGAGAGCACAGGGGGGTTGTCAGAGAGCATGGGGGGAGGTGGACAGCCCAGGGGGGGCAACAGAGAGCATGGGGGAATGTGGAGAGCAGAGGGGGGGCAGCAAAGAGCATGGGGGAATGTGGAGAGTACAGGGGGGTGTCAGAGAGCATGGGGGAATGTGGAGAGCACAGGGGGGCAGCAGAGAGCATAGGGGAATGTGGAGAGCACAAGGGGGGTGGCAGAGAGCATGGGGGAATGTGGAGAGCACAGGGGGCATCAGAGAGCATGGGGGAATGTGGAGAACACAGGGGGCAGCAGAGAGCATGTGGGAATGTGGAGAGCACGGGGGTGGCAGCAGAGAGCATGGGGGAATGTGGAGAGCACAGGGGGGCAGCAGAGAGCATGTGGGAATGTGGAGAGCACGGGGGTGGCAGATTGCATGAGGGAATTTGGAGAGCACAGGGGGGGTGGGCGGAGAGCATGGGGAAATGTGGAGAGCACATGGGGGGTAGGGAAAGAACATGGGGGGAGGTGGAGAGCCCAGGTGGGGCAGCAGAGAGCATGAGGAAATGTGGAGAGCACAGGGGGTAGCGGAAAGCATGGGTGAATGTGGAGAGCACGGGGGGTTGGCAGAGAGCATGGGGGGAGGTAGAGAGAGCACACGTGGGGCAGCAGAGAGCATGGGGAAGTGTGGAGAGCACAGGGGTGGCAGAAAGCATGGGGGAATGTGGAGAGCACAGGGGGGTTGGCAGATTGCATGGGGGGAGGTGGAGAGCCCAGGTGAGGCAGCAGAGAGCATGGGGAAGTGTGGAGAGCACACGGGGTGGCAGAGAGCATGGGGGAATGTGGAGAGCACTGGGGGTGGCAGATTGCATGAGGGAATGTGGAGAGCACAGGGGGGGTGGGCGGAGAGCATGGGGAAATGTGGAGAGCACAGGGGGGGTTGGGAGAGAACATGAGCGGGAGGTGGAGTGCCCAGGTGGGGCAGCAGAGAGCATGGGGAAATGTGGAGAGCACAGGGGGGTAGCGGAGAGCATGGGGGAATGTGGAGAGCACGGGGGGGGGGTTGGCAGAGAGCATGGGGGGAGGTGGAGAGCCTAGGTGGAGCAGCAGAGAGCATGGGGAAGTGTGGAGAGCACAGGGGGTGGCAGAAAGCATGGGGGAATGTGGAGAGCACAGGGGGGTTGGCAGAGAGCATGGGGGGTAGTGGAGAGCCCGGGGGGCAGCAGAGAGCATGGGGGAATGTGGAGAGCACAGGGGGCAGCAGAGAGCATGGGGGAATGTGGAGAGCCCAGAGGGGGTGGCGGAGAGCATAGGGGAATGTGGAGAGCACAGGGGGGCAGCAGAGAGCATGGGGGAATGTGGAGAGCACAGGGGGCAGCAGAGAGCATGGGGAATGTGGAGAGCATGGGGGGTGGCAGAGAGCACGGGGGGGTGGCGGAGAGCATGAGGGGGGTGGCAGAGAGCAGGGGTAAATGTGGAGAGCACAGGGGGGTGGCAGAGAGCATGGGGGAATGTGGAGAGCACAGGGGGGTGGCAGAGAGTATGGGGGAATGTGGAGAGCACAAGGGGTGGCAGCAGGAAGCATGGGGGAATGTGGAGAGCACGGGGGTGACAGAGAGCATGGGGGGAGGTGGTGAGCACAGGGGGAGGTGACAGAGAACATGGGGGGAGGTGGAAAGCACAGGGGGGATGACAGAGAGCATGGGGGGCGGTGGAGAGCATGGGGGGGTGACAGAGGGCATGGGGGAGGTGGAGAACACAGGGGTGTGACAGAGAGCATGGGGGGAGGTGGAGAGCCCGGGGGGGGTGATAGAGAGCATGGGGGAATGTGGAGACAACAGGGGAGTGGCAGAGAGCATGGGGGAATGTGGAGAGCAGAGGGGGGCAGCAGAGAGCACAGGGGAATGTGGAGAGCACAGGGGAGTGGCAGAGAGCATGGGGGAATGTGGAGAGCAGAGGGGGGCAGCAGAGAGCACAGGGGAATGTGGAGAGCACAGGGGGGTGGCAGAGAGCATGGGGGGAATGTGGAGAGCACAGGGGGGTGGCAGAGAGTATGGGGGAATGTGGAGAGCACAAGGGGTGACAGCAGGAAGCATGGGGGAATGTGGAGAGCACGGGGGTGACAGAGAGCATGGGGGGAGGTGGAGAGCACAGGGGGAGGTGACAGAGAACATGGGGGAGGTGGAAAGCACAGGGGGGATGACAGAGAGCATGGGGGGAGGTGGAGAGCACAGGGGGTGACAGAGAGTATGGGGGGCGGTGGAGAGCACGGGGGGGGGGACAGAGGGCATGAGGGGAGGTGGAGAACACAGGGGTGTGACAGAGAGCATGGGGGGAGGTGGAGAGCACAGGGGGGGTGATAGAGAGCATGGGGGAATGTGGAGACAACAGGGGGGTGGCAGAGAGCATGGGGGAACGTGGAGAGCAGAGGGGGGCAGTAGAGAGCACAGGGGAATGTGGAGAGCACAGGGGGGTGGCAGAGAGCATGGGGGAATGTGGAGAGCACAGGGGGCAGCAGAGAGCATGGGGGAATGTGGAGAGCACAGGGGGCAGCAGGGAGCATGGGGGAATGTGGAGAGCACAGGGGGGGGGCAGCAGGGAGCATGGGGGAATGTGGAGAGCACGGGGGTGGCAGATTGCATGAGGGAATGTGAAGAGCACGGGGGGTGGACGGAGAGCATTGGGAAAGTGGAGAGCACAGGGGGGGGGGGGGGGTTGGGAGAGAGCATGGGGGGAGGTGGAGAGCCCAGGTGGGGCAGCAGATAGCATGGGGAAATGTGGAGAACACAGGGGGGTGGCGGAGAGCATGGGGAAATGTGGAGAGTACAGGGGGGTTGGCAGAGAGCATGGGGGGAGGCGGAGAGCCCAGGTGGGGCAGCAGAGAGCATGGGGAAATGTGGAGAGCACAGGGGGTGGCAGAGAGCATGGGGGAATGTGGAGAGCACAGGGGGGTTGGCAGAGAGCATGGGGGGAAGTGGAGAGCCCGGGGGGCAGCAGAGAGCATGGGGGAATGTGGAGAGCACGGGGGGCAGCAGAGAGCATGGGGGAATGTGGAGAGCTCAGAGGGGGTAGCGGAGGGCATAGGGGAATGTGGAGAGCACAGGGGGGTCAGCAGAGAGCATGGGGGAATGTGGAGAGCACAGGGGGGTGGCAGAGAGCATGGGGGAATGTGGAGAGCACAGGGGGGTGGCGGAGAGTATGGGGGAATGTGGAGAGCACAAGGGGTGGCAGCAGGAAGCATGGGGGAATGTGGAGAGCACGGGGGTGACAGAGAGCATGGGGGGAGGTGGAGAGCACAGGGGGAGGTGACAGAGAGCATGCGGGAGGTGGAAAGCACAGGGGGGATGACAGAGAGCATGGGGGGAGGTGAAGAGCACAGGGGGCGACAGAGAGCATGGGGGGTGGTGGAGAGCATGGGGGGTGTGACAGAGAGCATGGGGGGAGGTGGAAAGCACCGGGGGGGTGATAGAGAGCATGGAGGAATGTGAAGAGCACGGGGGGTGACAGAGAGCATGGGGGGAGGTGGAGAGCATAGGGGGGGAGCAAAGAGAAGCAGGATAGGAGGAGCGGTAGGGGTGGTTGCATATAGAAGAATCATTCTCTCCATCTTCCTCCTACAATCTCGCAATGCCTGCTTCTCCTCTACCTCTCGCAGGTATTCAGAGACTGCAGGAGGAAGATGAAAAGAATGATTGTTCTTTATGCAACCACCCCCCTGCTCTGCCTATCCAGGTTACAAGGGGGGCTGCACTCACGTTTTCTCTTACAGGTCAGCTCCATGGTGTCTGCTCTAGCTCCTCCCCCCTTCGCAGTCACACCCCCCGGCACCGACAACTGACCTATACAGGCGAGGCCATAGGTGTCTCATCTAGCTCCTCCCCCTTCATGTTTCCTTCTCCTACAGATTCCTACCTTTTGTTATTCTGAAGAAATCCATGTGTGTTTGTGTTTGTGTGCCTCTGTACTGAGTGGGTCTAATAGGAGTGGTTTCATAATTAACTGTCAGCTGTGGCAGCTGCAGGGCACTAATGAGGAAACCTGCTGGGCCTGCATCCTTTTAGACGGGTTCCTATTGAAAGTATCTCTCCAAAAATGTAATTTTTGTTGAAGGAGATACCTGAAATCTTACTTGTATCTTAGGCAGACTTCTGGGAAAATCAGTGAGCCAATCACACAAGCAGGAAATGATGTGTACACTCAGTGTACAGAACAACTCCAGGTAGCCATATTGCATTGCATTCTCAGAAAATTACAGTGGCTGCAGATTGAAAATGAAAGGTAATTTTTAACATTCAATTACAATATGATTAGTGTCGCAATTATATGTGCTATATTATTTTTTCTTTATTTGGTATCCCCCCCCCCCACGTAAGTGGAGTTTCCCCTTTAAGCTATCTTTAGCATTAAGAAGAACAAGGGGTCCTGGAAGTGATATTTTGGCCCCACAGAATCCCGATCTCAAGATCAGAGTCTTTTCTAGGATTATATAAAGAGGCAGAAGAATTTGAGACAGCCTACATTTACAGAAGATCTGTGGTTAGTTCTCCAAGATGTTTGGAACAACCTACCTGCCGAGTTCCTTCAAAAATTGTGTGCAAGTGTACCTAGAAGAATTGATGCTGTTTTGAAAGGAAAGGGTGGTCACACCAGATATTGATTTGATTTAGATTTCTCTTCTGTTCATTTGCATTCCATTTTGTTGATTGAAAAATATAAACAATTAACACTTCTATTTCTAAAATTCTTAATTTACAGCATTGTTTTTCAAACCTGTCTAAAACTTTTGCACAGTAGTGTAAATATAGAACAATATAGAACAATTAGTAATACAAAAAATCAGTAATCAAAGTTCAGTTCCAGTCATGTTCAAAGTTCAGTGAACATCATTATTCCAGATTCAAAATGCATTGAGAATCAATCTTTCCAGTGAAATGTGAATTCATATTCACCAAAAGTTTTATAAGTAAAAGTCATTCTTGCTTTGGTGAGTGTGGGGTTTATTTACTAAAGCTGGAGAGTGCAAAACCAGGTTCACTTCTGCATAGAAACAAATCAGCTTTCAGGTTTTATTGCCAAACCCTAACTGAACCAGCTGAAGTTAGAAGCTGATTGGCTACCATGCACAGCTGCACCAGATTCTGAGTGCTCCGGCTTTAGTAAATCTACCCCTATGTGTTTCTGTGGGGATATGACAAAAGACACTGCTGAAGAATTTGGGTGAAATTGATTTCACAGTTTACTGGGAAGATTGATGCTCACTGCACTTTGAATTGATACAATAAACCCTATTTACAGATACTGAATTAAGAGAAGGAGAAGGCCTTCAAAAAATACAAGGTTGAGGCATCATCCTCAGCATTCAGACTTTATAAAGAATGCAATAAGAAATTTAAGGGTGAAATTAGGACGGCTAAGATAGAACATGAAAGACACATAGCGGAGGAGAGCAAAAAAAAAATCCCAAGAAATTCTTTAAGTATGTAAACAGTAAAAAAGGGAGGACAGACCATATTGGCCCCATAAAGAATGAGGAAGGACATCTGGCTACAAAGGATGGGGAGATGGCAAAGGTATTGAATTTATTCACGAGTGAATCAGGGGGCTTCAGTAACCAAAACCGCAGTGTCTATCCTCATGACACAACACAGGAAGCACCTCCATGGTTAACAGAGGACGGAATTAAAATTAGACTTGAGAAACTTAACATTAATAAATCACCGGGACCAGATGGCTTGCATCCGAGGGTACTTAGGGAACTCAGTCAAGTGATTGCCAGACCGTTGTTCCTAATTTTTACAGACAGTCTATTGACTGGAATGGTACCAGCTGATTGGAGAAAAGCCAATGTAGCACCAATATTTAAAAAGGGCCCAAAATACATCCCTGGGAATTACAGACCAGTTATCCTAACATCAATAGTATGTAAACTCTTGGAGGGGATGATAAGGGACTATATACAAGATTTTAGTAATAAGAACGATATCATTAGCAGTAATCAGCATGGATTCATGAAGAATCGTTCTTGCCAAATCAATCTATTAACCTTCTATGAGGAGGTGAGTTGCCATCTAGATAAAGGAAGGCCCGTAGACGTGGTGTATCTGGATTTTGCAAAAGCATTTGACACAGTTCCCCATAAACGTTTACTGTACAAAATAAGGTCCGTTGGCATGGACCATAGGGTGAGTACATGGATTGAAAACTGGCTACAAGGGCGAGTTCAGAGGGTGGTGATAAATGGGGAGTACTCAGAATGGTCAGGGGTGGGTAGTGGGGTTCCCCAGGGTTCTGTGCTGGGACCAATCCTATTTAATTTGTTTATAAACGACCTGGAGGATGGGATAAACAGTTCAATCTCTGTATTTGCAGACGATACTAAGCTAAGCAGGGCAATAACTTCTCCACAGGATGTGGAAACCTTGCAAAAAGACCTGAACAAATTAATGGGGTGGGCGACTACATGGCAAATGAGGTTCAATGTAGAAAAATGTAAAATAATGCATTTGGGTGGCAAAAATATGAATGCAATCTATACACTGGGGGGAGAACCTCTGGAGGAATCTAGGATGGAAAAGGACCTGGGGGTCCTAGTAGATGATAGGCTCAGCAATGGCATGCAATGCCAAGCTGCTGCTAATAAAGCAAACAGAATATTGGCATGCATTAAAAGAGGGATCAACTCCAGAGATAAAACGATAATTCTCCCGCTCTACAAGACTCTGGTCCGGCCGCACCTGGAGTATGCTGTCCAGTTCTGGGCACCAGTCCTCAGGAAGGATGTACTGGAAATGGAGCGAGTACAAAGAAGGGCAACAAAGTTAATAAAGGGTCTGGAGGATCTTAGTTATGAGGAAAGGTTGCGAGCGCTGAACTTAATCTCTCTGGAGAAGATACGCTTGAGAGGGGATATGATTTCAATTTACAAATACTGTACTGGTGACCCCACAATAGGGATAAAACTTTTTCGCAGAAGAGAGTTTAATAAGACTTGTGGCCACTCATTACAATTAGAAGAAAAGAGGTTTAACCTTAAACTACGTAGAGGGTTCTTTACTGTAAGAGCGGCAAGGATGTGGAATTCCGTTCCACAGGCGGTGGTCTCAGCAGGGAGCATTGATAGCTTCAAGAAACTATTAGATAATCACCTGAATGACCGCAACATACAGGGATATGTAATGTAATACTGACACATAATCACACACATAGGTTGGACTTGATGGACTTGTGTCTTTTTTGAACCTCACCTACTATATAAGAACTGTGATTCTTGAATAATATTATCCAGATTTCAGTGTAAATTTTCTATCTGTTTCTACAGCCTGTTTCTGAATCTGTTATAAAACAACACAGATAACTCTTATTTCAGAAGCATGGATAAATATTGTCATGCTGTGGCCGATCTCTTGGAGCCTCTTTGCTGCCACTTTCTTTCTACACACATGCACTCCAGTGATGGCTGCATGGCGATTCTCAGGGCAGGATTTCTGATGGTGACACCAGTGAACTATGCCTGCATAAAGTAGGTAAAGTAGCTAGTTTCCAATGGAAGCCCCTGTGACATTGTGACAACATAGGAGTACAATTTGGAGACAAGCAGAAAGCATTGTCATCCTACAGCAGGAAGTACCTGTTAAAAGAACCTTCATGGCAGGAATAGCAGATATGAATTAAATGAAAGCTGCAGATTTTAAAACGATTGGAAATACTTTTAAAATTGCATTAACATGTTACCAAATATATGAGATTTTTGTGATGGGGCTTTATACTTTAAATCTAAGGCAAGAGCTTGATAATTGACTGAATGCCTTCCCTTTAGAAAGAAGGAGGGTACCATACACTGTAGGGTACGATCTGGACTTTTATCTTGCTACTATTTACAATAACTGTACAGACAAATGAAAGCCTATAAACTTTTCCCTTGAAGTACCATTATATTGGCACCATGAATATGTGAATGCCCAATGGAACCCAACATGCTTTTTTACTTGTGTATGAGTAGCTCATTTAATTGATCCTGGTGCTCAACATGAGAAATAGTCTGAGTATATTGTCTCTAAAAGTCTTGGGCTTCTCATTTTCTCTATTGATCTCCTTTCCCACCAACTGCTTTAGAATTTATAATTCTAACACAGCCTTGAGAGTTGTACTTTTATTTGTGTTATATACATATTATCTTTGTATATTGAGAAGATTCAAGCTGAATTTGATGTCATTTTCTAAATGAGGTACACCCCAGGAATATTATACATAGACTTTCTTCTCAGCATCTTCCATTCCTTCCTGAAGTGCTGCTGTTCCAATATTGTCTTCTGATCTCCCTATGAGCAAAGAAGGAAAGACAGAGCAACAAAGACGTTTTTATGTAGCAAAATAGATGTATGAATACATATTTTGATGTTTTAAAAATTAATAATTTCTATTAAAAATCAAAAATTATACATAACAACCAATTGTAATTCATTATGCTTAATGGCATAAAGATGTGTTTATTGGACAAAACTTTATAATTATTTATGTGAAAAAATGCACATGCTTTGTAAAGTGTAACTATGGCTGTAGCAGACAATCCAACTCCAAAGGCCCACCTTACCATAACCTGTCTGGGTATGGTTTACACTATATTGCCAAAAGTATTGGGATGCCTGCCTCTACACGCACATGAACTTTAACCACTTCAAGACCAAGCCTATTTCTGACACTTGTTTACAAGTTAAAATCAGTTTTTTTTTTGCTAGAAGAGCATGGAGAATAACATGGCGGTTGTTGCAATACTTTATGTCACACATTAGTGGTCTTTCAAATTTTTTTTTTGAAAAAATACACTTTTGAATTAACCACCTCAATACTAGGCACTTTCGCCCCCTTCCTTCCCAGACCAATTTTCAGCTTTCAGCGCTCTCGCACTTTTAATGACAATTACTCGGTCATGCTACACTGTACCCAAATAAAATTTTTATCATTTTGTTCGCACAAATAGAGCTTTCTTTTGGTGGTATTTATTCACGACTCCATTTTTTTTTTTTTGCGATATAAGCGCAAAAATAGTGGAAATTTGGAAAAAAAACAATATTTTCTTTTTTCTGTTTTAAAAGAAATCCAGTAAAATCGAATTTTGTCATAAATTTAAGCCAAAATGTATTCTGCTACATGTTTTTGATAAAAAAAATCCTGTTAAGTGTATAATAATTGGTTTGTGTGATCACGGACATATGTACGCAAATGATCATGTACAGATGTGTGCAGGTGATCACGTACATATGTGTGCAGATTACCATTGGGACATGTGATTTTAGTGTGACATATGTGGGGGACAGCTTTTTTTATTATTTGGGGACATGTGTTTTGGGGACATGTGTGTTTTACATTATGTGGGGACATGTGTGTGTGTTTTACATTATGTGGGGACATGTGTGTGTTTTACATGTATGTATTTACATGTGTGTTGACACTAGGTTGGTGATCAGTGAGTAAAAAGCTGTAAAAAACAGCTCATACTCACTGATCATCAGCCGGCTGCAGCGATCCCCTCTCCTCTCCTCCTCAGCGACAACTTCCGTGTGAGGAGAGGAGAGCTGATCGCCTAGCAACCGGCTGTGTTTACATCACATGACGGCTGTGATTGGACACGGCCGTCATGTGATCAGGAGGGCCAATCACAGAGCCCTCCTGCCGATCCGAGATGCGCCGTGTCCGGGGGACACGAGCGCATCGGGATCGCGCCGCTGGGCGGGCACGCGCGCGCGCGATCCCGCTCCTTCTGAGGGACGTTCCTGAACGTCCACTCAGAAGGAGAGAGCGCCCACCCGGCCGTTTATGTACATTGGCCGGGTGGGAAGTAGTTAAAAAATAAGAAAACAGTAAAGTTAGCCCATTTTTTTTGCATATTGTGAAAGAGGATGTTACGCCGAGTCAATAGATACTTAACATGTTACTCTTTAAAATTGCACACACTCATGGAATGGCGACAAACTACGATACTTAAAAATCTCCATCTGTGACGTTTTAAATTTTTAATCGTTATCAGTTTGGAGTTACAGAGGAGGTCTTTTACTAGAAATATTACTCTTGCTCTAAGGATCGCCGAGATACCTCACATGTGTGATTTGAACACCGTTTACATTTGCAGACGTGATTTATGTATGCGTTTTCTTTGGTGCACGTTTTCTTATTTTATTTTTTTTTTATTTAACACTGCCCCTTTAAAAAAAAATCTGATCACTTTTGACAGTAATAGGCAGTGACATGTACTATTTATGGAGGAATCAAGGGGTCTAAAAGACCCCAAATCCCTCCTCTGCACTTCAAAGTATTCAAAACACCCAAATCTGCATTTTTAAATCTTTTGGATTTTTTTAAAATTGGTGCTGTTACTTCATCGGAGACATGATCAAAGCTAATTCCAGCTTTATTCGGGTCTCCGACCAGCCGGCATACGTGCTGGTTGGTCACTGGGGTCTCCCAATGGGACAGAAAACCCGGGTGGAGCAACGGCGGGGGGGGGGGGGGTGACGTCCCCTCTTGCTCCTTGTGATAATGGCAGAGAGGCTCATTAGCCACATCGGTTGTTTTCATGAGAAAGCTGACCACCAGCTCTAAAAAACAGTACCGGGGTGATGCCTCTGGCTGCAGGCATCTCCCGGTACAACCACTTCAACAAAATGACATACAGGTATGATAAGTGTTTAATGGCATCCCAGTCTTATGCCTCGTATACACGATTGGACATTACGACAACAAAAATCCATGTTGGCTCAAACTTGTTTTGCATACACACGGTCACACAAAGTTGGTTGGAAATTCCAAACGTCAAGAACGCGGTCACGTACAACACGTACGATGAGCCGAGAAAATTGAAGTTCAATAGCCAGTGCTGCTCTTCTGCTTGATTCCGAGCATGCGTGGCACTTTGTGCATCAGAATTGTGTACACACGATCGGAATTTAGGCAAACAGATTTTGTTGTCGGAAAATTTGAGAACCAGATCTCAAATTTTGTGCCACAGAAATTCCAATGGAAACTGTCCGATGGAGCCTACACATGGTCAGAATTTCCGACAAAGGGCTCCCATCGAACATTTTCTGTCCGTAGGGTTCAATATTGACTTGGCCCACCCTTATAACAGCTTCAACTCTTCTGGGAAGGCTGTCCACAAGGTTTAGGTGTGTGTCCATGGGAATGTTTGACCTTTCCTCCGGGAACACATTTGTGAGGTCAGGCACTGATGTTAGAAGAGAAGGCCTGGCTCGCAGTCTCCACTCTAATTCATCCCAAAGGCATTCTATCGGGTTGAGATCAGGGCTCTGTGCAGGCCAGCCAAGTTCCTTCTCCCCAAACTTGCTCATCGATGTCTTTATGATATAAAAGAAAGGTTGGGACTTTATATGAGGTTCAAGACATGGTGGAGATGCATATAAAAATCACATGTTTATTAACATGGAGAATGTGTAAGTGTACATGCATGGGTCATGGGATAGCACATAATATACATATGCAACATTGACATAGGCAGCACATAATCGTATCAACTTGGAAACTCATGACAATATGGCAGTGCATATATAAAACATGGTACATCAAGGTTACGAAGTAGTGTCAACTTAGGAACACATGACAGTAATAAAAATTATTGAGCAATTGCCATGAGTCCATATACGTAAACACATATTTGATTGTGGCACACTGTATAAAAATAGCATACTGTAAATGCATGGAAGCACGATTGGTGAGAAAACAGTGGAAATGGTTGGTTGCTAGTAGTGGTGTGTGTCGGCATCCTAGATTGCCCAACACATTTTGTGTTTGTACTCTGATCAGGGGCGGATGCTCCCAAGTATCTAAAAAAATATATATATATATAGATGAGAATTATTGAGGTAAACTATGGTTTAAAGGAAGCGGCAAATTAGCCCATCCAAAGTACTTATATAAAAGAAGTAGTATAGGGTAAGGGTGTGTTGGATGTGAGGCCAAAGCAACCAGAGAGATGTCCGTCCCAGAAGCTGTGGTATAGTGAGGCCGCGTGTGGCTGAAGTGTATTGCATAGAGCTTCCTCAGATTAGATAGATCGCTCTATATCACATGCCATGGTACAAGATGAGGTAGGTAAAGGAGACTGCCATGGAATCTACATAAATAGATAAGAATCTGTATTAGGCATTGAGATAATGCTAACTATTCCAGTGGTATGGCAACTGCCATTAAAATTACCTTGGTAGCGTACATAGAAAGATGAAAGGTCCTACTGCAGTCTGATGTGTACCTGCTGTGAAGTAGGTGGCTGTGTGCGAGTGGCGTGTTAAATACACACCGCACAGCCACACGCTGGCTCCTACCGACGTCACGCCGGCTCAGCACATGTAGGGAGGGGCCTCGGCCTGGGCGGAAGAGTACCGCCCCGGCAGGGCATGACCCTCCCAGCTGTGGCGGCTAGGATGGTAATGATCGCACCCCACGTAGGGATGCATGGAGTGACATCACACGTGAGGCACATAGCGTGGCGTCGATGCGCTGTGGATGCCGCCCAAGACCCCCGAACCCCCGCCTCGAAGGGCGGGAGGGAGGCACACAGAGTGCATCGCAGCTTCCGGGATGGAACAGCAGAGGGATGCCTGTGGCTCCACAAGAGACCAAAAGCCCTGTACACAGTGCACTGCCGCATAACTAGTGGACATGAAAGACATATTCCAAGTAAGGCAGGGCCCTAAAGTTACTGAATAACCGAATGGAGCCAAACGGCCTTCCCCTGAGCGACAGGGGAACACTGCCAGCTCTGTCAAGAAACCTCCATCCCTATATGCAGCAAGAAAAAGAGAGGGGGCTGTGTAATGACACAGGTGGGACTTTAAATGAGGCGCACATGAAGTGCGCCTCCATCCCTGATACAAAGTGATATAAAAGGAAGGTTGGGACTTTATATGAGGTTCAAGACATGGTGGAGATGTGTATAAAAATCACATGTTTATTAACATGGAGAATGTGTAAGTGTACATGCATGGGTCATAGGATAGCACATAATATACATATACAACATGGACATAGGCAGCACATAATCGTATCAACTTGGAAACTCATGACAATATGGCAGTGCATATATAAAACATGGTACATCAAGGTTACGAAGTAGTGTCAATCGATGTCTTTATGGAACTTGCTCTGTGCACTGGTGTGCAGTCATGTTGGAACAGGAAGGGGCCATACCCAAACTGTTCCCACAATGTTGAAAGCATGAAATTGTCTAAAATGTCTTGGTATGCTGATGCCTTAAGAGTTCCCTTCACCGGAACTAAGGGGGGAAGCCCAATCTCTGAGAAACAACCCCACACCATAATCCCCCCTCCACCAAATGATTTGGACCAGTGTACAATGCAAGGTCCATAAAAACATGGATTAGCGAGCTTGGGGTGGAGGAACATGACTGGCCTGCAAAGAGTCCTGACCTCAACCCGATAGGACACCTTTGGGATAAATTAGAGTGGAGACTGCAAGCCAGGCCTTCTCATCTAACATCAGTGCCTGACCTTACAAATGCTCTTCTGGAACAATGGTCAAACATTTCCATAGACACACTCCTAAACTTTGTGCACAGACTTTCCAGAACAGTTGAAGCTCTTATAGCTGCAAATTGTCGGCCAATTTAAAATTGAACCCTATGGACCAAGACTGGGATGCCATTAAAGTTCAGTGTAAAGGCAGGCATCCCTTTTGGCAATATAGTGTAACTTTGCTCCTTGACCTCCTTGAGGCAAACGTTGTTTGAATGTTAGCCACAGCAATGGTTAATCTGCTTCAGTTGCCACTTTTGGGGAAGTAAAGAGTGCATAGAAAATGCCTATACAAAAGATTATGAAAGTACAACCATATTTACATGCATGGGTAATGGACATCTTACTTTTAAGTGAACCATGGGGTGAAATTTTACAAGCTATATACATCATTTTTGAGTGTACTGTGCATTGTAGAATAAAGATCGGATTGCTTTTTGGTCAGTGGAGTTCTTGCTTTGGATTTTTTTTTCCTAAAATAGCAATAAATCCAATATATCCGTATTTACAGATAGAAAGAACCCATAATTAAAAAATAAAAAGCTTAAAAAATCCCTTTGTACTTAACCCTTTGGTTAACCTGAACACAGCCCTACATTTGTTTTTTTATTTGCATAACATGGACAAGTTTGATATATTTTTTTAGTAATCTTAGGGAACTTATTTTAAAATCTGTCAGGCGCAAACCCAAGTCAAAAAATATTGTGATTTGGTTTAATTTTATGTAGCTTTGTAAATATATTAAACAAACCTATTTGGTTTCTTTGCTTCCATGGTCTGTACAATTAGTGTTGCTATTTTCATATTGTCTCTTTTTTTTCACCTGGTACTCTATCCCAGCTGAACCAATAAGATATCCGGCATGCATACAAGAATGGGAAGTGATAAATGCCCCTGGCTAGCTGCAAGAAAAAAAATCCTGAAAGGTGGTGGAGAAAGCCCTCAGGATTTCTTTGAATTTAGTGTAAAGTCTAATGGAGGAGTTAATTTTTTGGCTAAACATTTATTTATGTACTTAATATGTGCTGAGTACTATTACAGCTCCAGTAATTTTTTTGTGATCGTTTATCATAGAATGTGATAAAAAACAAACACACGTGTCTGTTTTGGACTGGCTATTTTTGGCTTACCACTGTATTTTATATAATCGAGGTATGATTTTTCTTTTTATTTCTTATTGCTTTTTCCAGGAAATATATTTTTTTCTTTTTGACCAGTCCTTTGTTGCACATGTCTTTCTTTTGCTCTGCTATCCAACAGGCAAAGAAAGGAGCAGTACTTTGTAAGCCTTGAAGACCAGGTAACAGTGCTTTAAGTTTCAAATCTCTACAGATCTGCCATTTGTGTTCATCCTACTTTATAAGAGCAACCAGAACTTTCTTGTTACGGCCGTAAAAGCACAACTTTTGCAATAAATTTTTATGAGTCTATAAATTGTCACCTTTCCCTTTGTTCATGATTTATCCCTATTTTTTTATTAGACCAGGGATGCCATGATAAAAGTATAAAGTGTCATTTTGAAAAATCAGGTGCTACTTGATGCACAAACTTTAACGTGTTGTGTGGAAAGGCCGAAGTCTCTGCATGATTGTTAAGTTCTGGTTTCTCAATGAGGTGTAACTCACAGGCTTTCTAAGGTTCTAAGGGCTGTATGTAGAGTCAGAGTATGTTTACACTGATGTCTGCCTTCCACCATAGCCTCCATTTCTTTTGGGCAATGCCTCTTAATTGCTTGTTGGCATAGGTGCTGGTAGACTGTCTCTATCCCAGATAGTAAGCAATTGTGCTGCCACTTTGAAAATGATTTGCTAAGCTATTGCTAGACTTGCCAGGCTTCACAAGTTTGTTGCACAATTGCAGCAAGTCCGCATTGCATGACTCCAGATCAACTTTCTTTGCAAACATTCTGCAAGTCTGCTGCAAGTTCTAATTCTGTTATGTTGTGCAATAGTCACCCCACCATAGGGGTCACTGTGGCTGAATTTTCATGTTGTAGACCTGCAGAGCTCTTGCTGTAGACTCTCCACTGCAATTTTGTTCTTGCTAGAGACTTGCCATGCAAATTTGCTACAAATTGGAAAAGTGTCAACAAGAACTTGTGCTTCAAGTGCTCTACAAGTGTACAACTTGACAAGGAAAATGTGGAGCAAGTTAACAGACAATTCAACACTGCCCTAAATTTGTGGCAAGTTATCCTTGCTATCTGGGATGCACTACAGACTGATAAGCCAAGGGAACAGCAGGGTATTCTATTTTACATTTCTTCTTCTTAGAAATGCTTTCAATTTCAGTGAGATGTAAATAACAATTTTCCAAGAGATGGGCAGGCTCGTGCCAAATTAGCAGAAAGGCATAGAACCTTAGCTTTGGCAATTCTGGCAGGTTAACATGGCACATTACACAACATACTTGAGAAGCCTACTTGTCAATGTAGCATTCGAAAATAGTAAAAGTAGCCTTGTTTACTATTCTTGTTATTAAACAACTTTAATACTTTTTCATGCATGTAACTGTAGCACTACCCCCCGTAGGAGCCACTGGAGAGAATGAGTCCCTTTTTCTTTTGCCTTGACCTCCTCAAGAACCTGAGCCCCCCCCAGACATGCTAAGTGGAATATGTAAACTTATACTCTAACTGAAAATCACCGGAAGTAGCACTTGGCACTCAGCAGTAATACTGTGTCACAGAAAAAGGCACTATGCAAATCAATAACAGCAAACCTAATATATTGTCACTAAAAGAGTAGTAACAAACATACGGTTGAACCAGCAATGATGTTAACACCCTTAGTATAAGTAGGGAGGAGTGATAAAGACTAAGCATCAAATGGCATCTTGGTTTCAGGTCAACATAAACTGTAGCAAGGCCACCTTAGGTACAGCAATGTGCAGTAACATAACTTACGCTACCAAATACAGCAGCTATTCTGCCAGAGTGCATTAATGGTGTTTAAGCTATGCCTAGGCAGACTAGTATACACTGCCTGTGGGAAAATGGTATTGACATTTGGGGAACAAAGGCCATGTGGGGTGATTTAATGGGGAAGCAGTTTTTTAGATTGTTCTGCCAGCTATCATTGGGGTCCTTTAAGAAGCATTGGTGCACTCCTAACAAGCCAGCAGTTGGTGTAGAGTAGCAGTTGTGCAGTGGAAATGGCATGGGTGAAGTTTCCAGGGGGGAGGTATAGGTGCAGAAAAGGTAAGATGCAGATGCAATGTGCTTAATGTCTTGCTAACAGTGCTTATGATGAGCGACAAACCCTCTCACTGGTCCCTGTGATACAGCTGCACTCTTGCTGTAGAAGGGGTACTAGCTGTATCTTTCCCTGAGGTGTCTGTAAAGTCCAGCTATAGTAAGTGGGAGGTGAGAGGATGCCCCAATCCCCCTGCAGTCATGTGCAGCTCGGTCATTGTTGTCTGCACTGTGCAGCAAGGGCATCTCTCTCTTCCTGGGCGTTTCGCTCATTCTCTCCTGGTCTGGTCTAGCCATAGTCTGACCCCGAATGCAGATCCCTGATCACTACTGAGTCTGTCATGCTAAGAGAGTGAAGTTTTCCTAGGCAGTTCAGTAAAAACTGTCTTACCACTCACCCTGTTCCTTAATGCCTCCTGGCAACTGTAGTTAACAGAGTCAACTGGCCCCATTGTGGCTACTGTCTCGAAGTAAAACTCCAATGATTATCAGTGTTCAGCATAGAAGTCTAATGTCTGGCATGACTGTGTTTCTCCCTCTGCTGGTCGGAGGGGATAGTGCAATGCAACATTAGTTTTATAGTACAATATAAAGCACAGAGGTCATTGTCTTCTTCCCCATGTTGCTGTCTACATAACTTAACCAGTAAAATAACCCAGACACTGCACCAAACGTTTTGCATTTTCAAGTAAAAAAATAGCAAACCACATTCATAATCAACAAGAATCACAGGGAAGGTTATGAAAGAGCATTTCTTTTCATTTCTTTCTGTTTTATTGAGACTTTGCAGAGCTATCAAAATTTGCAAAGTTAAATATCCCTAAAGGAATAAAAATGACACAGTTTCAAATAAATAAAATTTAATTACACAAAATGGCAATCTGATAGACTCTTTTAAAGTCATATTGGAATCAACACCCAAAATAGCAAAATGATAAATGTAATGAAAGGTTTATATATAAGCCATACAATCAGCTCTAATTAATAAACAAATCTGCATATTTATTTCTGTGAACAGCTTCTACCCTCTCTAAAAAATAAAAATAATAAGAGCCGACAGAAATGCTGACCCTGTTTATTCTCCAGCATTGCCTGCCATGTCTTTTTCTGTCCTTTGGCACCGGTCCTCTTCTAGGCTAAATGATCCCCAAAATCATTCATCCTGCTTATTGTACTTATGTACTTATGTACTTGTACTTATTGCACATCATAGACATGTCCCTCAAATGTCACAGCAGAGTGCTGCAAAGTTATGACATGTACAGTAGTCTTTAGGGCCACGATCACTGGAGAAGAAATAAAGAAGAGCCCAATCTTTCTGTGACAAACCAAAAGACACCTAGAATAAAATAGATAAGTATTATTGAAGATTATTAGTGTCCCTATTTTTGGGGAGGGGGATAGGCTCTTGTTTGGGTGGGAGGACTGAAGAGAGGGGGCAGAGAGGCAGCCTATTTCTTATTATGACGTGTATCTTGTGCTTTTGACATTTTAACTGGTTTCAACAAACTATATTTTGGATGGTAGCTGGAGTGGCGTCCATACCTTTTTCTTCTTTTGTTTTTGGTACATTTAAAAATGTACACCAGATGCGTGCTTTGGCATGTAAAATATTCTTTAAGATTTATCTGCCTCCCCATGTTTGGGTGTGTAAATCATGACTCTTTGATCATGCTTGAACATTGTGTATATAACAAGCAGGGGAAAGAACCAATCTGTTTAGCTTTCAAAAAAGTAGGTACCCCTCCTTTTCCTTCCACTCTACAGATATCTGCTTCATCTCTGACTGTCCTTCTGTTCCTATATAATGGAAATTGTTGAAAGTCCTTAATATCGGGATCATTTTTGATGATTCTCCATTGTTTCTCTACTATGACATACACCTGACTAGAGGCCATATGATACTGTGACACGAAAGGAACAAAAGGAAAATATGCTAGGAAATTTTTTATTTGTGAATTGTTATTCATGAAAGGAATTCTTTTTTCCCCCTATATTTTAAAGTGATATTAAAGTCTTGCTTTTTTTGTCTAAAAATAACAAACATGTTATACTTACCTGCTCTGGGCAGTGGTTTTGCACAGAGCAGCCCAGATCCTCCTCTTCTCGGGGTCCCTCGCTGGTGCTCCTGGCCCCTTCCTTCTGCTGAGTGCCCCCCACAGCAAGCAGCTTTCTATGGGTCACCTGAGCCAAGTCGCTGCTCTATGTGTCCATTCAGACACAGAGCCACGGCTTGGCCCTGCCCCCTCTCTCTCCTCATCGGCTCACTGACTTTGACAGCAGCAGGAGCCAATGTGTGTCTCAGCCAATGCAATATTTCTCATGTCAATCTTTTGTTAGCATTGAACTAGTACTCTGAATTATTAAAAGGAAGGTTAATAATTTGTTTCAAATACAAGTAATGTATAAATATTATTACCACCTTTCATGTAGCAAACCCATTAAGGTTCTTAGCATTTGTTTAAAACATCTGGAAAATGACAGAAAACCACATCCTCTTAAATAAAATCTATTTTTAATGAAGAATTTTGATATTTTCATTGGTTTCCAGGTTTTTGGCTACAAATTGAAATAAAGGATATATACTGTATGTAAACTTAAAGTGGTAGTAAACTCTATAACTACAAAATACAAACTCTCACTTCAAGGTAAAGGCATAATGTGCTAGTACTGTATGCATTGCATACTAGCACATTATGAAAAAAGCTCTTCAGCCTTAAAACAAAGTCCTCCAGCTGTGCACTGTCACCACTGCAGAGGCTTCCAGCTTCACCTGGTCTTCCTTCCAGGTTCGCGGGCTGCAGCTGCTTAAAAGGCCGAGCTGTGATGACATCACCAGCTGCTGCTCATTGGAATATCCCCTAAACAGTGCATGTTTAGGAGATATTCATTTTACCTAAAGTTAATCTTTATTATAAAGCACACTTTACTTGCCACTACATAGCAATAACTATATAAGCCCCAGAGAACTGGTAACACTGGCCCACCGGTCCTAGGGAGATTTCTAGCCCTGAGTGAGCTCCCATTAGCCTGTTTTTCCCTACATTAGCCCCGTGTTCAGGAGTTTAGGAAATTTTAACGTACTGGTGGTCCAGTGTTTAAGAATGTGTAACTCCATCTGGATCACCAGACCTTGGATCAAGAATTCCTTTAAGGATTAAAGCCCATCTGCTAGGAAAATGTATATATCCTTTCACCAACCTCTGATTGATTCAGTGTTTTTAAAGATACCTTCTGAAGGTATATAATATTCACCCTAAGTCTGCGATCCATGTGCTTTACCTTACCGGTGTCTTTTCAGTCAGTGAGGAGCATTAATCCAGTGATGCTGATGTGTCAACATGGGTAAATCCTTGCAAGTCCCTCTTGATGATGTGATTGCTGCAGACTCCTCTTCTGGACCCTGAGAGCGCCCCATCACTGAACAGCCGATAGGGAGCATTAGCATCCCTCAGTGATGTGGACACCTAAATATATAATGGAATGTCATGCCATGAATGCAACCATGCATTCAGTTGAGTAAACGTGGCATTAACCACTTCAGCCCGAAGGATTTGGCTGCTCAATGACCGGAGCACTTTTTACAATTTGGCACTGCGCTGCTTTAAGACCCCTTTCACACTGGGGCGGTTTGCAGGCGTTATTGCGCTAAAAATACCGCCTGCAAACCGCCCCTAAACAGCCTCCGCTGTTTGTTCAGTGTGAAAGCCCTCAGTGCGCTGGCAGGAGAAGAAAAAATCTCCTGCAAGCCGCATCTTTGGAGCGGGGAAGGAGCGGTGTATTCACCGCTCCTTCACTGCTCCTGCCCATTGAAATCAATGGGACAGCGCGGCTATACCGCGGCTATAGCCGCGCTATACGAGGGGTTTTAACCCTTTTTCGGCCGCCAGCAGGGGGTTAAAACCGCACCGCTAGCAGCCGAATACCGCTGTAAAACAGCACTAAAAATAGCGCTGTTTTACCGCCGACGCCCCCTACCGCCCCAGTGTGAAAGGGGCCTTACTGATAATTGCGCGGTCATGCAATGTTGTACCCAAACGAAATTTGCATCCTTTTCCCCCACAAATAGAACTTTCTTTTGATGGTATTTGATTGCCTCTGCGACTTTTATTTTTTGCGATATGAATGGAAAAAGACCGAAAATTTTGAAAAAGAAATTATATTTTCTACTTTTTGTTAAAAAAAAAATGTAATAAACTCAATTTTAGTCATACATTTAGGCCAAAATGTATTCAGCCACATGTCTTTGGTAAAAAAAAAAATGTTGATATATATATTGGCTTGCGCAAAAGTTATAGCGTTTACAAACTAGGGTACATTTTCTGGAAATTACACAGGAATACGCAGGACACCCCTAGGAAATTGCTGAGAGCATAGGCGTGCGCAGGGGGTGTGCCGGGTGTGCCTGGGCACACCCTAATCACCCCGTGCTGTCTCCAGAGATTTGCCCCAAAATGCTGCATCCAAGATAGTGTGTGGCCCGCGCTGCCTGTGAAACAGTTTCACAGGCAGTAGAGCGTGAGAATTGCCAGAGCTGATCAGTGTATGGAACTGTCAGATAATGACACTGCATGCAGGAAGTAAGACCAGCTGTCTTAATGTCAGGGTGATGTCGGGGGTGGGCGGGACTGAACGGCCATCAAACACCAGCCAATGGGATGGGGTCTGGGCGGGCCGCTACATTTACGTGGCCCCGCCCCCTCTCTAAAGCAGCTCAAACATTGGCTGGTGTTTATAGCACTTGGTCCCGCCCACCCCCGACATCGCGGCTCAGTTGTAAGTCATCACAACTCAGCCGTGATGTCGGGGGTGGGCGGGACCAAGCGCCAACACCAGCCAATGATTGGGCTGCTTCAGAGAGAGGGCGGAGCCAGAGAAATGTAGCGGCACGCCCAGACCTATCCTATTGGCTGCTGTTTGGTAACTGTTCCGTCCTGCCCACCACCAGCATCACCGCTGACTTTTAACAGCTGGTCTCTCCCCCTGCATGCAGTGTCATTATCTGACAGTTTCATACACTGATCAGCTCTGGCAATTCTCACGATCTCCTGAATGTGAAACTCCCCCTCTCCCCTATCTGTGCCACCCAATGCTGCCTATCAGTGCCAACCAATGATGCCAATCAATCAGTGCCAACCAATTCTGCCAATCAGTGCCAACCAATGCTGCCAGTGCCAACCAATGCTGCCAATCAGTGCCAACCAGTACTGCCTATCCATGCCAGTGCTGCTTATCAGTGCCAACCAATTCTGCCTATCAGTGCCAACCAGTGCTGTCTATCAGTGCAAACCAGTGCTGCCTATCAGTGCCAACCAATGCTGCCAATCAGTGCCAACCAATGCTGCCAATCAGTGCCAACCAATGCTGCCAATCAGTGCCAACCAGTACTGCCAATCAGTGCCAACCAGTACTGCCTATCCATGCCAGTGCTGCTTATCAGTGCCAACCAATTCTGCCTTTCAGTGCCAACCAGTGCTGCCTATCAGTGCAAATCAGTGCTGATTATTAGTGCCGACCAATGCTGCCTATTAGTGCCAGTGTTGCTTATCAGTGCCAGTGCCAACCAATGCTGCCTATCAGTGCCAGTGCTGCTTATCAGTGCCAACCAGTGCTGCCTATCCGTGCCAGAGCTGCTTATCAGTGCCAACCAATTCTGCCTATCAGTGCCAACCAGTGCCAACCAATGCTGCTTATCAGTGCCAACCAATGCTGCCTATTAGTGCCAACCAATGCTGCCTATCAGTGGCAACCAGTCCCAGTCAGTGCACCCTATCAGTGCCAACCAATGCTGTAAATCAGTGCCAACCAATGCTGTCAATCAGTGTCAACCAATGCTGCCTATCAGTGCAGCAAATCAGAGCCTATCAGTGGCCATAAGTACTACCAATCAGTGCCCATCAGTGCCAATCAGTGCTGACAATAAGCGCCCATCAGTGCCACCTATCAGTGCTGCCTATCATTGCCACCTATCAGTGCACATCAGTGCTACCAATTAGTGCCCATCAATGCTGCCAATCAGTGCAGCCTATTAGTGCCCATCAGTGCTGCCTATCAGTGCCCATCAGTGCTGCCTTAGCAGGGATGGTGGAAACCCCTCTTCAGATAATTGCAATACAAATGACCTTAAAGTGCAACAACTTTTTAGTTGGGAGGTTCACACCATTATAGGACTTTGGAATTTGGAGTGTTACACTTAATTGTATATGTTTTAGTTACGGTTATAATGTGAATGATTGCACTTGAAGTTAATTTCCCACCACCCCTGCTAAGTCCATGTCTTTATGGACCTTGTTTGTGCACTGGTGGGCAGTCATGTTGGAACAGGAAGGGGAGATCCCCAAACTGTTCTCACAAAGTTGGGAGCATGAAATTGTCCAAAATGTCTTGGTATGCTGACGACAGAAGAGTTCCCTTTACTGGCACTAAGGTGCCAAGCCCAACCCCTGAATAACAACCCCACACCATAATCCCCCCCCCCACACCATAATCCCCCCTCCACCAAATGATTTGGACCAGTGCACAAAGCAAGATCCGTAAAGACATGGATGAGCGAGTTTGGGGTAGAGGAACTTGACTGACCTGCACAGAGTCCTGACCTCAAAAAATGCCCTTCTGGAAGAATGGTCAAACATTCCCATAGACACACTCCTAAACCTTGTGGACGGCCTTCCCGGAAGAGTTGAAGCTGTTATAGCTGCAAAGGGTGGGCCAACTCTATATTGAACCCTACGGACTAAGACTGGGATGTCATTAAAGGTCATGTGTGTGTAAAGGCAGGTGTCCCAATACTTTTGACCATATATATATATATACACACGTATGTGTGCTTGAGCTTTCGGTGCACACCCTAATGTAATAGGCTGCGCACGCCTATGGCTGAGAGGCATGTTGAGCCCATTGAATATTTATTTTTTTTGTCACAAGAGATTGAAAAATGACAAAAAAAATTACACAAAGTTGTCACTAAATGATATATTGCTCACACATGCCATGGTTATATGTGGAATTAAACCCCAAAATACATTCTGCTGCTTCTCCTGAGTATGGGGATATCTCACGTGTGAGACTTTTTGGGAGCCTAGCAGCGTACAGGACCCCGAAAACAAGCACCGCCTTCAGGATTTCTAAGAGTGTAAATTTTTTATTTTACTCCTCACTACCTATCACAGTTTTGAAGGCCAAAAAAAGCCAAGATAGCACAACCCCCCCCCCCCCCAAATGACCCCATTTTGGAAAGTAGACACCCCAAGCTATTTGCTGATAGGCATGTTGAGTCCATGGAATGTTTTATATTTTGCCACAAGTTGCGGGAAAATGACAACTTTTTTTTTTGTTTGCACAAAGTTGTCACTAAATGATCTATTGCTCAAACATGCCATGGCCACATGTGAAATTACACCCCAAAATATATTCTGCTTATTCTTCTGAGTACGGGGATACCACATGTGTGAGACTTTTTTTGAGCCTAGCCATGTACAGGACCCCAATAACCAATCACCGTCTTCAGGCTTTCTAAGGGCGTAAAATAGAGATTTCACTTCCTCACTACCTATTACAGTTTCGGAAGCCATGAAATGACAAGATAGCACAAACCCCCCCCCAAATGACCCCATTTTGGAAATAAGACACTTCAAGCTATTTGCTGAGAGGCATGTTGAGTCCATGGAATATTTTATATTTTGCCACAAGTTTCGGGAACATTACTTTTTTTTTTTTTTTTTTTACATAATGTTGTCACTAAATGATATATTGCTCAAACATTGCATGGTTATATGTGGAATTACACCCCAAAATACCTTCTGCTGCTTCTCCTGAGTACAGGGATACCATATGTGTGTAACTTTTTGTCAGTCTAACCATGTGCAGGACCCCGAAAACCAAGCACATCCTTCAGGCTTTCTAAGGGCGTACATTTTTGATTTCACTCCTCACTGCCAGTTTCGGAGGCCATGAAATGCCCAGAAAGCACAAAACACCCTAAATGACCCCATTTTGGAAAGTAGGCACCCCAAGCTATCTGCTGAGAGGCATGTTGAGTATTTTGCTTTTTGTCACAAAGTTTTGAAAATTGATAAAATAAAATAAAATACATTTTTCTTTTCTTTCTTCATCTTCAAAAATAAATGAGATCTGCAATATACTCACCATGCCTCTTAGCAAATACCTTGGGGTGTCTACTTTCCAAAATGGTGTCATTTGGGGGTGGGGGGGTTTGTGCTATCTGGACATTTCAGGGACTCCGTAACTGTGATAGGTAGTGAGGAGTAAAATCACAATTTTACGCCTTTAGAAAGCCTGAAGGCGGTGCTTGGTTTTTGGGGTCCTGTACGTGGCTAGGCTCCCAAAAAGTCTCACACATGTGGTAACCCCGTACACAGGAGAAGCAGCAGAATCTATTTTGGGGTGTAATTCCACATATAACCATGCCATGTTTGAACAATATATCATTTAGTGAGAACTTTGTGCAAAAAAAAGTGTAATTTTCCCGAAACTTGTGGCAAGATATAAAATATTCCATGGACTCAACATGCCTATCAGCAAATAGCTCGGGTGTCTACTTTCCAAAATTTGGGGGGATTTTGAACTGTCCTGGCATTTTATGCACAACATTTAGAAACTTATGTCACACATCACCCACTCTTGTAACCACTTGAAGACAATGCCCTTTCTGACACTTTTTGTTTACATGAAAAAATATCATTTTTTTGCAAGAAAATTACTTTGAATCCCCAAACATTACATATTTTTTAAAGCAAAGGCCCTACAGATTAAAATGGCGGGAGTTGCAATTTTTTTTTAAACAGTATTTACACAGCGATTTTTCAACTCTAATTTTTTTGGAAAAAACACACTTTTTTTAAAATTTTAATGCACCAAAACACACTATATTGCTCAAATGTTTTATGAAATAAAAAAAATGATCTTATGCCGAGTACATGGATACCAAATATGACATGCTTTAAAATTGCGCACAAACGTGCAGCGGCGACAAACAACATACATTTTTAAAAGCCTTTACAGGTTACCATTTTAGATTTACAGAGGAGGTCTACTGCTAAAATTACTGCCCTCGATCTGGCCTTCGCATTGATACCTCACATGCATGGTGCAATTGTGGTTTACATATGACATCAGACATATGACACCAGGGAGACAGGGGTCCTTTTTTTTTTTTGTATTATTTATTTTGCTTTTTTATTATATTTTTAAACTGCTCCTTTCATTTTTTTTATAATTTTTTTGCTATCTCAGGGAATGTAAATATCCCCTATGATAGCAATAGGTAGTGACAGGTACCCTTTTTTGAAAAAAATGGGGCCTATTAGATCCTAGATCTCTCTTCTGGCCTCAAAGCATCTGACCACACCAAGATCGGTGTGATAAAATGCTTTGCCAATTTCCCAATGGCGCTGTTTATATCTGGCGAAACCTAAGTCATGAAATGCTCGTAGCTTCCGGTTTCTTAGGCCATAGATATGAATGAAGCCATTCTGGTCTCTGATCAGCTCTATGGTCAGCTGGCGGAACCACCGGCTGCATTCTCGGGTTCCCTGTTGGGACAGGAGAACCCGAGAAAACCATGGAAGACGATGGGAGGGACGTTCCCTTCCACTGCTTATAAAAGCAGTCTAAAGGCTAATTAGCCACTAGGATTGCTTTTACATGAAAGCTGACTGCTGGCTGAAAAGAATGATACCAACATGATACCTAAACCTGAAGGTATCATTCTGGTATAACCACTCAAAGTCCAGCAACATACCAGTACTTTGCTGGTCCTTGTTGGGCATACATTGTAATGTTCTTTTTTCCATACAGCCTGTGGGCTGAACGAAAAAAAGAGATTGATCGGTGGGTATGCCCACCATTAGAATACTGCCCTTCATCCACCCACTACTAATGATGGGCATACATGCACCATTTTTTTTTTAACTGTGGTGGTGGAATCACCTCCTCGAGTGCTGGAGTCACTGATTTACATATCGTGGGAGCAAACGCTGTTGCTGTCAAGATTAATAAACCAGTGCTGCAGCTGAATGGCGTACCTGCTAAGCAAATGATGGTTAACAATAAAACAAAGTAACATTATAGTACAACAGTAATGCCCCGTACACACGGTCGGACTTTGTTCAGACATTCCGACAACAAAATCCTAGAATTTTTTCCGACGGATGTTGGCTCAAACTTGTCTTGCATACACACAGTCACACAAAGTTGTCGGAAAATCCAATCGTTCTAAACGCGGTGACGTAAAACACGTACGTCGGGACTATAAACGGGGCAGTGGCCAATAGCTTTCATCTCTATATTTATTCTGAGCATGCGTGGCATTTTGTCCGTCGGATTTGTGTACACACGATCGGAATTTCTGACAAAAGATTTTGTTTTATATCCTGCTCTCAAACTTTGTGTGTCGGAAAATCCGATGGAAAATGTCCGATGGAGCCCACACACGGTCGGAATTTCTGACAACACGCTCCGATCGGACATTTTCCATCGGAAAATCCGACCGTGTGTACGGGGCATAAGACTTACCATACCTGCAAAGCAAATACAATAAAACATAGTAAAAATAAAACACTGCAATCTGTGCCTAAAAAAATATATGCCGAAGCATGGGGGCAATCCACCCCTAATGTTAGGAGCAAGCGCTGGACAGCGCTGGAGTCACGGCTTTATGTATCGTGGGAGCAAACGATGTTGCTGTCAGAATAAAGACCCCATGCTGCAGCTGAATGGCGTACCTGCTAAGCCAATGATAACAATAAAACAACAATTACAGTATAACATACCATACCTGCAAACAAATACAATAAAACATAGTAAAAATAAAACAGAGAGAGAACAATAGATATAGAACAATAGTGAGCGAACAGTAGAGCTGAGAGTAGAGAGCGAACATAAGGGAGAGAACAATAGAAGGATAGAAGAAAAATACAACCACAACTATTTTTGTTTTTTTATTTTATGTTTTTTTTTTGTGTTTTTGTGTGTCTTTTTTTTAACTTTTTTCACTTTTATAAAAACTGTAAAAAACTGTAAACTGAACGTTGCAGATTAGGGTCTCTCAAAATGTCATGGCCATCACATCTTTCAAGACCCTATGTACGTGTGCCTAGGACTGTGTGGTGCTGTACCCTACGCTAATACTCAACTAGTGTGTGGTAGCATTTGAAACAGTCAACAATGCCGAGACCAGGTTGGTCAGGACAGGAGGGACAATAAAAGCGGGTGTCACGCCTAAATCCGCGTTTTCTGCAGACGCAACATCTTCTTTGGGGTGTTCTTTGGGTAGGGGTTCCAGGGAGGACATAAGGCAAATGCCTCTCATGCAGCCGGCTCACTGCATTTGCACTGGGAAGGTGGGCCAAAGCACCATCTGGAAACAGAAGGGCTGTTATGATCTCTTACTGGAATTTAAGGAAGCATCCTGTCCATCCTGAAGCTTTATATAGCACAAAAGCCTTCAGCAGAGCCAATTAAAATAAATATACAGACACTTTTTTGTACCAGCGTCTGGCCTTACGGGCAATTAGGTACGCCGCAAACAACTGGTCATTGAGGTCCCCCGCTCCCATATTAGGGTTGTATTCGTGGACCCAGAGGGGTTTCTCCACAACACCAGTCGCCGTAGGAATTTGGACCGTTGTGTCTGCGTGAAGCAAGGACAGAATGAAAACATTCCATGAATCCCTCCACTTCACTGCTAACAAATTATTACACTTCAAGCAAGCTCTTTCCCCCTGTCTAAGATTCTACAAGCCGTTGGGGGAAGCCCCGGCGATTAGATCGCACGGTGCCACATGCGGCAATTCCATAATCAACAAGGTGACTAAAAAGTATCACGCTCATGTAATAATTGTCCACGTACAAGTGGTACCCCTTTCCGAATAAGTGTGACACCAAGTCCCACACATTCTTACCAGCGCTATGTAGTCTGGGCAGTTCTCCGGCTCTACGTGACTATCTTTTCCCTCGTAAACCATAAAACTATATGTATAGCCTGTTGCCCTATCACAGAGCTTATACATCTTGATCCCATATCTGGCACGCTTGCTTAGAAGATACTGTTTGATAGACAAGTGGCCAGAAAACTTAATCAGGGACTCATCAACGCAGACAACTTGATCGGGAGTAAACAAGGCTGCAAACTGTTGGTTGAAGTGGTTTACGAGGGGCCGAATTTTGTAGAGCCGATCAAATTTAGGGTCACCCTGAGGACGACAGTGTTCATTATCGTTTAAATGCATGAACCGCAAGATCTGCTCGTATCGTGTTCTGGTCATGGAGGCAGAGAACACGGGCATATGGTGAATTGGGTCAGTGGACCAATATGACCGCAACTCACTCCTTTTAGTTATGCCCATGAGGAGGGATAGGCCCAGGAAGGTCTTAAATTTGGAAACCGTAATTGGTTTCCAATCTCTGGCAAGGGTCAGCTGGGGATTAGCGGCAATGAATTGTCAAGCATACAAATTGCTTTGGTCCACAATAGATCTATAGAGATCTTCCGTGAAAAACAGCAAATACAAATCAAGTGACATAAAATCAACTGTTTCCACCTGAATTCCAGGTTGGCCAGTGAATGGGGGAAGTACGGATGCTGCAGAAGTGGTGGGTTCCCAATTAGTATTGGCGAATGCAGCAAGAAGGGCACTATGGGCTTGATGGGCCTGTGTTTGTCTTCTTCTTGGTGGCAGCGGGACACTACTCGTGCTAGCCACCTCGCCAGCTTGGACTGCGCTTATGGGACTCGCCACGTCAGCACGTGTTACTGCAGTGCTGGATGTACGACCAGGATGTACTAGGCCGCTGGTGCTTGCCAGTTCACCAGAAGGATGAGTAGCACTAGTACTGGCTCTCTGCTCAATACAAGAGCCCTGTGGTTCTTGCACCTCAATGACAGCAGAAGAACGGGGTCTGGTACGCCTGACCTTGGCAGGGACCACAACTCCATCGTCAGAGCTATCTGTCAGGGTGCCGCTGCTGTCTACAGGTTCATATTCTGAGCCTGAATCTGACAGATGAGTGACTTCCTCTTCACTATCGGTCATGCTCAGAAACGTGTAGGCCTCTTCACTAGTGTACCTTCCATTTGACATTTTGGTCTCTAAATTTACTGATACAGTAGTGAGACTCACAAGAAAAAAAACACCTGACTATCAGCGACTGCTTCAAACGCTGCAAAAAAAACTGTTAACATTCGCAGGAATCAGGCCCGACTCTGCAAACGCTGCAGTTATGTGTTTTGTGTTTTTGTAAGTGGCAGTGATCAATTGATACTGCACTTGGGTGGGCTGGGCTGGGCGGAGGGGCTAAATGCAGGTGCTATCAGGTATCTGGGCTGATCCCGCTACACTGCGTTTTTGGGAACCCTAAACTGCTGGGTACGCTAGTATAGAACTGATCAGATCAGATATCGATCCGTTCAGACACTAGACTACTAAGGGAGGTGTATGGTGCGTGCGTGGGTGTTAGCGCTACTGGCACTAATCTGACGCTGCCTGGGGCGACGAAGACCCTTTCTGACGCTAAAATCTAACTTTGATCACCCGGCAGGTGATCAGGGGGTTAAACCTTTATTTAGGTAAGATACGGCGGGTGCCCTGACGCTATAAAAAATAAACTAGCTAACCAGCGTCACCCGTTTACTTTTTGATATAATAAATATACAAAAAAAAAATGTCTTCATCAATTTAGGCCAATATGTATTCTTCTACATATTTTTGGTAAAAAAAAATTGCAATAAGCGTATATTGATTGGTTTGAGCAAAAGTTATAGCGTCTACAAAATAGAGGATATATTTATGACATTTTTATTGTTTATTTATTTTTTACTAGTAATGGCAGTGATCTGCGTTTTTTAGCGGGACAGTGACATTGCGACGGACAGATCGGACACTTTGACACTTTTTTGGGACCATTGGCATTTATACAGAGATCAGAGCTAAAAATAGCCACTTATTACTGTATAAATGTCACTGGCAAGGAAGGGGTTAACACTAGGGGGCGATCAAGGGGTTACGTTTTCCCTAGGGAGGTGTTTCTAACTGTGGGGGCAGTGTACTGACTGGAGGAGGAGAGAGATCGCTATTCCTGTTTACATACACAGATCCCTGTTCTGGCTCTCTGAGGAGGGATTGCGGGTGGCCGGCAGACATCGCGGCCACCGGTCACGTGCATCGGCTATGGCATCGCATGCGCCCCCTATAGCTTCTTAAAGCGGCCAACGTACAATGACGGTGATGGCGTGCGTTTAGGAGATATTTACAGTACCTATAGGTAAGCCTAATGCCGCGGTCAGAATTTCCGACAACAAATGTTTGAGAGCTGGTTCTCAAATTTTCCGACAATAAAATCCGTTGTAGGAAATTCCGATCATGTGTACACAATTCCGACGCACAAAATTCCAGAATGCTCAGAAAATGCTCAGAATCAAGCAGAAGAGCCGCACTGGCTATTGAACTTAATTTTTCTCGGCTCGTCGTACGTGTTGTACATCACCGCGTTCTTGACGGAATTTCCGACAACATTTTTGTGACCGTGTGTATGCAAGACAAGTTTGAGCCAACATCCGTCGGAAATAAATCCCAGATTTTGTTGTCGGAATGTCCGATCGTGTGTATGCATTATTCTAGGCTTACCTATAGGTACAACTTGCAAATAGAGGTTTACAGCCTCTTTAAACCTACTTGGTGCATGAAATACCTCTCGCTAGCTCTACGCTTGAAGCTGAACCCCACACTTCCTACAGTGCCTTGCGAAAGTATTCGGCCCCCTTGAACTTTTCAACCTTTTGCCACATTTCAGGCTTCAAACATAAAGTTATAAAATTTTTATTTTTTGTGAAGAATCACCAACAAGTGGGACACAATTGTGAAGTGGAACGAAATCTATTGGATTGTTGAAACTTTTTTAACTAATAAAAAAATGAAAAGTGGGGCATGCAAAATTATTCGGCCCCCTTGCGTTAATACTTTGTAGAGCCACCTTTTGCTGCGATTACAGCTGCAAGTCGCTTGGGGTATGTCTCTATCAGTTTTGCACATCGAGAGACTGAAATTCTTGCCCATTCTTCCTTGCAAAACAGCTCAAGCTCAGTGAGGTTGGATGGAGAGTGTTTGTGAACAGCAGTTTTCAGCTCTTTCCACAGATTCTCGATTGGATTCAGGTCTGGACTTTGACTTGGCCATTCTAACACCTGGATACGTTTATTTGTGAACCATTCCTTTGTAGATTTTGCTGTATGTTTAGGATCATTGTCTTGTTGGAAGATAAATCTCCGTCCCAGTTTCAGGTCTTTTGTAGACTCCAACAGGTTTTCATCCAGAATGGTCCTGTATTTGGCTGCATCCATCTTCCCCTCAATTTTAACCATCTTCCCTGTCCCTGCTGAAGAAAAGTAGGCCCAAACCATGATGCTGCCACCACCATGTTTGACAGTGGGGATGGTGTGTTGAGGGTGATGAGTTGTGTTTTACGCCAAACATATCGTTTAGCATTGTGGCCAAAAAGTTTGATTTTGGTTTCATCGGACCAGAGCACCTTCTTCCACATGTTTGGTGTGTCTCCCAGGTGGCTTGTGGCAAACTTTAGACGAGACTTTTTATGGATATCTTTGAGAAATGGCTTTCTTCTTGCCACTCTTCCATAAAGGCCAGATTTGTGCAGTGTACGACTGATTGTTGTCTATGGACAGACTCTCCCACCTCAGCTGTAGTTCTCTGCAGTTCATCCAGAGTGATCATGGGCCTCTTGGCTGCATCTCTGATCAGTCTTCTCCTTGTCTGAGCTGAAAGTTTAGAGGGACAGCCAGGTCTTGGTAGATTTGCAGTGGTCTGATACTCCTTCCATTTCAAAATGATCGCTTGCACAGTGCTCCTTGGGATGTTTAAAGCTTGGAAAATCTTTTTGTATCCAAATCCGGCTTTAAACTTCTCCACAACAGTATTACAGACCTGCCTGGTGTGTTCCTTGGTCTTCATGATGCTCTCTGCGCTTTCAACAGAACCCTGAGACTATCACAGAGCAGGTGCATTTATACAGAGACTTGATTACACACAGGTGAATTCTATTTATCACCATCAGTCATTTAGGACAACATTGGATCATTCAGGGATCCTCGCTGAACTTTTGGAGTGAGTTTGCTGCACTGAAAGTAAAGGGGCCGAATAATTTTGCATGCACCACTTTTCAGTTTTTTAATTGCTAAAAAAGTTTAAAATATCCAATAGATTTCGTTCCACTTCACAATTGTATCCCACTTGTTGGTGATTCTTCACAAAAAATTAAAATTTTATATCTTTATGTTTGAAGCCTTAAATGTGGCAAAAGGTTGAAAAGTTCAAGGGGGCCGAATACTTTTGCAAGGCACTGTATATTTGGTACTGGCATGCTTTTATGTGTGGGCAATGAAAAGAAAGCATAGAGGGCCAAACATGAGATGCTTGCGATGGGTCCACCTGTGTCTTAAAATGGATCAACACTCCACAAGTGCATTTTTGAATTGTAGAATGAAATGCATTCAAACATGCAAAGCTCACACAGCTTTCCTGGTGTGAATGGAACTGAAGTCATCTGAACTGCTAGATAGTAAGCTAATCATCTGTAGGCTACAGGTATCACATAGAAGGTCATTTATGCTACATGGCAATAAAACGTACAATGTAGAAAGTATGCTAAAGATGCTGATGTTAAACTTAGATTGCTTCTATTTTTGACCCAACAGATTTAACACACACTGTCTTTTGAATCAGATTTATCTTGGTAATACTAAAAATTCAAGTTGCTCAAGCATTATCTCATGCTATTTCCTGCTGCAAATGGATTAACCACCACCATCGGCTGTTAAATCTGATGGGATTAGAACAATTTCCTTCTGAGCCAAAGTGAAAATAATAAAAAATAAACTCCAGTCTAGCGGTATGTAATGAGAGAAATAAATATATATTTGCTGTCATCATCTGCTGCTTCTTCTTTGTGGGATATATAATTGCTTTGCTGCTAGAGGGCCTGTAGTGTACTTCATTTTATCTGTATTCCAATTTATGAATGAGTGCATTCTATGATCAGATGTCAAGGAAAATAGAATCTACCCACAAAATTATTTAATGTTTAAGACGTAATATGTAACATCCTTCCAGCATGCTTTTTTTCCCTGCAATTCTGCGTTTGGCTCGGCAGAACAGTTCATAGCGATGGCAGTATACTTCAGTTCTTTACAAAATGTAACAATGGGAGAAGCATCTGGTACTGGGAAACAATCTGTGCTTACTCTTTAACTCCTGCCAGACTTTCTAGATAATCTGTCAGAAACAGGAAGAATACATTTTGTCATACATCTGCTAACACAGATAAAGTGCACATGAGCATAGATTAACCTGTGTACTGCTAATACCTTCTCCAGAGATCCCTGCCAGAGACAAGTGTGATCATACCTCAAAAGGATAAAAAAAATAAATAAATAATAATAAGTCGCAGTATATTAAATGTGTAAATGAAGAAAATATTTAAAAATGTTGTTTAGTTTTTTCTTACAGCTCTTTACATTTTATTATATACCATATCTCCCAACATTTTGAGATGGGAATGAGGGACACCTACTAACAAACGTACCCTGTTTCCCCGAAAATAAGACCTAGCGTGATTGTCAGTGATGGCTGCAATATAAGCCCTACCCCCCAAACAAGCCCTACCCTGTTTCCCCGAAAATAAGCCCTACCCTGAAAAGAAGACCTACAAGGACTTTAACTAGGGCTTATTTGGGGGGGTAGGGCTTATATTGCAACCATCACCGACAATCACGCTAGGTCTTATTTTCGGGGAAACAGGGTATATATTGGCATAGAACACGCCCCCTGCCACACCCCCTTAAAGGAGAATTAACCAAAAAATTAAATCCAGAAGAGCTTTTTTTTTTTACCACTACTATTCCTTTATATTGGCTTTTAAAATGTACAAATGTAGCAATTTAGAAACTGGATGAAAGGTTTAGCACTGGGAAACACTTTTTGAAAGATAAAAGTGCATTTTATATACTACTATATGGGTCAGACCAAAATGAGGGACAAATGAGGGGGAAAGAGGGACAGAGGGACATTGCTCCAAATCAGGGACAGTCCCTCGAAATCAGGGACAGTTGGGAGCTATGATATACTGTTAAAATGGTGTATTCCCCGTATGTATTGAGAGGCAATATATTCTGTCGGTTACACTTCACCATCCATTCCTTGCAACACAGTGGACCCCATGGTGGAATGTTCCTACGTTAGTCACAAATAAAAGTTTAACCAAAGGCAAAACTTTAGATTTGATTTGATTACTGAGGGGGTTAGAATCACTATCAGGCCGAAAAAGAAGATCTGATCAGTGTCGCGTGCGATAACCCATCTAAACTCACTCACACGTGGGTGTGCTGAATCCAATTTTCAAGATTCACTGAAATCTGCAAACCACAAATTACACCTGGACGCTAACCCAAATCAATAAGCTGTCTTGACTGCAAAGAAGACAGATATGGTGTGGCATTCTGTCAACTCCTCCTCTTATATGTAAAGACGCTTTGGTTTACCTGGTAAAACATACACATTGCTTATCCTATAGTCCCCAGACTTCTCCTTAGTACCCTTTGAACTCCCTATATCCCTACACCTTCCTCTCAAATCCTTTCCTCTACAAATCCCATAGTTATATAGCTTCTGAACATCTTTTAGTCTATTGCATCTTGCATATCGCCATATGATACAGTAATACCACACCACTCCTCTATTATGGCATAATCAAATATGAAATATACCAAGTCACCAATAGCACCAAGATTTTGCTATTAGATAACCTATGTATCATCTTCAGTGTTCCCTTATTCCTCTACGTTGGAAGTTGGGAACGGTTATTCCACCCTGAATTCTGCAATATTTCTATAAACGAGACCTACGGTACTATATGTTACACATTACTTGTAGTGATCCTGCTCTGTTGTTCTGTTTTTATCTCTATGTAAATCCCCAAAATATTATTGGAAAAGAAAGAATCAGTAAATTTGAGTGCCGGTTCACACAGGGGCGGCACGACTTGCAGGTCGCCTCACCGAGGCGACCTGCACACGACTTCAGCAGCGACTTGTATAGAACTCAATGCAAGTCACCTGAAGGCGCCCCAAAAATACCACAGGAACCTTTTTCTAAGTCGGAGCGACTTGCGTCGCTCCTATCAGAATGGTTCCGTAGTACAGAACGGGAGGCGACTTGTCAGGCGGCTAGGTCGCCTGACAAGTCGCCCCTGTGTGAACCGACTCTAACTGATTAACTACTGGGGAAATGTTTTCATTTTAATTTTGTGAAAGCAGAGGCCCTGAAGAATAAAATGGTGACTGTTGCATTTGTTTATCAAACACATATTTTAGGAAAAAATACACTTACATACATTTTAGTGTACACAAAAACAATATAATACCTATTTTTGGGTTAAAATATAAAAGATAATGTTACATCATGTAAATAGATAACAAACATGTCAAGATATGTTTAAAATTGCACACACCCGTAAAATGGTGACAAGCTACGATACCTAAAATCATTCATGGGTGACACTTTACATTTACAGCTTTTACAGGCTATCATTTTAGAGGTAATTGTGAATTATGGCACTAAAATTATTGCTCTCACTCCAACGTCCCACATGCCTGTATGATCTTGTTTTATAACTATATTAGGAACTATGAGACAAAGGGATTAATTCACAAATCTTTAACACAGGTATACGATTCTTTATTTTAACCATGTGACTGTCATTTTCCAATCCCATTGAATGCAGCTAAAGAGAACAGTCACTTTTTTGAAAATAGATATCCTTCTCCTAGTGTGTTAGGTTTGTAAAATAAGCTAATAATAAGATATTAACTACCGGTAGATATATAACCTGTGAAATATCAACAATGGGGATCCATTCTTTGTTTTAATAATTTGGTGTATTATTCAGCATGTAGATAACTCTAAAAGTATCTATGGGTGTTTTAAAGACATTACTGTCCTGTTTTTAAATATGGTGGCTTTACATATACAGAGTATAACTTATTTTGGTCTGCACCCCATGTTGGTGGAAAGTTTGTTTTCTGGAATAAACATAATGTAGAGTATGTTAGGGGAATTTAATAAACCACTTTTAATTGTTATGTGTTCTTTGTTCTCTGTATATTTTTTATGGTCTACATTACAATTGTAATAAATACCACACCTTCAAAGCACATCATTTTCTGATGTAAAATTTGTAGTGTTTCTCATTAACCAATAGTCAGGTAGTGTACAGTCAGGTTGGAATGAATGTAAAACAAAGAATACGCTTGGTTGTAGATGATTTACACCATAGCTTCTTATTTATTCAACTTCTTTATCATTAGATGCCAGTTCTTTTAATAAAGCCTATTTTTAACCTCCCTGGCTGTATTATGTTAGATCTTTGAATCTCAAAGCGGTACATTGTTTTTGCAATTTTGTTTTGTACATAGAAATTTAGCATTTTATATTGTAGGCCTGTAGTTCTTAGTAATAACACACTTAAATCTGTCCAAACAAGAGTCTATTAGACATCCCCGGTATGATAAATTTTGAAACACAAAAGCATAAATTATACTATAATAAATAACTATAAATAATTATAAAAAAATAATAATATAATAATAATAAAATGAATTTCCCCACAAATTACTATCGCTAAATTCTGCAAATGTTCTAATTTACTATCGCTGTTTTCTAGCTGGTCTAAAACCACTTTTGACGTAAAGGGACACTTTTTGGTTGCCATTAGACATGTGCACACTGAAACATTTTGTTTTGGAATTTCGGTTTCGTCCGAAAAATTTATTTATTTAGTTACTCCCGAAATTTTAATTTATTTAGTGTGTTAAAAAATGCATTAGTACAAAAATCCGAATTAATTAGGGTCGAATCTGTCAATTGAAGGCTTATGGTGTCTGTCGGATGTTCTAAGAAGATTTGACGAAGCTGCTAAACTGTACGATGCCTCAATCGTATATTTCCGGTCAAATGCTCCGCCCACAAGCTATAGTAGAATTATAATGTTGTTTGACTAGTAATTATAATTATTAATTACAGGGGCGTAACTAGAAATCACAGGGCCCCATAGCAAAATGTTGTATGGGGCCCCCCCTGCAAACAGCCCCCCCCCCCACCCACAAAAAAAATAACTAATTCCATTGAACAACAGATTACCACACTCATGTGGCACAGAACCCAGGCAACAGCTTATATTAATTTCGAACAACAAAACAAAAATTTAAATAACCATATAATAAATTGCAAAATTCAAAGCATTGTGTGTACTACTTTTACTCTTTTATACTTACGTTTTGTAAAGGGCAAACAATGCAAACTGCACCGGTTTAAGAGGACAATTAACAGGATGACAACCTTGTAAGGGAAGGAAGAAATTAGGTCTTACATTCTATGCACTTTAACTTGGCATAAAATTCTTTTTTTTTTTACAATCATTCATCAGTGACCGTGACGTGACCAGTAAATCATTCATCAGTGACCGTGAGGTGACCAGTAAAATCATTCATCAGTGACCATGAGGTAACCAGTACAATCATTCATCAGTGACCGTGAGGTGACCAGTACAATCATTCATCAGTGACCATGAGGTGACCAGTACAATCATTCATCAGTGACCATGAGGTAACCAGTACAATCATTCATCAGTGACCGTGAGGTGACCAGTACAATCATTCATCAGTGACCATGAGGTGACCAGTACAATCATTCATCAGTCACCATGAGGTGACCAGTACAATCATTCATTAGTGATCATGAGGTGACCAGTACAATCATTCATCAGTCACCATGAGGTGACCAGTACAATCATTCATCAGTGACCATGAGGTAACCAGTACAATCATTCATCAGTGACCGTGAGGTAACCAGTACAATCATTCATCAGTGACCATGAGGTGACCAGTACAATCATTCATCAGTCACCATGAGGTGACCAGTACAATCATTCATTAGTGATCATGAGGTGACCAGTGCAGCCTGCAGGACAATAATACAGCAGTTACTATCCAGTGTAGGACATTTACCCCCCTCCCCCCGCCATGCTGCATATTAGAAAACAGACAGTTTATATTCCGTATGGCATCACTGAATGCATCAGCTTAATTTAGCTGTGGTAGTGTACTGCTTGCTGCTTACTTACTTGTGAAACATGAATGATCTCTGAATCTGTCTCTGGTGCTCTGCAATAAAGTAGAGGTTCCTCCTCGGTGGCGCTGCCTGGCTCCTCTTGGTTGCAGGCTCTGCAGTAGTTCTCGATGCTCCTCTCTCTTCCGGCTGAGTGACGTCACGCCACTGGGATGGGGATGATGTCGGGCCGGTAATCTGTCTTCTGTGCAGGACAGTCACAGGAGCTTGCCGATGCCACTCGGCAGCGGGCCCCCGGCTGAGGGCGCCACTCGGTAGCGGGCCGGGGCCCCATAGCGACCGCGTGTGTCGCTATGGCAGTAGTTCCGCCACTGATTAATTATATTACTAGTCAAACAACATTAAAATTCTTCTATAGCCTATGGGCGGAGCATTTGACCGCAAATGTCCGCTTGCGGGATCGTATGTTTTTAGCTGCTTTGTCAAATCTTCACGTCGAACGGTATTACCGCAGGTTCGATAGACACAGATCATTATTGTCATCGTCATGTCGAATCTTCTATCTATCTCTATCAAACTGTTGTTGCAACAATACGAAAATATAATGGATAAGAAAATAAAGCATTTTTTTATTTCAGATCTTTCGGATTTTGGATTCTGCGCGTTCGTCATCGTTTTGTTAAAACTAACACGGAAATCCCTGAAATTCGACGAAAATGCATTTGGATGATAACAAATGCACATGTCTAGTTGCCATAGACAAGTTTCCAGACAGAAAAAACAGTATATATAATATAAAACTGCATGCAGGTCACTGGACAAAGCACTAGAGACCAAGGGGATGTGAAATGATTTGATATAGTACACTGTAATCTTACAGATTACATTACTGTATGTGTTTTGTATTTTGTACTTTTGCCGCCGGGCTCCGCCCCCATGCATCGTGACGCTCGCAGGGAACCGAGCCCGGCACACAGAGCATCAGGCGGAGAATCCGATGGGGGACACAGCGGGGGGACATCGCAGAATCCTGTTGACAAGGTAAGTTACCTGGACCAAGATTCTGCAATGCAATCCCGAGTGTGGCTCGGGGTTACCGCTAATGGTACTGAAATTTAACCCCGAGCCACACCCGGGATTTACACCAGGAGGGTTAAAACTTAAAACAGAACTATAGGCAAAACTTTTTTTTTGATTATGGATAGAGCAAGGGAGGGTTATAACCCCTGTCAGATTTGTTTTCACCATCTGTATCCCATTGTGAAGATTTCCCCTTCACTTCCTGTCCCATAGCCAAACAGAAAAGTAAGAGGAATACCTGCAAATTAAGGGAATTCCTTGGGGACCCCCAGGTCACCAAAACTAGTGTCCCCATTGGAAGATTTCCCCTCTATTACTTTTCTGGGGACAACCCAAAATTTGGGGTTTTCTTTTACTTTTACTTTCAATGACAATGGTAAACAGGACACACAGAGAGAGTGGATCTCCTTAACCACTTCACCCTCAGAAGTTTTTCCCCCTTAATGACCAGGTCATTTTTTTTATACGGCACTGCATCGCTTTAACTGACAATTGCACGGTCATGCGATGTTGTACCCAAACAAAATGTATGTCCTTTTTTCCCCACAAATAGAGCTTCTTTTGGTGGTATTTGATCACCTCTGTGGTTTTTATTTTTTGTGCTATAAACAAAAAAAGAGTGACAATTTTGAAAAACACACAATATTTTGTACTTTTTGCTATAACAAATATCCCAAAAATAAAAAAAAAATACAAAATTTTCTAGTTTAGGCTTATATATATTCTTCTACATATTTTTGTAAAAAAAAAATCGCAATAAGCGTATATTGATTGGTTTGCACAAAAGTTATAGCGTCTACAAAATAGGGGATAGATTTATGGCATTTTTATTATTATTTTTTTTTTTACTAGTAATGGCGGTGATCTGCGACTTTTATCGGGACTGAGACATTGCGGTGGACAAATCGGACACTTTTGACACATTTTTGGTACCATTGACATTTATACAGCGATCAGTGCTATAAATAGCCACTAATTACTGTATAAATGTCACTGGCAAAGAAGGGGTTAACATTGGGGGCGATCAAGGGTTTAAATTGTGTTCCCTATGTGTGTTCTAACTGTGGGGGAATGTGGCTGACTAGAGGAGGAGACCGATCACTGTTCCTACTTGGTAGGAACACATGATCTGTCTCCTCTCCCCTGACAGAACCGGGATTTGTGTGTTTACACACATATCCTGGTTCTTGCTCTGTCACGAGTGATCGCGGGTGCCCGGTCGTCATCGCGCCGGGCACGCGCATCGGCCCCAGGAACAGGCTGCAGGCGCCCGAGCGCCCGCAGTTACAGCGCCTTAAAGAGCCGACTTACAGCTACGATGGCTCGCGCAGCGGAGCAACGTATTTATAAACAAATCATTCAATGTATATTTTTGTATTACAGCTTTTGTTAGTACCTGACTTTGATTTGGTATCAGCCTCATGCAAAACCCTATACAGCAAAACACAAACTGGGAGTGGGAGGGGCAGCACGGGTAGCCAATCACATGGGCTGCATGCAGATCTACTAACAAGGAACATGTTTATAGGGGAAGAGAGTAGAATAAGCAGAGGCATAAGGTCATCAATCTATTGCTGCTCCTTCACTGTCCAGTTAGCAGTCTGGGGGTGGAGCGAGAAAACACCATTGTATTCCTTCTAGAGTCTAGAGCAGTAAGAGAGAAAGTGGTGTCATATCTGGAGGCATGAATAGAACTGAAAATCTTTTGGCAGGTACAAAAGCTCCTATATACAGTATGTATGTATGTTGCATGTGTATTTAACGGTTTGCGTGGAATTCTGCTTTCATACTATCAGTTCACATACTATTACATTGATTCTTGCTGTAGGAGTAGCACAAAAAATGTATGAATAAAAGAAATACATGTTTTTTTTTTTTTACATGTATTGAAAGGGCACCAATCAGGTGATATTCTTTGCAAGAAATTCCAGTGTTATTGTTCAAGGGAAACGGCAAAAGAGAGATATTGCTGCCAACATTTCTTGTGACATACATCTTACCAGAGGAGGGAGTGGCAGGGTTTCTTTTCTTTCTTCCTGCAAAAGCTTAGATGTATTGATAGGGCAATGACCCTATTGATTGTGAAGATATGTTTTCTTTCCAAGCCATTGTGCTCCAAATATAAAATCATATAGTAAGCGTATATAAAAAAAAAGCTAAAAATGCAAGTTGTAGGATTTTTTTTTTTTTTTAATCTATATTTTTTGTTTTTCTCTCCAAGACATTAGCTTTATTTAATAATGGCTGTTGCAGATAAAAAAATTGACTACTTGAAGATCTAGTCAAGGGATTACTGTTTAAAGAACTTTCCATTTTGTCCATCTGATCCCTTGTGATTTATTAGTTCAGCTAAGGAGTTTACATGAGCATTTATATCTTAAGGCACAGTGCCACAGATTGATTCAACTATTTAGTCAGCACTATTCATTCCTACTAGTCTAGTCAGTCTCTTGTCAGATATGATCAACAAATTGATTTACACCAAACACTTTGAAAAACTAGTGATTTAAAGAATTCATCAACTTGAAACAAGCTGCTTTCGGAATATAGAGATTCTACCTGTAGCTCAACAGGCTGCTGACTCTGAAAGCTTTTGAACAACAATATATATGCATATTTTAACTTGTTGTTGCTTGATGTATTTAATACATTAAATATGTACTATAATACATACCACAATACAATGACTTGTATCATTAACTGGAAATCTGGTTAAAAGATAACAGGGCATGAAAAATACTTTTCTTTTGCAAACAGCACTCCTGTTCACTATCATATTGATTGCTAAGGTGCTTCGAGCTCTGGAAATATTTCCGTCACTGTGGCCAAGTTCCACTGAAACCTGAATATAGGGTGTCAGAGCTTGTATTGCCGGCTGGTGACACTGTTGTTTCCACAGCAGAAGGGTGCAGTTCCAGTGGGCAACAGTGGGTGTCTTCCTGCAACCAGCTTATCCTAATAATTAGACTCCACTTGATACTGACTGCTGGGAAGGTATATAATCCCTCCCTTAACTGATATTCCTCATTGTTCTGCCTCTGAGCCGTGTCCCTGCCTGATCCTGCATCATGTATCCAATGTATGTATGTATCTGTATCCAATATACCTGGATACTGCTCTGCTCTCCTTGTTTCTAGCCCCGGCCTTGATCCTGTCCTGTTAATGTGAGCTCACTCCATTTTTGTACGTAGCATTTGTTAGGTTGTTGTTCTGGGTTTTCTGCACTGTCATGGTTATTTCTCACTTTTATGTTGTACATTGGTTTGTTGGTGTTGGAAGAGTGTTATTTTTAGTAATAAAGGTAATTAATCATACTTGGTCTGGTGTAGAGATGAGCCGAACACCTCCCCGTTCGGTTTGCACCAGGACTCCCAAACAAAGAAAAAGTCCTGCATTGCAGGGCATTTGGCATAGCGAACACCCGCCAAACGCCCTTCAAATTTGGGTGTTCGCTGAACGAGTGAACAGACGATGTTAAGGCCAAACTTTTGCTCTGCCCGAACTGTTCGCCCAACTCTAGTCTGGTTCTTGATTTCTTGAAGTCTAGCCCAGTAATCTGGTCATCTGTGCTGGATACCTGCATTTGGTATCGCTTTGCTATCAGCATGTAGACAGGTGCAGTCTGCTTCCTCCACTGTAAAAGCTGCTGGATTGGAGTGGCATCACAGCTTGGAGAAGTCAGGGGAAACTTAGTTTCTCTATGGTTTCCTTATTTCTGGAGACAGCGTTGCGGTATCCAGGTGACCCTTGGTGGCCATCTTGGGTCAGCAGAGTCTTTTTATGTCACTTCTCCCCAGGTTTTGGCACACATTCTACTGTGGGTAGTGTAGGGACGGGTCTCCCATCTGTCAGGGACAGTATTAGTGGCAGGGAAAAGTTCCAGATGAGAAGGGAAATCTTAGAGCTCACGAGTTCCTTGGACATCTTTTCATTTGGGTACCAGATGGCCAGACTGCATCCTGCCCCTCCAGGCAGATGCTGTCAGTTCAGCTGATACCTGCTCCACTACACACCGTTGGCATTTGTGACTGCTCCCAGTTGAGTCCTTTCCAACTGAGTTTGTTGTAAACTGTTGTAAACTGTTCTGCTTTTATGGCAATACAAGTTCTACCTTTGCCACAATACAATATCTACTGATTGCAGCTGGACTGTGTGTGAGTTATTATCACTGCACCATGCTGCACCCACCCACAAGCAGAATCTTGTCAGGCTGCTGGCCATCTAATGTAAACATACAGCACATGTTTTTAAGGCTCAATTATATGGGCAGTCCAATCAGTTGTGTCTGTCAGGTGGATCTGGAGTCTTGGGATTCTTGAGGAGTTTAGAGAATTAATTGTTACAGCTAAAGAGGTGAGTGTGGGCTTGCCTTAAAGCAAGCAATTTATGTAGCTTAATGTCTATAGTCTGGGCAATAGTTTTAAATGCACCTTGGAACTAGTTATCCAAATGTCCTGCACAATGCTGCACAGATCTGTTAATTCCACAATGGCATAAAAGATGACTCACTCCTCCCAGTTTACTTGGTTGCTGCTGTAGTTATCATGATGTGCCATTACTGTTCCATTACCATCATTATTATTAGGGATGCACCAATGCCATTTTTTTAACACCAAGTACGAGTACCAATACTTTTTTTTTAAGTACTCGTCGATATCGATTACCAATATACCAGTACCTATTACTTAGAAAAACTGGGTAGAGGGGTGATAATAAATACTTAAGTAAAAAATTTAAAAAAATAAAAGTATAAATAAATTAATTGTTATTTATTGAATTATTAAATGGAAAAATCATACCTAACAACCAGCCTTTGAAATGCAAAGTCCTTAAAGTACAGACATCTCGAATTGAGATAATATACGTTCTTTGCATAGAATCCCAAAATACTGCTGTATATACTATGCCAAGCTTGTGTGTATCATATAAACATGGGAAACACTGGTCAAAGGAGAAAACTAAACAAAGTTCCAGCTGATTAAAGTATTTCACCTTATTGTCAAATGGAATTAAGATTGTCAGCCCACATGCTGCTCTGTGTGGCTAGGATCCCGGATGCATGGCTCAACAACAAGCTCCTGACCAGTGAGAAAGGGAGCAGATCTAACAGCTGGGTAAAAACCGGAGGAGCGGCTAGATGAGGAGAGCTGCCTGCAGCCGCTGCTGACAACCAGGAAGCTGCCGGACCATGCAGGATGACAGACTCCTTAGCGACTAGGAGAACAGTGTGGCTGGTGGGAGAGAAAGGAGGAGGCGGAGAAGGCAAATGGCATAGCTGGCGAAAGAGAAAGGAGCAGGTGTGGAAGGCACCCGGCAAAGCTGGTGGGAGGGAAAGTAGGAGGCAAAGGGCAGTGACAGCAGGCAGGAGGGGCGAAGGAGGCAGGGACAGCTGAAATGTCATTGGTTGTTAAGGACTTATATATGTATAGCACAACGATGATGTAAGGCATTCAGTAGCCATTGTGAGACATTCAGTAGCCACTAACAACCAGTCAAAAACTGGTGTTCTCTATTCAGATCAGTGAAACTTCATTAATGTGTATGTATAGCCAAAAACTTTTTTTTTTTTTTTTTTTTTGGTTTTGAATAGATTAGGTTAAAACTGCTGAAAGTTTAGTTTTCCTTCACTTTCTGTCCCAGAGATGAAACAGGAAGTTAGAGAAAACCTTCCAAAGTAAAGGGAATTGTTGTCATCGTCAGTTGTCCCAGGAACAGGTGTCCCCACAGGAAGATTTACCCTTACCATTTGTTCTTGGAGCAATTGTAAAATTTAGAATTTCCCCTCACTTTCTGTGTTGGGGACAAAAGTAATCAGGATACACCAATTAGTGAATCTGGCCAATGGGAACACAGACAGCAATATATACTTGACAGAGTGTCTAACCCTTTCCCGTGCCAAACAAAACTAAATGAAAAAGTTTTTCCTTAAGATACAAATTAATTTCTCTGCATTACAGCACTTCACTTAACCGCATGCAGATATTTTACTGTATTTACTGTATGCTCTGGAAGGCTTCACTTTAGCCCCCAAGACATTTCAGTGAGTTGCTCCATTTTCCATAAATTTCAAGCACACTTCTGTGTGACCCTGCTGTCAGTTTCCCAGCTGAAGTTGCTGTCTGTAAGCAGTAGCCACTGTCATACGCTCCTACTTCAGTGATCACTGTAACAGCTTGTACAGAAACATTTACTGAAACTATGTCAATCTTTTGTTTTACATATTTTCAGCCAAGCATCTGTTACATCAGACCATAGTCTTGCTCTGTGATCTGCTCCTAGTTTGATTACAGAAAACCTGTAAAGTGTAAAAAAGATTTATTAGTTGTCATATAGATTCTCTGATATTGGATTAAGCACCCTATAACTTTCATTAGCACTAGTTACCTATTTATTTTCTTACCTCTCCTTAATTAGTTTTTTTGGCAATTTTATATAATTTCTACTGTTCATATGTAATTACTTTTATGAGTTTTGTTTATTTTTTTTCCAGAATTGTGGTAAAAATATACACCTTATAACAAAAAAAACCCTTTTATAACATTTGTAAATAAGATTACCGTGCTTGTGAAAAGATAATAGGAATTACATTATCAGAATTTAATATTCTCTTTGCATCTACAGTAAAAAAAAAAAAGTTTTTTTCTATTTCTCACTTTTCACTTTTGTCTCTTAAAAATGCATAGAAAAAAAACAAATAATAATTGATAGACAATACCGCTAGAAGAATCTCTTGTTAATTTTTCCTAAAGAACAAATATGTATATATGTGTGTGTGTGTGTATATATATATATATATATATATATATATATATATATATATATATTATAGTCAAAAGTATTGGGATGCCCTCCTTGACATGTACATGAACTTAATGGCATCCCAGTGTTAGTCTGTAGGGTTCAATATTGAGTTGGCCCACCTTTGGCAGCTATAACAGCTTCAACTCTTCTGGGAAAGATGTGTACAAGGTTTAGGAGTGTGTCTATGGGAATGTTTAACTATTCTTCCAGAAGCACATTTGTGAGGTCAGACACTGATGATGGACGAGAAGGCCAGGCTCGCAGTCTCCGCGCTAATTCATCCCAAAGGTGTTTTATCTGGTTGAGGTCAGGACTCTGTGCAGGCCAGTCCAGTTCCTTCACCCCAAACTCGCACATCCACACTATATTGCCAAAAGTATTGAGCCACAGATCTAAATCATTTGGTGGAGAGGGGATTATGGTGTGGGGTTGTTTTTCAGGGGTTGGGTTGGCCCCTTAGTTCTGGTGAAGGGAACTCTTAAGGCATCATCACAACTTTGTGAGAACAGTTTGGGGATTCCAACATGAATGCTTACTAGTGAACAAAGCAAGGTCCATAAAGACATAAATGAGTGAGTGGGGGGTGGAGGAACTTGACTGGCCTGTGCAGAGTCCTGACCTCAACCCGATAGAAACACCTTTGGGATGAATTCAAGCGGAGACTGCGAGCCAGGTCTTCTCGTCCAACATCAGTGCCTGACCTCACAAAAATGCTTCTGGAAGCATGGTCAAAGACACATAAAAAGGCCCATAGACACACTCCTAAACCTTGTGGACAGCCTTCCCAGAAGAGTTGAAGCTGTTATATCTGCAATGGGTGGACCAACTTAATATTGAACCACATGTATGTATGTATGTATAAACAAGGCCTGGGGAATGCCCAGGAAAAAATTCCAAGCCTACTTACCACCAGCTCGCAGACAACCAAATTAACCTGTCTAACAGTATGCGTTAAAAACAGGGGTTTAGTCCGCACGCATTTGCAAACGCATGCGTAAGCCACAGAGCCTCGTCACGGCACCCTGATATCTGTGGTCCTAACACTAAAATATGAGTGTCCCCACAGTGGAGGCACAAGCATTCTGATGGATAAATGAGGGCAGGTGGACTGAAGGGCAGCCCATCCCTTCTTAAAGGTACAGGGCACACCAGACACCCAGCAAATAGCACAATGGCTGCAAAGGTGCTGGTGCGTTGCTGGACCAATACACACACACCAAGGTGATCTAAAAAAAAAATGTATGTATGTATGTATGTATGTATGTATGTATATATATATATATATATATATATATATATATATATATATATATATAATGTAATTACCGATTAATTAAACTCCTGTGAGGGATGAGGTGGCTTAGAAGTATTGTAGATACTTTCACAAGCCACAAACAAGCTTAGCTAAGCCAGTGTTAAATTTTGTGATTACAGTATGTGCAAAGCACAGTAATCAAAGCACCCAATCAACAGAGATTATCAATTAGACCAACAACAGTTGATTGGTGATTAGTTGCTTAAGGTCACTGGGCTTCAAACACATGTCTACGCTTTATTAAACAAGTCAGTTTGCATTTATCTGTAAACCATCCAGGACCATTCTTTCTGTAAAATATACAATAGGGCTATAATTTGATGAGTACAGGCAAAGATACTTTTGTCAACCAATCAATACTTTTTCAAAGGTTTGTCAACAGCAAGGTGAGATTTATTTTGACCGTACATCACTGCTTACTGCAACATAAAGTCCTAGGTATTTATATTTGTTTTATATGCACTATAATATACAGTATAACGCATAAAATAAGTCGTGTACTGTACTTGTTTTTGGATATGCTTTCTTTTTTTGTCTATGAATCTAATTTAGACAATAGAGCTTTGCCAATAATGATTTAGGCCTTCGTCACTGTTTAAAAACACTTATGTATCCTGCACACAGCTGCTTTTACTGATGATGGGGTCATCAGAAGCTCAGGTGAAACAACATGTGCACATGCAGTTGCCTGGATGCGCTCAATTCCATAAACGTGGCTGTAGAATAATACTACTGTGTATTTGGTGATTCAATAGTTATTGGAGTAGCAATAAGTGCTCTTGATGAACAGTAAAAGATGTTGAAACATACTGTTTTATTGGAGCTACTTGGAAAGGATAGAGGAGTATGCATGACTCCTAAATGCTTTACAGCTTTGTAATCTCAAAAAACTCAGCAAACATGTCACTTCCAGGGATATATACAGTTGTGCTCATACGATTACATACCCTGGCAGAATTTATGATTTCTTAGCCATTTTTCAGAAAATATGAATGATAACACAAAAACATCTTTCACTCATGGTTAGTGTTTGGCTGAAGCCATTTATTATCAATCAACTGTGTTTACTCTTTTTAAATCATAATTACAACAAAACTACCCAAATGACCCTGATCAAAAGTTTACATACCCTGGTGATTTTGACCTGATAACATGTACACACATTGACACAAAGGGGTTTGAATGGCTATTACAGGTAACCATCCTCTCCTGTGATCTGTTTGCTTGTAATTGGTGTGTCTGTATAAAAGGTCAATGAGTTTCTGGACCCTTGCATCTTTCATCCAGTGCTGCACTGACGCTTCTGGATTCTGAGTCATGGGGAAAGCAAAAGGATTGTCAAAGGATCTGCGGAAAAAGGTAGTTGAACTGTATAAAACAGGAAAGGGATATAAAAAGATATCCAAGGAATTGAGAATGCCAATCAGCAGTGTTCAAACTCTAATCAAGAAGTGGAAAATGAGGGGTTCTGTTTAAACCAAAGGTAGATCAACTAAAATTTCAGCCACTACTAACAGGAAAATTGTTCAGGATGCACAAATAACTTCAGGTGAAATACAGGACTCTCTGAAAACATGTGGTGTGGCTGTTTCAAGATGCACAATAAGTAGGCACTTGAAGAAAGGTGCGCTGCATGGTCGAGTCGCCATAAGAAAGCCATTACTACGCAAATGCCACAAAGTATCCTGCTTACAATACGCCAAACAGCACAGAAACAAGCCTCAAACCTTCTGGCACAAAGTCATTTGGTGTGATGAGATCAAAATTGAGCTTTTTGGCCACAACCATAAATGCTACATTTGGAGAGGAGTCAACAAGGCCTATGATGAAAGCTACCATTCCTACTGTGAAACATGGAGGTGGATAGCTGATGTTTTGGGGATGTTTGAGCTACAAAGGCACAGGAAATTTGGTCAAAATTGATGGCAAGATAAATGCAGTATGTTATCAAAAAATACTGGAGGAACATTTACATTCATCAGCCAGGAAGCTGCGCATAGGATGTACTTGGACATTCCAACATGACAATGATCCAAAACACAAGGCCAAGTCTACCTGTCATTGGGTACAGCAGAATAAAGTGAAGGTTCTGGAGTGGCCATCTCAATCTCTTGACCTTTATCATTGAACCACTCTGGGGAGATCTCAAACGTACAGTTCATGCAAGACAGCTCAAGAATTTACAGGAACTGGAGGCTTTTTGCCAAGAGGAATGGGCAGCTTTACCATCTGAGAAGATAAGGAGCCTCATCCACAAATACCACAAAAGACTTCAAGCTGTCATTGATGTTAAAGAGGGCAATACACGGTATTAAGAACTGGGGTATGTAAACTTTTGATCAGGGTCATTTGGGTAGTTTATGTTGTCATTACGATTTAAAAAGAGCAAACACAGTTGATCGATAATAAATTATTTCAGCCAAACACTAACCATGAGTGAAGGAAAAGTTTTTTTAGTTATGATTCATATTCTCTGAAAAATAGCCAAGAGATCATAAATTCTGCCAGAGTATGTGAACTTATGAGCACAACTGTAAGTCAAGTGTAATACAAAATAGACTAAAAATATTTAATGCCATATCAGCAACCCCAAGAATGTCCTGTTTTGCTAAGCTCCAAATAGTTAACCATTTATGTTTTTTTTTTTTTTAGAGAAAACGTACCCCTAATTCTATATGTCAGCATGACATACAATAACCAGGCTCAGTTTTGAAATGACACATTTTGTCCTTGAAAAGTCAGTGAATTCTTAGCTGCAAGGAGTTTGGTGGCTTTGATAATATTTGAGGTATACATAAGTGTGGCATAAGTATTGGACTTCATGTACATAAACAAATGCAAAACTACAGAAGCTCATAATCTTAAATAATCATAAAATCATAATCATAAAACTGTTCTATTTAGCTTATTGCTGGCAATTACTATATATTTAACTGTTTGAAATTTATGTTTTGCTAATTGGTTGATTTCCAAGTGATTCAGCTTCTCCAAATATGATATTAAATTACTGTGTAGCATAACCCTTATTGAACATTGAAGATTAGATCAATACATCATTTCATTTCCATTTTTGGTCTGCTCCAAGGCTCCAAGGCAGATCATGGATTTTGAAAAAAAGCACAAAGTCAATTGCTGCTTTACCCCGAAGATTATCCAATTACTTTGGTAGCTGTCATAATCTGCTCTTTCCTCACAACTGAGTAATATTTCTTGTCCCACAAGCGAAAGGTCTGGCTGCAGATGTAACGGATATAGCCAGTATACATGTTCTGCCTACTGCAACATAGAATTTACTGGATACTAGTCTAGGTCAATTTCTGGCCCAAACCATCTTGAAAGGTGACTGCATAATTCATTGGATTCAAGTTGGATCTTCCAAGAGTCTTGTTAGATGGCTATGCACTGAAGTATGGCAAACCTAGCCGCGTTTTTGTGTTAGATAACTTTTCCCGAGAGGCACTTTGTGCTGATAAAGCAACAAAAAACCTTTCAAAGTAAAACAAGAACTGTATGGGCTTCAAACCTGTGTGAACTGAATCCTATTGCCCATGTTTATTGGATCCAGCCTTTGAACATCTGCTCATGTCTGATAACCCATTTTGGCTTAGCTTGTTTTTGTAGCTAAATTCCAGCATCAGTTTAGTATTGAATGGCTTTGAGAGAAGAAATGTAAAGTGGAACTTCACTCTCTCAATCAACGTTGACTATTTTTAATCCTTATGCTGCTAGCATTAGTAAATAGATAGGAAAGTATATCATATTTACTTGTTTTAAACTTTTTTTTTACATTTCTTCAGTTACTTCCTGGTTTCCACGCCTAGGCAAATTATGTAAAACATTCCAGCAGTCTTCAGGAGGGGAGGAGGGGTCTTCTCAGCTAAGCACGCCCTCCTGTCTGCATGTCTGAGCTAAGGGCACATGGATTCCAGGAAGTAAATGCTACACGAATCATCTGTCCTCACTCAAAATGGCCACAGCCAGAAATGCTAGGGGGTGTTTTTCAAATTGATTTCTCAGCAAAATAAAGTATGGATGAGTGGATGAGTTTACTTTAAATATTAAAAATTTATTAAATAGTGTTTTTGGTTTGTGGTGCCCAGATACAGTGTAGATCTACTTTAAGTGTAAATATACCTAAAAATGAACTCTTATTTGCTCCCTTTTGGTCTAATAAATAAACCATTGAAGGCATATTCTTAAATTCATTCAATAAGTGCAAAATAATACCTGTTGACAATCTCAGAATTTAGAGCTGCCTTGTGTCCAATGCTCACTTTCCCTGCCCTAAGCAGGAGTTACTATTTAAATTTAGTTTTTTGCTGGGCTGTAATCAGATGATAGTTCAGTTTTCCTAAGCTTAGTGTTTTTGTTTGCTTCTATCTGTTACTGGGAAGTGTCACTGGCAATATTGTGTGAAGCAGCAATGACCTGAGTTATAAATCTTTATATCTCTCTGGCCAATCACTAGGAGGTATATTGCCAGTGGTGCATGATGGGGTTGGATATAAAAATTGAGGGTAACCTTCTGGAACTTCTTTTGCCTCCCAGGCTCTGCCTGGTGAGGAGGTGTGGCTGCTGAATAGGGATGAGCTTCGAGTCGAACACATGTTCGACTCGAACATTGGCTGTTCGCAAGTTCGCCGAACAGCGAACAATTTGGGGTGTTCGCGGCAAATTCGAATGCCGCAGAACACCCATTAAAAGTCTATGGGAGAAATAAAAGTGCTAATTTAAAAGGCTTATATGCAAGTTATTGTCATAAAAAGTGTTTGGGGACCTGGGTCCTGCCCCAGGGGACATGGATCAATGCAAAAAAAAGTTTTAAAAACGGCCGTTTTTTCAGGAGCAGTGATTTTAATAATGCTTAAAGTCAAACAATAAAAGTGTAATATCCCTTTAAATTTCGTACCTGGGGGTGTCTATAGTATGCCTGTAAAGGGGTGCATGTTTCCGGTGTTTAGAACAGTCTAACAGCAAAATGACATTTCAAAGGAAAAAAGCCATTTAAAACTACTCGCGGCTATTGCATTGCCGGTCCGAGAATACACATAGAAGTTCATTGATAAAAACGGCATGGGAATTCCCCACAGGGGAACCCTGAACCAAAATTTTTTAAAAAATGACGTGGGGGTCCCCCTAAATTCCATACCAGGCCCTTTAGGTCTGGTATGGATATTAAGGGGAACCCCGGCCAAAATTTAAAAAAAAAAAGACGTGGGGGTCCCCCTAAATTTCATACCAGACCCTTCAGGTCTGGTATGGATTTTAAGGGGAACCCCGCGTCGAAAAAAAAAAAAACGGCGTGGGGTCCCCCCAAAAATCCATACCAGACCCTTATCTGAGCACACAACCTGGCAGGCCACAGGAAAAGAGGGGGGATGAGTGAGCGCCCCCCCTCCTGAACCGTACCAGGCCACATGCCCTCAACATTGGGGGGTGCTTTGGGGTAGCCCCCCAAAACACCTTGTCCCCATGTTGATGAGGACAAGGGCCTCATCCCCACAACCCTGGCCGGTGGTTGTGGGGGTCTGCGGGCGGGGGTCTTATCGGAATCTGGAAGCCCCCTTTAACAAGGGGACCCCCAGATCCCGGCCCCCCCCTGTGTGAAATGGTAAGGGTACCCCTACCATTTCACTAAAAAACTGTCAAAAATGTTAAAAATGACAAGAGACAGTTTTTGACAATTCCTTTATTTAAATGCTTCTTCTTTCTTCTATCTTCCTTCATCTTCTTCTTCTTCTTCTTCTTCTTCTGGTTCTTCTGGTTCTTCCCCCGGCGTTCTCATCCAGCATCTCCTCCGCGGCGTCTTCTATCTTCTTCTCCTCGGGCCGCTCCGCACCCATGGCATGGGGGGAGGCTCCCGCTCTTCTCTTCATCTTCTTCTCTTCTTCATCTTCTTCTTCATTTTCTTCTTTTCTTCTCTTCTTCTCTTCTTCATCTTCTTCTCCGGGCCGCTCCGCATCCATGCTGGCATGGAGGGAGGCTCCTGCTGTGTTACGGCGTCTCCTCTTCTGACGGTTCTTAAATAACGGGGGGCGGGGCCACCCGGTAACCCCGCCCCCCTCTGATGCACGGGAGATGACGGGACTTCCCTGTGGCATTCCCCGTGACGTCACAGGGAAGTCCCGTCAAGTCACTGTGTGTCAGAGGGGGGCGGGGTCACCGGGTGACCCCGCCCCCATTATTTAAGAACCGTCAGACGAGGAGATGCCGTCACACAGCGGGAGCCTCCCTCCATGCCAGCATGGATGCAGAGCAGCCCGGAGAAGAAAATGAAGAAGAGAAGAAGATGAAGAAGAAGAAGATGAAGAAGAGAAGAAGATGAAGAGAAGAGCGGGAGCCTCCCCCCATGCCATGGGTGCGGAGCGGCCCGAGGAGAAGAAGATAGAAGATGCCGTGGAGGAGATGCTGGATGAGAACGCCGGAGGAAGAACCAGAAGAGCCAGAAGAACCAGAAGAAGAAGAAGAAGATGAAGGAAGATAGAAGAAAGAAGAAAGAAGAAGCATTTAAATAAAGGAATTGTATAAAACTGTCTCTTGTCATTTTTAACATTTTTGACAGTTTTTTAGTGAAATGGTAGGGGTACATTTGTACCCCCTTACCATTTCACACAGGGGGGGCTGGGATCTGGGGGTCCCCTTGTTAAAGGGGGCTTCCAGGTTCCGATAAGCCACCCGCCCACAGACCCCCACAACCACCGGCCAGGATTGTGGGGATGATGCCCTTGTCCTCATCAACATGAGGATAAGGTGTTTTGGGGGGCTACCCCAAAGCACCCTCCCAATGTTGAGGGCATGTGGCCTGGTATGGTTGAGGAGGGGGGGTGCTCTCTCGTCCCCTCTCTTTTCCTGCGGCCTGCCAGGTTGCGTGCTCGGATAAGGGTCTGGTATGGATTTTTGGGGGGACCCCACGCCGTTTTTTTTTTGGCGCGGGGTTTCCCTTAATATCCATACCAGACCTGAAGGGCCTGGTATTGAATTTAGGGAGACCCCCACCTCATTTTTTTTTTAAATTTTGGTTCGGGGTTCCCCTGTGGGGAATTCCCATGCCGTTTTTATCAATGAACTTCTACATGTATTGTTGGACCGGCAATGCAATAGCCGCAAGTAGTTTTAAATGGCTTTTTTCCTTTGAAATGTCATTTTGCTGTCAGACTGTTCTAAACACGGGAAACATGCGCCCCTTTACAGGCATACTATAGACACCCCCCAGGTACGAAATTTAAAGAGATATTACACTTTTATTGTTTGACTTTAAGCATTATTAAAATCACTGCTCCTGAAAAAACGGCAGTTTTTAAAACTTTTTTTTGCATTGATCCATGTCCCCTGGGGTAGGTCCCAGGTCCCCAAACACTTTTTATGACAATAACTTGCATATAAGCCTTTAAAATTAGCACTTTTGATTATTCATGTTCGTGTCCCATAGACTTTAACGGTGTTCGCGTGTTCGAACAAACTTTTTTCCTGTTCGCATGTTCTGGTGCAAACCAAACAGGGGGGTGTTCGGCTCATCCCTACTGCTGAAGTTCTTGCCCTCCTAGGCCTGCTGAATGGGGAGAGTGTGCTGAATTACAGAGAGCTCAAATCCTGGGGTTTGAAGCTTCTTGCTAAACTGCCTGAGGGTATATTCAGGGATAGGAAGGTGATTACCAGGATTGGAGCACCAGGGGTGAAACTTTGCCTTCTAGAGAGTGTCCAGAGAATCTGGGAACATAGCAAGAAGTCTGGTGAGTCATCCATGAAATGTGAGTAGCAAGACAGCTTACAGACAGTAGTTCAAAGAATACAGAACAGCTGGACTGGCTTAAAGATCCTCTTTCTGTAAGACTGTAAGTAGTTTTTTTTCTGCAGTTTGTTCTATGGGTATGTTGTACCATAACTAGTGATGCACTGAATGGGTTTTTTGTTGCCGAAAACCGATACCGAAAATAAATCTTCCTTGATCCCGAAAACCAAAACCGATACCGAAACAGCACCGAAATAGGCTTTTTTTTTATATATATTACACAAAAAAATTATTGGATATACAAAATTGTGTTACATTCGTTATATTATTTATATTCAACTTAATCATTAATTTTATGAAGAAAAGAATACTACAATCCAGTAATGTCAAAAAGTACTTTAATAAAAAAAGTAACCCACATAAAATTGAACAGTGGACACAGAGGATAAAAATAAAATAAAATAAGACTGCAGTCAGTGCACATTGCACCACCATACCAAATAAAACAGGCATAAAAAATAAATACATAATAATAATAATTAATATTAATATAATAATAATATAAAAATGCCAAAGACTGACTTTTTTATATTTTATTAATTTCCAACTTACATCAGAACTAGTAATTCAGTTCTCTCTCCCTAAGGTGTCAGCGGCTGGATGTGCAATAAGTGTATGCATGTAGCTGTGTGTTACATACATAGTCATACAGTAGACCGCACTGTGTTCCGACCCCGGGTATGGGCGGAGACATCCTGGAACACAGACTAGTCTACAGCAGCGGTGCTCAGCGAATCACAGCAAGCAATGTAGACTAGACTGTGTTTATGGAAGTCACCGGCTGTGACAGACCTAGCCAGGACAGAGGCTTTTAGAGGGGACTGAACGCGGGCCTCTTGCCCACCGATTATGGGCCCTGGAATTTGGTGGAATGGTGCTCTTTGGGAGCTGTATGCCTGGGGATCCTGGAGGTGGTATTACTTTTGATTCAGGTCCATGTCCCCCCAAGACACACAGACTCTGGGAACCCTTTATATGCCATATGGGAAATGGTGACTGGGAGGGTATGTCTTGGATTGCTTAAAATGGGACAGTAATATTTATCCCCAATATCTCCCAGGATATATGTAAAGACTATTATTGGTTTGTTTGATTCTGAACTCAACATGTTAATTGAGTGAGCTGATCACATTGACCTCTAGGACCTGCTAGGAGACGAACAGTCTACTCCTACTATAGTTTGTTGATGACTAGGCTGAGGAGGGGGGTAGATCACTGTTTGTATTGTTAATTGTAATTAGCTCCTGCTATTGTGAGAAAATGTCCTGTGGTTGTACTTATGATAATGTATAATGTACTGTGTGAAGTCTGACCTGTAGGGAAATCCTGACGGGCACAAAGTCACATCGGCTGCTTAAAGGGATTAGTTAATTAGCTCATGTTAATTTGTTACAGGTGTATTGTTAGAGTAATATGAGCAGAAGGGGGGAACCTCCTCTTCTACTTTATAAAAGTCTTGTATTCTGGTTCTAATAAAAAACAGTCCATGTTAGCATCTAAGCAAGTCTCATCTTGTTTTGTGCTTTGTGAGCGGTTGGAATATCTGATATCTGTATCCAGACTGGGAGAAAGTGGTATACTGACGGAAACACTCAAGTCGAGTGTGTGTCGTTCTGTGACACCGCCCATACCCGGAACACAGTGCGGTACTGTAGTATGTAGACAGCCACAGATACAGAACATACAGTTTTGCACATGCAGCGGGCTGACAGCTTAGGGAGAGACAATGACATAGTTTGGCCCAACAACGGAACAAACTATGTATAAGTAAGTAATACTTTAAAGAACAACTCTCTCAATTAACCATAACAGAAATAATATGGCAGAAGGCCATTATTCTGTTTCACAGTTTCTGTAAATATAACATAGTGCAGTGCTATCTGCTATAATAAAATTTTTATTTTATTATTTTCTTTCAACTTAAATGAGAACTAGTAGTTTTTTCCCCCCAAGTTCTCTCCCTAAGGTGTCAGTGGCTGGATGTGCCAAATAAAAGTGTATGTATGTAGCTGCGGGTTAGATACATACTAGTCATACAGTAGACCGCACTGTGTTCCGGCCCCAAGTATGGGCGGGGACATCCTGGAAGTTGAACACAGACTAGTCTACAGCAGTGGTGCTCAGCCAATCACAGCAAGCAATGTAGACTAGTCTAGTCTGTGTTTATGGAAGTCACTGCCCATACCTGGAACAGTGTGGTGTAGTATGTAAACAGCCACAGATACAGAACATACAGTTTTGTATTTGCACATGCAGCGGGCTGACAGCTTAGGGAGAGACATAATTTAGCCCAACAGCAACAAACTATGGTACAGTAGTTCAAAAGCTGGAGTTCTCTCTTAAATTTAAGTGCAAAAAACTGTAGAAGAACTACAATGAACAACCAATAAATGGCACAACTAGACAATTGGAACATACTAGGTAGTCAGTCATACTATGTTGTATGTTCCAATTGTCCAATAGCACAGTCCAAAACCAATTAATTTACTATGTTCAACATGGTAAATGAATTGGTCTAAGCTACGGATTTTTAAATCTATTTCAGTAAAAGTGGCAGATTTCGCTTTAAGAACAAAAGCTGTTCAGCTTTCTCACAGGAGAGACGGTTTCTCTTCTCATCAAGAATATGAGATGCTACACTGAATAGTCTCTCACTCTCTGTACTGGTGCTTGGGGCAGATAAATATCTGCGTGCAATCTGTGCAAGCAAGGGAAAACGTTCTTTGTTGATGTGCCAGTACTCAAGGGGATTGTCGCTTCTGGCAATAGGCTGTTCAGCTAAATAAATGTCCAGCTGTTGGGTAGCTGCACTTGTTGTGGCACCGCTATGGATTGGGGTGCATTTGTGTAAAATTTCTTCAAACATATCAGATATGGAGGGAGTGTGTTCCCCTTCACTTGTATGAGACCGTTTCTCACTTTCCTCTGTGAGACATCTCAAAACTCCTTCACTAGATGCTTCCACCACCTCCATATGTGCCAGTATCAATTCCTGTGCATGCTGCTTTTTCTCCACATTAAAGTAATGCTCTTTAAATTGAGGATCTAGAACTGTTGCAATGCAGTACAGAGGGTTGGAATCAGTGTCTCAAAACCGGTTGGTAACAGCCTCCAGTAGAGTGGTTTTAGCCGTTTTTACGCCATGGTCTGTTTCTACCTCTTTTCCAAGCAGACGCTTCAGTGCAGCAATCAAGGGGATAACTTCAGCAATGGAAGCATTAGCTGAGCTTATTTCTTTTGTTAACTGTTTAAATGGAGATAGAAGAGACAAACTATTTTCAACTAACGTCCACTGATGTGCACTGAGTGTTGCTGGCAGCTCATAATCTGCAATGTATACAGCTAAAACACGCTTTTGTTCAAAAAGACTTTGTAGCGTGTAGTAGGTGCTGTTCCAACGAGTGGCTACATCTTGCTGCAGTCGTTTCGGTGCCATTCCAAACTGCATCTGCAAAGCTTGTAATCTGGAATAAGCAAGCGGAGAATTCTTAAAGTGACCCACAATTTTTCTTCCTTTTGATACGATATCAGATATGGTGCGCTGACTCAGCAATCCTTCATTCACAGCCAATTGTAGCGTGTGTGCCATGCATGGTATGCTTTGAAGTTCAATGTCCTCCATTGCATTTGAGGGGGGTAAAAAAAAGGACGAAATCAATTTAACCCAGATGTGTGTACTCGGCTTTCCGGGGTTATACCGGGATGATGCCCGCAGCTGCAGGCATCATCCTGGTACCGTTTTTTACAGCGGGCGATCGGCTTTCCGGTATAACAAACGATGTGGCTAAAAGCAGCTTGGCTGTTACACTGGAGCAGCGGGAGGGGACGTCCCCCCTCCGCCGCTCTTACCGGGCCTCCCGTTCGATCGGAAGGCCCGATGACCAATCAGCTGCCTCCGGCGGCTGGGGGCGGGCTGGAACGAAGCTGTGGGTGGCTTCGTTCCAGCCTTCTAATTGTAAACGCGGAAGCGACGTCATGACGTCACTTCCCGTTTACTCGGCTGCCAATGGCGCCGATTTAAAAAAAATACACAGTATTCAGAATCGCCGTTTTCAGCGATCTGAATACTTTGAAGTGCAAAGGAGGGATTGGGGGTCTTTTAGACCCCCGATCCATCCATAAAGAGTACCTGTCACTACCTATTACTGTCACAAGGGATGTTTATGGGCATATGTGGAATTGCACCCCAAAATACATTTAGCTGCTTCTCCTGAGTATGGGGATACCACATGTGTGGGACTTTTTGGGAGCCTAACCGCGTGCGGGGCCCCGAAAACCAATCACCGCCTTCAGGATTTCTAAGGGTGTAAATTTTTGATTACACTCTTCACTGCCTATCACAGTTTCGGAGGTCATGGAATGCCCAGGTGGCACAACCCCCCCCCCAAATGACCCCATTTTGGAAAGTAGACACCCCAAGCTATTTGCTGATAGGCATGGTGAGTATTTTGCAGCTCTCATTTGTTTTTGAAAATGAAGAAAGACAAGAAAAACATTTTTTTTTTCTTTTTTCAATTTTCAAAACTTTGTGACAAAAAGTGAGGTCTGCAAAATACTCACTATACCTCTCAGCAAATAGCTTGGGGTGTCTACTTTCCAAAATAGGGTCATTTGGGGGGGGTTTGTGCCACCTGGGCATTCCGTGGCCTCCGAAACTGTGATAGGCAGTGAAGAGTAAAATCAAAAATGTACGCCCTTAGAAAGCGTGAAGGCGGTGCTTGGTTTTCGGGGTCCCGTGCGCGGCTAGGCTCCCAAAAAGTCTCACACATGTGGTATCCCCATACTCAGGAGAAGCACCAGAATGTATTTTGGGGTGCAATTTAACATATTCACATGGCATGTTTGAGCAATATATCATTTAGTGACAACTTTGTGCATGAAAAAAAAAAATTGTCTTTTTCCCGCAACTTGTGTCACAATATAAAATATTCCATGGACTCGACATGCCTCTCAGCAAAAAGCTTGGGGTGTCTACTTTCCAAAATGAGGTCATTTGGGGGGGGGTTGAACTGTCCTGGCATTTTATGCACAACATTTAGAAGCTTATGTCACACACCACCCACTCTTCTAACCACTTGAAGACAAAGCCCTTTCTGACACTTTTTGTTTACATGAAAAAATAATTTTTTTTTTGCAAGAAAATTACTTTGAACCCCCAAACATTATATATATTTTTTAAAGCAAATGCCCTACAAATTAAAATAGTACACAGTATTTGCGCAGCGATTTTTCGAACGCATTTTTTGGGGAAAAATCACGGTGATACCTCACATGCATGGTGCAATTGCTGTTTACATTTGACGCCAGACCGATGCTTGCGTTCGCCTTAGCGCGAGAGCAGGGGGGGACAGCAGTGCTTTTTTTTTTTCTTTATTATTTTTTTGCCTTTTTATCTTATTTTTAAACTGTTCCTTTAATTTTTTTTTTTTTTTTTTTTTAATCATTTTTTATTGTTATCCCAGGGAATGTAAATATCCCCTATAATAGCAATAGGTAGTGACAGGTACTCTTTTTTGAAAAAAATGGGGTCTATTAGACCCTAGATCTCTCCTCTGCCCTCAAAGCATCTGACCACACCAAGATCGGTGTGATAAAATGCTTTCCCAATTTCCCAATGGCACTGTTTACATCCGGTGAAATCTAAGTCATGAAATGCTCGTAGCTTCCGGTTTCTTAGGCCATAGAGATGTTTGGAGCCACTCTGGTCTCTGATCAGCTCTATGGTCAGCTGGCTGAATCACCGGCTGCATTCTCAGGTTCCCTGTTGAGACAGGAGAGCCAGAGAAAAACACGGAAGACGGTGGGGGGGAAGACGGTGGGGGGGCATTCCCTCCCACTGCTTGTAAAAGCAGTCTAGAGGCTAATTAGCCACTAGGATTGCTTTTACATGAAAGCCGACCGCTGGCTGAAAAGAATGATACCAAGATGATACCTAAACCTGCAGGCATCATTCTGGTATAACCACTCAAAGTCGTGAATTGCATACCTGAAAACAAAAAAATGGTTAACAATAAAACACAGTAAACAGTAAAGTATAAAAAATTGCATACCTGAAAAGCAAACATGATAAAACATAATAATAATAAAACATTGCAGAATAGAATACAGTAAAAAAGAGGAGAACAATAGAGAGAGAATAGAGCGAGAGAGAACAATAAAACAACAACTATTATTTTTTATTTTATATATTTTTTTGTTTTGTTTTTTATCTATTTTTTTACACTTTTTTTTTGTAACTAACTTTTGTAACTGTAACCGGTTCCAGGTTTGGGTCTCTCAAAATGCGATGGCATCTTGGGAGACCCTGTGAAAGTGTGCCTAGTCTGTGCAGTGCTGTACCCTACGCTAATACTCAACTAGTGCATGGTAGCGTGGGTAGCGTTCAAAACATTCACCAATGCAAAGACCAGGATTGTCAGGACAGGAGGGACAAAAATAGCGGGTGTCACGCCTATATCTGCGCTTGCTGCAGACACGACATCTTTTTGGGGGGGTTCGTTGGGTAGGGGTACTCGGGAGGACATAAAAATGCCTCTCATGCAGCCGACTGCATTTGGCTGGGGATGTGAATGGGGGAAGTACGGGCGCTGCAGAAGTGGTGGGTTCCCAATTAGGATTGGCGAATGCAGCAGGAAGGGCATTATGGGCATGACGGGCCTGTGTTTGTCTTCTTGGTGGCAGCGGGACACTACTTGTGCTTGCCACCACACCAGCTTGAACTGCACTTATGGGACTCGCCACGTCACCAAGTGTTACTGCAGTGCTGGTTTGACTACGACCGGGGTGTACTATGCCGCTGGTGCTTGCCACTTCACCAAAACACTATATACCACTAAGGGAGGTGTACGGTGCATGCGTGGGTGTTAGCGGTACTGGCGCTAACCTGACGCTGCCTGGGGCTAGTGCTTGCCAGTTCACCAAAACGCTACCAAAAAAACTGTTAGCGATTGCATGGATCAGGCCTGACTCTGCGAACGCTGCAGTTATGCGTTTAGTGTTTTGTAAGTGACAGTGATCGATCGATACTGCACTTGGGTGGGCTGGGATGGGCCGGGCGGAGGGGCAAAACGCAGGTGCTAGCAGGTATCTGGGCTGATCCCGCTAACACTGTGTTTTTGGGAACCCTAAACTGCTGGGGACGCGAGTATAGATCTGATCGGATCAGATATTGATCCGTTCAGACACTATACCACTAAGGGAGGTGTATGCTGCGTGCATGGGTGTTAGCGGTACTGGCGCTAATCTGACGCTGCCTGGGGCGACGCATATCACCGCCGGGCAAACAGGGGGCTAAACCTTTATTCGGTAATAAACGGCGGGTGCCCTGACACTATAAAAAATAAACGAACTAACCAGCGTCACCCGTAACGATTATACGGTGATCACTGGTTAAGGGTTAACTAGGGGGCAATCAAGGGGTTAAAACATTTATTAGATAGTATATGGGGGTCCCTGACGCTATAAAACGCTGACGGCGAACCTAAATATTTACCTCCCTAACTAGCGTTACCAGTGACACTAATACAGTGATCAGAAAAATGATCGCTTAGCGACACTGGCGACGGGGGGTGATCAAGGGGTTAAAACTTTATTAGGGGGGTTAGGGGGGTATCCTAGACCTAAAGGGGGCTAATACTAGCTGCCCTACCACACTAATGCCCCGTACACACGGTCGGACTTTGTTCGGACATTCCGACAACAAAATCCTAGGATTTTTTCCGACGGATGTTGGCTCAAACTTGTCTTGCATACACACGGTCACACAAAGTTGTCGGAAAATCCGATCATTCTGAACGCGGTGACGTAAAACACGTACCTCGGGACTATAAACGGGGCAGTGGCCAATAGCTTTCATCTCTTTATTTATTCTGAGCATGCGTGGCACTTTGTCCGTCGGATTTGTGTACACACGATCCGAATTTCCGACAACGAATTTTGTTGTTGGAAAATTTTATATCCTGCTCTCAAACTTTGTGTAATAAGGAAAAAATCTTGCGAGCCACAATGATCCAATGCCTTAGTAGAGAACCAACTGAATAAATACCCGGCTGCAAACGCAGATCACGTATTCATGACCGTGCGATAGACTATAAACAAAGAATGCGTTGCGCCTAGGGATATATCTAAATATCTATAATCCTAAGTGTGAATCGAAAATAGTCATAATATAAAGTGCAATTTACAGAAAATATGAATCTAAAATCACTTACTGTATAAATTCTATAATCATGTACAACAAAGTGCCGTGTACATTAAATTACAAAGTGCAATGTGCATATAATGCGTACCTAAATCATGTGATATAACTATGACAATATAGATCCAAAACCATCTGTGAATATATGTATGAAATAACCAAAAATCCTTGAATAAGTGTGCACACTGATAAAGTGCTCTACATATATCACATAAAAAGTCCACTGTGATTAAAAAAGTGAGGGTGAAAAAATAATAAAAATTAAAATAAATAAGAACACATATAAATAAATAAGTCACTCGTGTAGTAAAATAAAACTGTAATCGTTCTTATTGTGGTATTGAAAATCACAGTCGTGAAAAATCTTCCAATCCAACAGCGTGAAGTGACAAAGTTCCAATAGAAATCAATATACTAGTGGTGTTTCAAAGAAAAAGTTCCAGTACTGAATCAAAAAGTGCCCAAATCATGCCGTGAAGTGCCTTGGTGACCCCCAATGTGATTGCGCTCACCTTAGAGCGTGTGACACAGTGTTCAGTTGTGTCAATACACGCTTTGGAGAGATGACATAATTTCCTTTGCTGCTGTTTAGCATACAGCAGCAGAGGAAGAAGCTGATTGGCTGAGAGCGATCGCGAGGGGGGGCCACGATAGATGGTCTCCCCCTTGCCTCTCATCGCTCCCAGTCACAAGCCGACCGCCTCAGGCACGGGGGGGGGGGTCCGATTGGACCCCCCGCCCGCGGGAGGCAGATCACGTACAGGTACGTGATTCTGCCTGCCCATGCCATTCTGCCGACGTATATCGTCAAGAGGCGGTCGGCAAGTGGTTAACCATTTCCCCGAACTCATTATATGCTCATTTATACTTCTGGAGTAAAAATCGAATAACATGTTATTATTTATGATATTAGGGTTTGAACAGGCACTACAGGCATTTTAGCCACTGTGATATTAGTATTATATTATTTTAGTCTTTTGAATAAAATGCCATTTTAATTTAGTCGTATTTTAGTCATCTGAATTGTTTTAGTTTTAGTTGTATTTTAGTCAACTAAAATAGTGTTAATTTCATTGACAAAAATATTTCATATTTAAAAATCCTGAAACTGTAGGGACAGGTGCTAATCAAGATGAGTGTACTCTGTATATAGTAGAGAACCCCAGCTGATAGATCCTGGGGAAAACCTACAAGTGTATCAGGAAGTCAGGTCATCCTTTGGTGGTTGGATCATTGCCTAACACGACAGATGTTTGGTACAAAGCCAGTAGTCTTGCTAACTGTAGGAGTCATTTTCATTTGTTGTTTTTGCCCGGAGTTCAGAAATATGTAAATGCCTTAACAAGGATATGAAGATGAGCTGCTGTATTCTTTGTTAAACATTGTTTTAAAAGTCCATGGGCAGAATATTCTGGGGACAAATACATTTTTGATGGAAAGAAGCCTTGTGGTAATTGGCTGTAATGGTTAGAATAGCATTTCTAAATACAGTTTCTAACTGGACATTGCAGATGTCATCAGTGTGAACATATAGAGGTTTGACACTTAGTAGAAAACACTTTGTTTGCCACTCTGAAATCACATACTTTAAAGGGGTTAAAAACCCCTATGCGTTAAGGTAAATTAAGGTGAAAAAGCACCTGGCAGTGACTGGCCCCCCCGTTTTACTTACCTGTGCCCTGGAACTTGACCCGAGGGGATGCGCTGTCCCTCTGCCTGGGGTTCTCGGCTCTTGATTGGATAGATTGATAGCAGCGCAGCCATTGGCTCTCGCTTCTGTCAATCAAATGCAATGACGCGGGCGCCGGGGGGTGGGGCCGAGTCATACATTCGGCGGCTATGGATGCCGAATGATAGACTCGGGAGCGCGCCCACAAGGTACCCCCCCCCAGAAGAGCGTTTCTCCATCTGATGTGGGGAGGAGCTGCAAGAGCTGCTGAGGGACCCCAGAAGACGGTGTACGGGGACACTCTGTGCAAAACGAGCTGCACAGTGGAGGTAAGTATGACATGTTTGTTATTATTTTTTTAAATAATCAAAGCTTTACAATCACTTTAAAGGCCATGTTCAATAGTAAAGAAAAAAATGCTTTTGTGGTCTTGCTAGAAATACATGCCAAAGACACATAAATATGTAGACAGTAAAGCCTTGAAAACAGTTTAGATTCTTGAAGTATTGGATATATTACAGTTTCCCAGCAGATAATACAGATGATCAAAGACAATCAATGCACTTTCCCTTCTTATTATGTAATTCAGAACAATTGTAAAATCCTTCAACTAACCTGTGGGAAAAAATATCAATAGTGCACTCAAATGCACAAAGAACCAAGTTCTAAAGACCACCCATTAGTGAACCAATTCTTTGTGTCTTTTATCAGCTCAGCAAAAATATATAACAAAAATGAAATACCTTGCTTTGAATGCACATAGATGTATTGGTGGCAGCTTACTAAAATAAAGAATGTTGCCACTAGCTTGCTCACCAGATTCCCCAAATAATATACCATGGCTTATTTAATTAATCGATACAGTAAATGTGTGTTGAATAATGTGTATTATAATTATTTTTTTCTTGTTCAATATTTTTATTGTCTATTACAAATACAGAAACTGTATAAGGATTGCATGAACAGGCTTCCATGTACAGTGATCAGAGTTTTCACAACAATGCTAATTTCATATATCAAGAGCAGTTAGGCGTAAGTTTGTTGTAACTCACTGGCAGTAATACACACAGTAGTACTAGTTGTCATATGAGAAAATTTCACAGAAGTCGCATGTGGAAATGAAAGAAAGTAGTAACATAACCAGAAAAATAGAAAGTAATCGGGAATGGTAATTTGGAGGGGGAAAGGGGGAGGGGGAGAGAGAGTGGTCAGGGGAAACTGGCAATCCACACTTTCATTTTGAGTAGGTTTTTCAATCATCATAAATCTAATAGGCGACAATGAAAGTTCCTCGGCAAAGAGTGAGTGATCCAACATTTCCCAGACCAGGTAAAATTTAGTTATTGTGCCCTTGAGCTTGGCAGTTAGTTTCTCATTAAGGAAAGCCCATTGAAACTGAGACTCAATCACAGAAGAAGGTTAAGTGTCTGAAAGCCAAGACTGGCTACACTGGGCAATCTCCCCCCTTTGTTATTCCTTACAACAGTGTTGCTCTACTAGCTTTGTCCTCTCTTGCTCCCATGCCTCCAGGAAAGACATCCTCAAGTGTGTTTTGGGAGGATCCTTCCAGCACCCAACCCCCCAGCCCAAAGCAGGACACCCCCTTGAGACCAAGGGACACCACTGATAGACACTGACAGCCTCCTCAACACTGAATCTCCATCTTCCACCCAATTGACTCTGCTTGCATGGCCCATGTCTTTTTATGGAGTAGTCTCAGCCCCCTGCCAGCCTACCCCTGAGTATTGACTAAGGCACCATAAATATTCAAGACGGCTTCTCCTAACCTCCACCCTCTAATTCTAGAAGATTCTCCAACCTTCCAGACCAAGGGGAGGCACCAGAGAGCTGACAGGATGAGTCACCCAGCCCTGAACCTTAGTAAACCCTGACCCAGATTGCATGGTTTAGGCTTAGCCCTAGCTTAGCCCAAATGATGTTCTGCAAGAGTTTGCTCAGAATATTGTATGCTTGGGTCCTATGAACCAAGGGACAGGATCGCTAGATGTGACAAAATGTGACCATGCTGACTACCGCTTTAACATAAAAATAAATAAATAATTCCAGATTGGGAGGCTGAAGTGGGAGAGTCTTCCTCTTCTTTCTCTTTTCTCCTTTTCCTCACCATGCTTCCCCATTCCTTCTCCTCCTCTATCTGGCAACTGGGTATTTTCCTTTTTTGCAGTCCCCAGCTGGCCTAGCTCCCTCTTCAGAGTGACCCCATCACCTCTCAAGGCTACTGTCTTGTTTGATTTTGTGTTCCTTTATTATTAGTTGCACAGGACTGCCCTTTGTTCAGTATACTGATTGTGCCTTCATTTTTGTATGTTCTAAAATATTCTTTCATTGGTTGCATTTTTTGTATGTATTCTTCAGCTATCATAGGCAACTATCTTATTTTGTCTTGATTGACAAATTGGGGGAGATATAATAAAACTGGTGCACACAGATTCAGGCTTCTCTTGGCTTCATCTAGGGCTAGTTTTTTAGGCCTAGAAAGGTTAACTTGTTGTGCTAAATAATATTTTTATTTTTTTTATGCTGCTGCACCATCATATGCTGTAGACCTGTACAGAGTATTTCAAACACAAGTAAGTCACAGTTACCTAGTAAATCACTGACAGAAGAGGGCTAAAATCAGAACTACTGTATAGGCAAAAGCAAAAATAACATATATATTGAAGTCTGTCACTACCGTTAGCAAAGCAGTTTTTTTTAATACACCCCTATCACATATGTTTATTTTCTGTTAATCCTGCCAGAAGGTGATTATTTTTCCATTTCATGTAACAGGATGATAATACTGTTTATTCTGCAATTAAATCTCTTCAGAATGATCATCCTGTGGACAGGATAGTTTTAATAGACTTTGAAGGCTAAGCTCATCTTTTACATAAGCTGCTCCATGCAGACAAAGGACCACAGTAGTTGTAAATTAGGCAAATTAGGTGGTTGCCTAAGCCTTGCACTCCCAGGGGCCTCGCAGCCACCTAATTTGCTCATACCTCAACTTCCCAGGTGAATCAGAGTCATGAAATGCCCGCAGCTTGTGCGGGGTATCTTTGTTCCTGCACGCCGTCCGCGAGCTCCACTTTTTATGTCAGAGTCGACATCTCTCCCCACTGTCCCCAGCTGCCTGACACATGTGGAGTGCCGTGGAGTGAACTGAACCGACCCTCCTCCTCCTGCTGTCATGTTTTCCTGTGTACACAGAGGAGGAGGGGGGGAGTTGGCTCACCAGGTTGCCAAAACAAGGCTGCTGGACTTAGATCAACTGTCTGAACTAATCCAAAGTGAGTCCTCCAGAGGAGGTGGGCATGAACAAGAGGGTAAGGGTGAGGGAGGAACAAGCCTACAGTTCACTTTGAGTGATTTGGGGGGGGATATGTTCTAGGGGGGCACTTTAGGACCAGTGCAATAAGGGAGCTTGGATATGAAATCCACACCCCTTAGCACATATCCTCTCCCTCCCAAAATTAAAGAGATGCTGTCTGCAACAGAGGGGATGGCCCTTGGCACCCCACAAGTGATGTGTAAAGATGCTCCAGGTGCCCATACTAGTGCCCTCTTCCAGGCAAGTTAGTGGAGCAAAGTGTGCATTCCAGGTCACAGGGCAGGTTCACACTATGAAAACTCAGGAACACGCTGTGTGTTCTGTGCGATTCACATGTGACCCAGGTGCAATTTCAGCCCAATTATGTATGCAGTCTCTGGCCATTTCCTGTATTACGTCTGCAGTCTCTGACCATTTCCTGTAGTATGTCTGCAGTCTCTGACCATCTTTTGTACCATGTCCGCACACTCTCTGACCATCTCCTGTAGTATGTCTTCAGTCTCTGGCCATCTCTTGTAGTATGTCTTCAGTCTCTGACCATCTCCTGTAGTATGTCTTCAGTCTCTGACCATCTCCTGCAGTATGTCTTCAGTCTCTGACCATCTCCTGTACTATGTCTGCAGTCTCTGACCATCTCCTGTACTATGTCTACAGTCTCTGACCATCTCTTGTATCATGTATACAGTCTCTGACCATCTCCTGTATCATGTCTGCACACTCTGACCATCTTCTGTATCATGTCTGCAGTCTCTGACCATCTCTTTTATCATGTATGCAGTCTCTGACCATCTCCTGTATCATGTCTGCACACTCTCTGACCATCTCCTTTATTATGTCTACAGTCTCTGACCATCTCCTGTATTATGTCTGCAGTCTCTGACCATCTCCTGTACCATGTCTGCACACTCTCTGACCATCTCCTGTACTACATCTGCAGTCCCTGACCATCTCCTGTACTACGTCTGCAGTCTCTGACCATCTCCTGTACTACGTCTACAGTCTCTGACCATCTCCTGTATTATGTCTGCAGTCTCTGACCATCTCCTGTACCATGTCTGCACACTCTCTGACCATCTCCTGTAACATGTCTGCGGTCTCAGACCTTCTCTTGTATCATGTATGCAGTCTCTGACTATCTCCTGTAGTATGTCTGCAGTCTCTGACCATCTCCTGTACTACATCTGCAGTCCCTGACCATCTCCTGTACTACGTCTGCAGTCTCTGACCATCTCCTGTACTACGTCTGCAGTCTCTGACCATCTCCTGTAGTATGTCTGCAGTCTATGATCATCTCCTTTGGTATGTCTGCAGTCTCTGACCATCTCCTGTACTATGTCTGCAGTCTCTGACTATCTCCTGTACTACATCTGCAGTCTCTAACCATCTCCAGAAGTATGTCTGCAGTATCTGACCATCTCCTGTAGTATGTCTGCAGTCTCTGGCCATCTCCTTTGGTATGTCTGCAGTCTCTGGCCATCTCCTGTACTATGTTTGCAGTCTCTGACCATCTCTTGTATCATGTATGCAGTCTCTGACCATCTCCTGTATCATGTCTGCACACTCTCTGACCATCTCCTGTATCATGTATGCAGTCTCTGACCATCTCCTGTACTATGTCTGCAGTCTTTGACCATCCCATTATGGGCATGAGTGGGGCCTCATGTCTAAGGTTTGCATAAGGCCTCACAAGCCTAGAGCTGCCTCTGGCTGGGGGTGAGCGCCCAATGACTGCCATGTCCTAAAAACAGGTTAGAATATCTTGTAGATATGTAATTAAAGAGAACATTTTGACCAGGCTTCATCGATGACAAAGAAGGCCTACAAGTATGGAATTTAGATTGCATGATCTGTGCTATTAGCTTCAGTGGAGTGTAGGGGAGACATCAGAAGAACCTGTCACTTTAAACATGCTATCACATAGGGGACATAAGCTTAAGTAGAAAAAAAAACTGTAAAAAATTTAATTAAAAAAGCCCTAAAAAGTTTGAGTTGCTCCACCCTCACATACATATGTATATAAAGCAATATAAAGTAATGTCGTATACTTATCACTATGTATATCACTGCATGTGTCCTGGAGTGAGAGCAATAATTCTACGGTCATAATTCACAGTTGATTCTAAATTGATGACCTGTGAAAGCTTTTAAAGCATCACCTATAAAAAACATTGGTTACAAAATTTTGAACCCAAACCGACTTTAGGGTCTCTGCTCCAGCATCTGAGGGTGCTGGTCAGGCTAGGAGTCTACCCTGACTCAATGTAATCCATAGAACAAGTAAAGAAATCTCAGCCCCTGCACACCCTACAAGCCCAGCATGTAATAGGTGATAGCAGCCTCAGCCTAACTCTGTCCAGGCCATCCCACCCCCAACATGTTTCGCCCCACCCATGGGGCTTAGTCATGGGGTCCTGGAAGGAGTTAGGCTGAGTCTGCTATCGCCTATAGCGGTGGCTGAAATTTTTCTCTCCATGTTCTATGGGATATTAAATTTGTTACTATTTTTAAGGCATGACATGTTGGGTATCTACTCTACCTTACCTTTTATATTTTACCAAAAAAATTGGTAATATATTATTTCTTGATTATTTATATCCTAAATAATATATTGAGATTTTTTTTTCTTGATAAGCCTATGCACTAATAATGTGTGACATAAAAAATGCAACTATGACTATTTTATTCTCCAGGGTCTCTGCTTTCAGAAAATATATACTGTTTTTGTAAAAGATTAACTTAGCCTTTAAGTGATTGACAAATTAATGAAATTCCAATAAAGCTGGTTGTTGTAAGCAATTCTGTCAATATAAAAGTTGTTTCATTTACAGCTTGGCAGCAATGGAAGGTAGAGAAATATATTAAAACATGTGATTTTAAAATGTATATACTGTTTATTATTCCAATGATTATAAACCACATACAGTTATCAGAATTCAATATTTTCCACTTTTAGATGGCTATAGAGTTGCACCCACTAAAACAGTTGGTCACACTTGAGGGTAAATTTAAGGAGTTTACTGATGTTGAGAGTTCACTGGTAACGCATTTCCAGGTGATTCTTCCCCTTCATCAGGGCTGAAGTAGTGGAGAGGCTTAAGCCTGGTACACACTACAGTTTTTTTTCGTGCACAAAAAAAACGAACAACTCCGGTTGGGAGCCGCTGTACTAACCATGCAACAATAGTCCAGCGATCTCCCCCACTGAGCTGTTGTGTCCTGACAGGGGGACGCCCCCCCCCCCCGTCAGAACACTCCGATTAGTGCTCTATGCTTTGAATGAGAACATCGATCAGGAGTCAGTCAGCTGCTGCTGGTTTTCCAGCATGCATGTCTGACAGAAGCCGAACGGCCGGCTTCTGTCAGACAGACCGACATACACACAGGCAGAATGTCAACCATTTTTTTTGTCCTGGCAAATGTCTCCTGATATTCTGCCCGTGTGCACAGGGCTTTAGACTAGTGGTGTAATGCAAGGTGTCTTGCAAGGTATCTGACCTGACAGCTCTGATCCAGCCTGTTTAAAGACTCCAAATTTGCAGGATAATAAACCCTTTACAACCACTTTATACTACAGGCAAGCCTATAATTAGGCTTACCTGTAGCTACACTGGATATCTCCTAAACCTGCACGGTTTAGGAGATATCCCCTGTATTTGCATGTGCCGATGTCATCGGCACATGCACACTTAACCACTTCAGCCCCGGAAGAATTTCCCCCCTTCCTGACCAGTGCGTTTTTTGCGATTCGGCACTGCGTCGCTTTAACTGACAATTGCGCAGTTGTGCGACGTGGCTCCCAAACAAAATCGACGTCCTTTTTTTCCCACAAATAGAGCTTTCTTTTGGTGGTATTTGATCACCTCTGTGGTTTTTATTTTTTGCGCTATAAACAAAAAAATAGCGACAATTTTGAAAAAAAAAAAAAAACGCATTATTTTTTACTTTTTGTTATAATAAATAGCCCCAAAAAATATTTTAAAAAAAAATGTTTTCCTCAGTTTAGACTGATACGTATTCTTCTACATATTTTTGGTAAAAAAAAAAAAAAATAGCAATAAGCGTTTATTGATTGGTTTGCGCAAAAGTTATAGCATTTACAAAACAGGGGATAGTTTTATGGCATTTTTATTATTATTTTTCTTTTACTAGTAATGGCGGTGATCAGCGATTTTTATTGTGACTGCGACATTATGGCGGACACATCGGACATTTTTGACACATTTTTGGGACCATTGTCATTTATACAGCAATCAGTGCTATACAAATGCACTGATTCCTGTGTAAATGACACTGGCAGTGAAAGGGTTAACCACTAGGGGGCGGGGAGGGGTTAAGTATGTCCTGGGGAATGTTTCTAACTGTGGGGGGGGGGGGGCGTGGCTATGTGTGACACATCACTGATCTCTGATCCCGATCACAGAGAGCAGAGATCAGTGACACTGTCACTAGGCAGAATGGGGAGATGCTTGGTTACATTAGCATCTCCCCATTCGTCCTCTCCGTGAGGCGATCTCGAGTATCCCCGCGGCGATCGAGTCCGCGGGACCCACGATCTGACTTACAGAGCTCCCGGCTGGTGCGCGAAATGGCACGGTGGCAAATTCAAAGGGACATACGGGTACACCCATTTGCCCAGCCGTGCCATTCTGCCGACGTACATCAGCGTGCGCCGGTTGGGAACCAGTTAAGCAAACTGTACTGTGCCATTACCGGCGGCTCCCGCCAATCATAGCGCTGGAGCCGCGATGCCAGGAAGTAACCCGGAGAGATGTCAGCCGCTGGAGCAGTGTACAAGGACCGCTGTGGGGGCTTCGATCTCAGGTAAGTAATTCATAAGGTTTGCAGCGTTTTTTTGGGGAATTTTTTTCACAGGGATTACAACCACTTTAAGAATGCATAAAAATGTTAAAATCAGTAACTCCTATTACCTGAAATTAAAAATTCCACCACTGCCACCATTTGTAGTGCTTGACACCTAGACTATTAATTCAATTATCAGAACTTGAGAATATCTCGGGCTCCTCGGGGCACACGGAGAACCGGCATCTGTGTGTGTAAACACACACAGTTTCCGGTTCTCTGAGGGGAGAAGTGACAGATCGTCTGTTCATACAAAGTATGAACACCGATCTATCTCTTCCCCTACTCCGTCCCCTCCCCCTTCAGTTAGAACGCACACTAAGGAACACAATTAACCACTTGATCGCCCCCTAGTGTTAACCCCTTCCCTGCCAGTGACATTTTTACAGTAATCAATGCATTTTTATAGCACTGATCGCTGTAAAACTGGCAATGGTCCCAAAAATGTGTCAAAATTGTCCGACGTGTCTGCCATTATGTCGCAGTCCTGATAAAAATCGCAGATCGCCACCATTACTAGTAAAAAAAAAAAAAGAATAATAAAAATGCCATAAATCTATCCCCTATTTTGTAGATGCCATAACTTTTTGCGCAAACCAAACAATATACGCTTTTTTTTTACCAAAAATATGTAGAAGAATACATATCAGGCCTAAACTGAGGAAAAAATGATTTTTTTATATATTTTTGGGGGATATTTATTATAGTAAAAAGCAAAAAATATTGCGTTTTTTTTCCAAATTGTCGATCTTTTTTTGTTTATAGCGCAAAAAATAAAAACTGCAGAGGGGATCAAATACCACCAAAAGAAAGCTCTATTTGTGGGAAAAATACACGCGTTTACAAGCTGCTACAGGCATTTGGCATTTCAAATGCCTCTGAACATCTGTCTTGAACGCATTTTTTTGCTTTCCAAAAAATGCCTCTAAACTCAACTGCCTAGAAACGACTATGAGCGACCCTATGTACATGTACTGATAAGATAACAGGAGAGTTCAGGGCAGCTGAAAAAAAAAACGCCCAGCTGCTCCTAAACGTCCGTTTACCGGCAGCAGTGTACATGAAGCCTTACGATAATTATGTGCAGCTCCACACAATAATGCCCCGTACACACGGTCGGATTTTCCGATGGAAAATGTCCGATCGGAGCGTGTTGTCGGAAATTCCGACCGCGTGTGGGCTCCATCGGACATTTTCCATCGGATTTTCCGACACACAAAGCTGGAGAGCAGGAGATAAAATTTTCCGACAACAAAATCCGTCGCAAATTCTGATCGTGTGTACACAAATCCGACGGACAAAGTGCCACGCATGCTCAGAATAAATAAAGAGATGAAAGCTATTGGCCACTGCCCCGTTTATAGTCCCGACGTACGTGTTTTACGTCACCGCGTTTAGAACAATCGGATTTTCTGACAACTTTGTGCGACCGTGTGTAGACAAAACAAGTTTGAGCCAACATCCGTCGGAAAAAATCCTAGGATTTTGTTGTCGGAATGTCCAAACAAAGTCCGACCGTGTGTACGCCCTATAAGAGTGCAACAATTAATTGCAAAATGCAACAATTAGTCAAATACAGTAGCTATGTAAAGTGCAGAAATCAACATAAATATAAATACATCAACCCCAAAATGCAGTATAATATCACAATGAAAATATTTTTTTATTTTTATTTTATGTTACAAGTTTTTGCATTGATATATCATTCTGTTTGTTTGGTGTGTTATGTATGTGATTCTCATGGTGCAATAAGTACTACACTTTTACCTTCTTTGCTGGCTCTGGATTGAGCTTTATTTGCTGCAGTTTGGATTGGTGCTGGGAAATGGAGGGGGGGCATTGTGGATGGATTCATAGGTTACCTAGGATGACACCTACCTTTTGATGACATACTAAGCTTGCTACACATTTTGCAGCACATTTTCTGATGAGTGCTCATTTCATGAAGTGGTGGCTAATGTTTATTTACACTGGGAAGTGTATGGCAACAATCTGAGCTGTTGGTGGTAGAATTGTAATACATATATTTTTTTGGATTATACTTTGCACTTTTTTTTGGCACTTTATGCACTTTGATACATATGTGCTTTATTTTTATTGTGATATTATATTGCACTTTAGGATTGATGTATTTATATTTATGCTGATTTTTGCAATTTGTATAGATATGTGACTATTTGTTGCACATGTAATTGTGTGGCACTGCAGGTGATTATCTTTATAATTCCATATGGTTTATGTATATCAAACTTTATGCTAGCAGCCTAGTTTATCACAGCATGGACCTTATATTAGATAAGGAGACTGGAAAATGGAGTATATTTATGATTGAAGTCTCTCGGCATGGTACCAGAGAAATAAAACACACACACTTAAAAAGAATGAATAACTTTCAGTTGCTTATGCTTAATGTAACACTGAGCTATCAAAACTATATTAATAGTATAGGCATGGGACTTTTAAGGCACAGCATTTTTTGATAAAAAAATAACATTTACTTAAAGTATAATAAAATTAAACAATGTTCAGTCTATATTATAACAATCCACAATAAAATACAATTGTATAAAACTAGTCAATCGATATTTGCAACGATTGCATATAGTAGTCTTTACATCTAGTGGGTTTGTGTCTACAATTCTCCCTATCTCTGTACATTGTGTCTCATTAAGATGCTCATCTATTATATTATTATTTATTTAAGGTACCCATATAGCACCGTCAATTATTCCACAGCACTCCACACATACATCACACCCTACCCTCAAGGAGCACACAATCCAAGGTCCCCAACTCACATACATATACTAGGGCCAATTTTGGACAGAAGCCAATTAATCTAACAGCATGTCTTTGGAGTGTGGAAGGAAACCGGAGTACCTGGAGGAAACCCACGCAGGCACAGGGAGAACATGCAAACTCCAGGCAGGTAGTGTCGTGGTTGAGGATTTCTACCAGCAACCCTTTTTACTGCTAGGCGAGAGTGCTACCCACTACACCACTGTGCTGCCTCATTTTTGCAGACGTAGTCTGCAAAATGAATAAAAAGAAATGTATTTGCCATCAGTAATTGAACGGCTTTTTGAAATCTATTGAATAGAAAAAACATCTCTCATCAGAATGTTTGTACCTGTAATCGCTATATCCTGCCAGACGATCACACAGCCCATTCCTAGACTCTGAAGGAGGAAGAGAGGGACCCAGAGACTACCCAGGGCATATATATATGTGTCCCAATTGGCCTTAATCCACCCCAGCTGGGGGACCTGTCGGGCGGAATGCAACATCCGGCCGTCCTACCCTATTCAAAGATGGCAGCAGAGACTTCAAGATAGACGGTGCATGTGCCCCGAATGACCTCACACAGCACGACATGGTGGGCGGGTGTTGCTTCCTGCAAGTCAATCAAGTATGCTGAGATGGTGGAGGCGGAAGGCAGCCGCCCACCGGCACCTCCAATGACACAATGACTGTCAGGACGCCTCGAGTGCGGTGACATGCGCAAGGGAACAGGCCGTGTGCACCCAGGACCGACCCAGGATACACGCCAAGACTCCCAATTGAAGCCATATTGGAGGAGGGCAGATGCGAACTCGCAGGGCCCACCAATAAGCAGCACCAACCCTAAGGGAGAAACCATTAATGCAAGTTACAAAATAAACCAAAAATCAATGGGAAATATAGCATATTGATTGTTACACAATGTCATGAAACCTTTATGATTTAAAGGGAAACCCCACATCCAACCTTTAGCAGACCCACAGATAGCGGTTAATGATAAGATAAGAAAATTATTATACAGAATTATTCCATATTAGAGAAGATGCAAAACTTATGGAATTGTTTAATCCTGGGGGGTTAAAGCTTTTAAGCGATGGATCCACCAGGTTTCCCGCTGTAAGACTAATTTGTCAAAATCCCCTCCTCTATGGTCCTCCGGTACATGGTTTAATGCCATGAAGCTCATGGCCAAGGTGTCATAATTATGTTTCAAACCTATTTGGCATCCAATAGGGGTATTTATTTTGGGCACATAGTATACATGATCGTGAATATGTTTTTGAAAAGGATTTTTCTTTTTCCAATGTAGAATGCCCCACAGATGCAGGTCATAAGATAGACCACTCCTGTTGTGGTGCAATTCACATGGTAATGGGGGTGTAAATTTTTCCCCATTGGGCAGCACACAGTTCTCACCTTCCCTGATATAGGGCCACTCAGGCACTCAGATCATTTTGTTTCTCTGTAGTAGGCAAGACTGTTGTTCTATGAATTCCCTTTCTTGGTTTAGTGCAATCCAAGCTAATAACAAAATATGAAGATTATACATATATTAATTCATCAATAAATGTGTGACAAAATATGAAATTATATATATATATATATATATATATATATATATATATATATATATATATATATATATATATATATACACATGCATACATGCATGCATACCTACATGCATACATACATACACTATATTACCAAAAGTATTGGGACATCATGAACTTTAATGATATGCCAGTCTTAGTCCTTAGGGTTCAATATTGAGTTGGCCCACCCTTTGCAGCTATAGCAGCTCCAACTCTTCTGGGAAGACTGTCCACAAGGTTTAGGAGTGTGTCTATGTAAATGTTTGACCATTCTTCCAGAAGCACATTTGTGAGGTCAGGCACTGATGTTGGATGAGAAAGCCTGGCTCGCAGTCTCTGCTCAAAGGTGTTCTGTCGGGTTGAGGTCAGTACTCTGTGCAGGCCAGTTATGTTCCACCACCCCAAACTGGTGCGCAGTCATGTTGGAACAGGAAAGGACGATCCCCAAACTGTTCCTACAAGCCCAACCCCTGAAAAACCACCCCACACCATAATCCCAATCATTGCTTTGTGCACTGGTCCAAATCATTTGGTGGGTATAGAAAAGAAACACCCCTCCTTTAAGATAATCACATTTTGTTGCCTTGCAGCCTGAAATAAAAAAACATACACTGTAGTAGAGCTGCATGATTAATCGTTAAAGAATTGAAATTGCAATTCTACCCCCTCCCATTCAGTAAAGAGAGTTCTCTGCTCAAGCCAACAGCTGTCATAAAAAAAGGCAGCCTACCAAGTTTCTCACAACATTGCTAAAGAGAAACATTGTAACATATAGTTCTTTTAGATCAAAGGTAAGAACTTCTGTCTGTAAATGAGGTCAGTTTAACCACTTAAAGACTAAACCTTTTTTGACATTTGTTGCTTACAAGTTAAAATCATGAATTTTTTGCTAGAATGTTACTTAGAACCCCCAAACATTATATATAGTATATATTTTTTTAGCACAGACCCTAGAGAATAAAATGGTGGTTGTCGCAATATTTTATGTCACACTGTATTTGCGCAGCGGTCTTTCAAACACAATTTTTTTTAAAAAAAATTCACTTTAAATGAATTAAAAAAAAAAAAAAAAGTAAAGTTAGCCCAATTTTTTGTATAATGTGAAAAATAATGTTACGCCACGAGAATCGTGAGCTTTATTATAAGCAAAAAAAAATTGCGATTCTCATTTTAGCCAGAATGGTGCACCTCTACACTGTAGGAATGGTGTTATTTGGATGGTGAGCTGTATTGGATTTCTGCCAGATAGATCGTTTGGTGTTGAGGCCAAATATTTAATTTTAGTCTTATCTGACCACCTTAAACACACCTTGAAGATTCTAAGGCCACGTGGAAAAAGATGTTATGGTTAGATGAGACTAAAATTGTATTATTTAGCTTCAACACCAAACACCAAACGATATGTCTAGTAGAAATCCAATGCAGCTCACCATCCAAATAACACCATTCCCACAGTAAAGCATGAAGGTGTAAATATCCTGTTATGGGGGTGTTTCTCTGCAGCAGGGACTGGAGCACTTGTCAGGATAGAAGTAAAAACAGATGGGGCAAAGTACCATCAAATTCTTGAGGAAAATCTGCAGCCCTCTGCCAGAAAGTTGTCAATGGGAGGAAGGCTTACCGTATATACTCGAGTATAAGTCGAATTTTTCAGCACATTTTTTTGTACTGAAAGTGCCCCCCTCGACTTATACTCGAGTATAAAAAATGCAGCAAAAAAATTCATTTTCCGAACCGACTTTGGGGCCCCGTATCTCAGGGCCACTTAGTGCTAGGAACCCCAAATTTGGTATGCAAACCCAGTGGAACTGGTACCACAACATATCCAAAGCTGAAGTTCCTAGCATTAAGTGACCCCGAGATACGGGGCCCCAAAATCGGTTCGGAAAATGTCATTCTCTGCTGCAAAAAAGTGCTTGACATTTTCTGAACCAACTTTGGGGCCCCATATCTCAGGGCCACTTGGTGCTAGGAACTCCAAATTTGGTGTGCAAACCCAGTGGAACGGGTACCATAACATATCCAAAGCTGGGGTTCCTAGCACTAAGTGACCCTGAGATACGGGGCCCCAAAACCGGTTCGGAAAATGTCATTCTCTGCTGCAGAAAAGTGCTTGACATTTTCTGAACTGATTTTTGGGGCCCTGTATCTCGGGGCCACTTGGTGCTAGAAACCCCAGCTTTGGAAATTTTATGGTGCTAGTTCCACTGGGTTTGAACACCAAATTTGGGGTTCCTAGCACTAAGTGGCCCCGAGATACGGGGCCCCAAATTCGGTCAACTGTGTCCATCTGCAGCAATGTCATTTCGGGACCCTTTGGGTTCAGAGACCCCAAATTTTGGCTGCAGCTAGGGGGCATCTAGGAACCCTCAACTACCGAGTTTGAAGTTCAGGGGACCTATGGCTGCAAATGGGCACAGTGAGGCATGCAAATGGGCACAGTGATGCTGCAAATGGGCATTGTTGACCCTCTTTTCCACTTACAGTAGCTGTGCATTTCTCACCCTCGTCTTATACTCGGGTCAATAGGTTTTTCCCATTTTTTTGTGGTAAATTAGGGCCTCGACTTATACTCGGAACGACTTATACTCGAGTATATACGGTACCTTCCAACATGATAATGACCAAAAGCACACAGCAAAATCGACTACACAGTGGTTGAAGGAGAAAAAGGTGAATTTCCTTGCATGGCCTAGTCAGAGCCCAGACTTAAACCCCATTGAAAATCTGTGCAATGACTTGAAGACTGCAGCCCACAAACGGTCACCATCAAATTTAACTGAACTTGAGCAGTTCTGCAAAGAAGAGTGGACAAATATTGCAAAGTCTAGATGTGCAAAGTGGGTAGAGACATATCCCAACAGACTAAAGGCTGTAATTAAAGCAAAAGGCGGTTCAACAAAATACTGATATGGGGGGGTGATCCTTTTTCCAACTCAGCGATTGCTTTTTTTTTTTTTCTGACATGATGGTGTTATGCCTTTCACTTGGATGTTTTAAGTTGCACTAGTAAATAATACAGCTGGATAAAACAAAAACTTTGTCTTCATTTCAGGCTGCAAAGCAACACAATGTGATTATTTTAGGGGGGATTCTTTTCTATACCCTGTGTATATAAATATAAGTGAGAAATAGCATGGTGATGAGCTCATCTCTTGGTCACTCTGCTTTATCTTCTTATGAGCATACTTCCGGTCAGTACATGAAATGCTTGATGCCTTGCACTGTTTCTTCCGCTAACACTCCACCACTGTTGTACAGAAATGGCAAGAGACTGATGCCAAATGCTGGTCAAATGCAAGGACTTACTTTGCATTAAAAAATAATGATGTATTATTGATTACACAACTTAAATAAAAAATAATTTGTGCTTTTTATACCTGCCAAGAGTTCAGCTTTGAGTGCTGTTGCTGCTGATTTGGTCCTAATATGGCCATGTTTCGAGTATTCCTGCCTTTTTGCAGCTGTGGGGCTGGAAATGTAATGCCCACAGCTCATTGGCCCAACAACACAGCTAACTTTTTCATTCAGACCAAACCCAAACTGATCCCAGCTGTTCACATAAACTGTTGGCAAGTAAGCTGTACTTTTGTTCACCTTGTGAACATAGCAATCGTGTGCTAGGAATAAAAAACTGTCACTTTCACTGTAATTACTAACATATAATTTGCTAAGTGAACAGCCTTTACTTTCATAAAATTGAAACTGATCAAATATAGATGTATATCTATAAAATCATTGTGAAATTAGAGTATAGCTGAAATGTTATAGTTTGATGTACTTTTTGAACCAAAAAAACCTTCAATGTAAAGTACACCACAGACTTCTGATAACAGAAGGTTTTAGCTTGTCATCACAAATCTAAAATAAAAGAGTTTATTTTAAGTTTGTAGGCGAAGGCATGCAAATTGCTCCAGAACAGATGGTTTATTGAACAGATACAGCCTAATATTATTGAGACACTTATTCCAAAGTACATAGATCTGCATAAAATCTAAATAAATGATTTGCATCGATCGCTATATTCAAATCAATACTAAAACAAGTGGCGGCTGTTTTTTTTTTTTTTGGGGGGGAGGCAGCAAACAATCCACCCCTGCGATCCATCGGTAGTTCGGGGCCCCGCACTTACCCCATCTCGCGGACAGCGCTCTGGACGGCGGGCGGCTTCTCTCCAGGCTGTGGGCGGCTGCTTTCTCAGTTCCCCTGTGTCTCCTCCCTCCTCCTCCTGGTAGCCAATCTGATCGTATGTCCTTTCGGCCAATCGGGTGACGGGTATCATGACCCACTTCCTGATTGGCCAGAAGGAGAATCAGTGTTACAATAGCGAATATTCATTCGCTATTGTCACACAACTGGGTGGACTTCGGGCGCAGTTCTCTGCACCCCGAGTCCACCCTTTTTTGAAGCCTATTACAGCCTCTGGCTTTAATCAAGTGCTTAAAAAACAAAAAACCCTGATTGGAATCCATATGTCCGGCGCCCTGCATGCAGATCAGGGGGCTGGACACATGAATGGGGGGGGGGGGCGCCCCTAATGGTTGGCTGCCACTGACTAAAACACTTATTTTTAGATTTGTGATAACATGAACATACCTTCTATATATATTATAGTTAATATATATTTATTAAAGGTACTTATATAGCACCAATAATTTAGGCAGCGCTTTACATATATACAGAACTGTATATTGTACAATCACATCCGTCCCTGCCCTCAAAGAGCTTACAATCTAAGGTTCCTAACTCACATTCATACATACACATACAAGGGCCAATTTAAACAGGAGCCAATAACCCTACCAGCATGTCTTTGAAATGTGAGAGGAAGCTGGAGTATGCAGAGGAAACCCATGCAGACACAGGGAAAACATGCAAACTCCAGCAGTTAGTATATACTGTATATAAATGCACTATTGTGCAAAAGTTTTAGGCAGGTGTGAATACATGCTGTAAATTAAGAATGCTTTTAGAAATAGAATTGTTAATAGTTTATTTTTATCAATTAAAATGGAAAGTAAATGAACAGAAGAGAAATCCAAATCAAATCAATATTCGGTGTGACCTTCCTTTGCCTTCAAAACCGCATCAATTCTTTAAGGTTCGCTTGCACACAGTTTTTGAAGGAACTCGGCAAGTAGGCTGTTCCAAATATCTTGGAGAACTAATCTCAGATCTTCTGTTGATGTAGGCTGCTCCAAATCCTTCTGTCTCTTTAGGTAATCCTAGACAGACTGTTGAGATCAGGGCTCTGTGAGGGCCAAACCATTACTTTCTGGACTTCTTGTTCTTCTGAAGATAGTTCTTAATTACATTGGCTGTTTTGTATGTTTTTTTGGTCTTTGTCCTGCTGCAGAATACATTTAGTGACAATCACACACCTCTCTGATGGTATAGCATGATGGATCAACATCTGCCTGTATTTGTCAGCATTGAGGACACCATTCCTGATCAAATCTCCAATTTCAACTGCAGAAATGCAGCCTACAACTTGCAAGGAACCTCCACCATGCTTCCCTGTTGCCTGCAGACACTCATTATTCTACCACTCTCCAACCCTTTGGCTTACAAACTGCCCACTGCTACAAGCAAATATTTCAAATTTTGACTTATCAGCCCAGAGCACCTGCTGCCATTTTTCTGCACCCCGGTTCCTATGTTTTCATGCACAGTCCTTTTCTCTATGTCTGAGGTATGGCTTTTTGACCACAATTCTTCCATGAACACCACTTCTGGCCAGACTTCTCCGGGCAGTAGATAGGTGTACCTGGGTCACATTGGTTTCCACTAGTTTTGTGCTGATGGCACTGCTGGACACTTCCGATGTTGAAGGGATGTGTCTTTCATCTGCTGGATTACCTTTCCTGCTGACCACTGCATGTACGGTCCTCAGCATTGCCTGTTTATTTCTGCTTCATCAAAAGAGCTTGAACAGCACATCTTGAAACCCCAGTCTGCTTTAAAATCTTTGCTTGGGAGAAACCTTTCTGATGCAGTATAGCTACCTTGTGTCTTGTTGCTGTGTTCAGTCTTGACATGATGTATGACCTGTGACATGAAACTGTTTTCCACAACCTCACCTTAGGAGCAGAATTTTGCTGTTTCTCATCCAGTTTTAAGCCTCCCACACAACTGTTTTCTGTTTCACTTAATGGCTGTGTTTCAACCTACATATGAAATTGATGATCATTAGCCCCTGGTTAGTATAATTGAGTAATCATACACCTGACTCTAAACTTACAAATCCCTGACTTGACCTAACTGAGTGTACAAAGTGTGCAAGTGTAAGAATTGACACTGATTTGAAGCCAAAGAGTAGTCAGACCAAATATTGATTTAGATTTATTTTTTTGTTTCATAAATTGATTCAAATTTTTCTTCTGCTTGCTCACTTTGCATTTTGTAAATTGATAAAAACAAAAAAAAACAAATAAACTATATATTGCAAAGTACTATATACTGTATGTATATATCTACCCTGTTTCCCCGAAAATAAGACCTAGCGTGATTGTCAGTGATGGCTGCAATATAAGCCCTACCCCCCAAATAAGCCCTACCCTGTTTCCCCGAAAATAAGCCCTACCCTGAAAATATGACCTACAAGGACTTTAACTAGGGCTTATATTGCAGCCATCACCGACAAAGAACAAATACAGCCCAGCGCTCAGGATGTGTTGAAAAACTAGCTACTACAACAGAACATAAAATAAGTATTGATTTATTAAACCAAAATATAATTAAAGGTGGTAACTATTGAATAATAAAACCACCAAGTGTACAAAAATATGTAAAAAAGCTGTTGTAGAGAGCACCACAGTAACACAGAATTAAAAAACAATAATGATTAGGAACAATAACCAAAAGTTAAAAGCAGTGCAATACAATATTAACATATAAAAAGCACTCGCAATAATGGACAGACAGCTCTTTAACGACAGAAGACCAGCACAGGAGATTTGGTCCAGAAAAAAACTAAATATAAAGCAATGGGTAATATATGACACAGTTGAAGTGTGGAACTTGGAGCAGATGGGTAGAGTAATAAAAGTACACAGTGTGGAGAGAAGACACTGACAGCCTACCCGTGGTGGAGGGAGTCTGACCTCATGTGGGGGAGCTCGCCGGCTCCAGTGAGCTGTCGGGTGGCTGCGATGGTCAGGGAGATGGAGGGACTATAGGCTTATGCAGGGGGGCTTGCTGGCTCTAATGAGCTGTCGGGTGGCTATGGAGATCGAAGAGCGGACGCTCTGTCATGGGGAAAACAACCCGACTGAAGCTCCGGGGCGACGGCTGATGACGTCAGCAAGGGGAGAGCCGCCGGGATGTCAGCAGGTGGAACACTGAACCGCTGCGTATCTGGACGGTGTCTCCACGAGGGCAAACGCTCCTCAGTACAACTTGGTGTCACTGCTCAACAGCCAACGCTGGACATGATGTGAATGATGGGGGGGGAGAAGTGAAAGAACAAACAAGCTGATGGAGCTCACATCGGCCTGGAGGACCTCAGGCTCCCCAAAGAAGTACAGAGTCAATGGAAAAAAAAAAAAAAAAAATTGTACAAAATAAAAAATAAAATAAAATAAAATAAAATAAAAATTGTCCAAAAATCATATGCCAGGGGAGGATGCGGAGGAAAAAATGGCTGGGATAACCGCTGCTAGCTATAGTGAAAGTTACGCAGGGATGGTGGGTGGGTGGCCGGATGAATCAATACCCACTGTGACCAAGTCCTGGCAAGGGCTGCTGTCCTGGGGTTGCCTTGACGACGCGTTTCGCGCACAGCGCTTTGTCATAGTCAAGGGAGTAGGCAACTCACAAAGTTTAAATAGTTGTGTGTAATTTAGGGGAAGGAACATCAGGGGAGGGAAAAAAAAAAAAGGGAGGTCTTAACCCATTGTGGGGGAAGGAAACAAAATCTCCAATGTTAACCCCCTGTGGTTCCGGCTACTAAACAATGGAGAAACATACAATAAACCAATACTGATATGTATCTATATATAAAACTCATAAATGAACATATAGATAAAACATATATATATATATGAACATGTGAACATATGTAAATTAATAATCAAGACAAACATTCTATTGGGTTGTCACTCAACATTAATGTTTCAAAAGAAATCTCTTGATCAAAACAAAACATCAAAACAAATATTCACAGATAAAAAATTCTAAAATGTAAAAAAACATAATATACAAATACGAAAATACCCAAATATACAGATGAACCAATATCAATGAAAAAAAGATTCTTATATGGGCATATCTTATAAAAAAAAAAAAAAAAAATTTATCTGTGAATATTTGTTTTGATGTTTTGTTTTGATCAAGAGATTTCTTTTGAAACATTAATGTTGAGTGACAACCCAATAGAATGTTTGTCTTGATTATTAATTTACATATGTTCACATGTTCATATATATATATATATATATATATATATGTTTTATCTATATGTTCATTTATGAGTTTTATATATAGATACATATCAGTATTGGTTTATTGTATGTTTCTCCATTGTTTAGTAGCCGGAACCACAGGGGGTTAACATTGGAGATTTTGTTTCCTTCCCCCACAATGGGTTAAGACCTCCCTTTTTTTTTTTTCCCTCCCCTGATGTTCCTTCCCCTAAATTACACACAACTATTTAAACTTTGTGAGTTGCCTACTCCCTTGACTATGACAAAGCGCTGTGCGCGAAACGCGTCGTCAAGGCAACCCCAGGACAGCAGCCCTTGCCAGGACTTGGTCACAGTGGGTATTGATTCATCCGGCCACCCACCCACCATCCCTGCGTAACTTTCACTATAGCTAGCAGCGGTTATCCCAGCCATTTTTTCCTCCGCATCCTCCCCTGGCATATGATTTTTGGACAATTTTTATTTTATTTTATTTTATTTTTTATTTTGTACAATTTTTTTTTTTTCCCATTGACTCTGCACTTCTTTGGGGAGCCTGAGGTCCTCCAGGCCGATGTGAGCTCCATCAGCTTGTTTGTTCTTTCACTTCTCCCCCCCATCATTCACATCATGTCCAGCGTTGGCTGTTGAGCAGTGACACCAAGTTGTACTGAGGAGCGTTTGCCCTCGTGGAGACACCGTCCAGATACGCAGCGGTTCAGTGTTCCACCTGCTGACAGCCCGGCGGCTCTCCCCGTGCTGACGTCATCAGCCGTCGCCCCGGAGCTTCAGTCGGGTTGTTTTCCCCATGACAGAGCGTCCGCTCTTCGATCTCCATAGCCACCCGACAGCTCATTAGAGCCAGCAAGCCCCCCTGCATAAGCCTATAGTCCCTCCATCTCCCTGACCATCGCAGCCACCCGACAGCTCACTGGAGCCGGCGAGCTCCCCCACATGAGGTCAGACTCCCTCCACCACGGGTAGGCTGTCAGTGTCTTCTCTCCACACTGTGTACTTTTATTACTCTACCCATCTGCTCCAAGTTCCACACTTCAACTGTGTCATATTACCCATTGCTTTATATTTAGTTTTTTTCTGGACCAAATCTCCTGTGCTGGTCTAATGTCGTTAAAGAGCTGTCTGTCCATTATTGCGAGTGCTTTTTATATGTTAATATTGTATTGCACTGCTTTTAACTTTTGGTTATTGTTCCTAATCATTATTGTTTTTTAATTCTGTGTTACTGTGGTGCTCTCTACAACAGCTTTTTTACATATTTTTGTACACTTGGTGGTTTTATTATTCAATAGTTACCACCTTTAATTATATTTTGGTTTAATAAATCAATACTTATTTTATGTTCTGTTGTAGTAGCTAGTTTTTCAACACATCCTGAGCGCTGGGCTGTATTTGTTCTTTGCTTGTTATGACCTGTATCTACCAGCTACGGTTGGTCCAGCTGCACGGGGGGTCCTGTTTCCTTTTTTTTTTTTTCTCTCCCCCGCTTTTCTGTATAGATAATGGTGTCTAGTTACATAATGTCTGACACCTGGTACAATAGATTCAGATGAGTCACTTATCACATGTTCTATACAGGACACTCCAGGTAGCCCATCATTGGCGCTGGGCTTATACTGTGTTTTTTTCAGCCATCACCGACAGTCACGCTAGGTCTTATTTTCGGGGAAACAGGGTACACTATATATATATATATATATATATATATATATATATATATATATATATATATATATACAGTGCCTTGCGAAAGTATTCGGCCCCCTTGAACTTTTCAACCTTTTGCCACATTTCAGGCTTCAAACATAAAGATATAAAATTTTTATTTTTTGTGAAGAATCACCAACAAGTGGGAAACAATTGTGAAGTGAAACGAAATCTTTTGGATTTTTGAAACTTTTTTAAGTAATAAAAAAATGAAAAGTGGGGCGTGCAAAATTATTCGGCCCCCTTGCGTTAATACTTTGTAGAGCCACCTTTTGCTGCGATTACAGCTGCAAGTCGCTTGGGGTATGTCTCTATCAGTTTTGCACATCGAGAGACTGAAATTCTTGCCCATTCTTCCTTGCAAAACAGCTCGAGCTCAGTGAGGTTGGATGGAGAGCGTTTGTGAACAGCAGTTTTCAGCTCTTTCCACAGATTCTCGTTTGGATTCAGGTCTGGACTTTGACTTGGCCATTCTAACACCTGGATACGCTTATTTGTGAACCATTCCTTTGTAGATTTTGCTGTATGTTTGGGATCATTGTCTTGTTGGAAGATAAATCTCCGTCCCAATTTCAGGTCTTTTGCAGACTCCAACAGGTTTTCATCCAGAATGGTCCTGTATTTGGCTGCATCCATCTTCCCCTCAATTTTAACCATCTTCCCTGTCCCTGCTGAAGAAAAGCAGGCCCAAACCATGATGCTGCCACCACCATGTTTGACAGTGGGGATGGTGTGTTGAGGGTGATGAGCTGTGTTGCTTTTACGCCAAACATATCGTTTTGCATTGTGGCCAAAAAGTTCGATTTTGGTTTCATCGGACCATAGCACCTTCTTCCACATGTTTGGTGTGTCTCCCAGGTGGCTTGTGGCAAACTTTAGACGAGACTTTTTATGGATATCTTTGAGAAATGGCTTTCTTCTTGCCACTCTTCCATAAAGGCCAGATTTGTGCAGTGTACGACTGATGTTGTCCTATGGACAGACTCTCCCACCTCAGCTGTAGTTCTCTGCAGTTCCTCCAGAGTGATCATGGGCCTCTTGGCTGCATCTCTGATCAGTCTTCTCCTTGTCTGAGCTGAAAGTTTAGAGGGACAGCCAGGTCTTGGTAGATTTGCAGTGGTCTGATACTCCTTCCATTTCAAAATGATCGCTTGCACAGTGCTCCTTGGGATGTTTAAAGCTTGGAAAATCTTTTTGTATCCAAATCCGGCTTTAAACTTCTCCACAACAGTATTACGGACCTGCCTGGTGTGTTCCTTGGTCTTCATGATGCTCTCTGCGCTTTCAACAGAACCCTGAGATTATCACAGAGCAGGTGCATTTATACAGAGACTTGATTACACACAGGTGGATTCTATTTATCACCATCAGTCATTTAGGACAACATTGGATCATTCAGAGATCCTCGCTGAACTTCTGGAGTGAGTTTTCTGCACTGAAAGTAAAGGGGCCGAATAATTTTGCACGCACCACTTTTCAGTTTTTTATTTGCTAAAAAAGTTTAAAATATCCAATAGATTTCGTTCCACTTCACAATTGTGTCCCACTTGTTGGTGATTCTTCACAAAAAATAAAAATTTTATATCTTTATGTTTGAAGCCTGAAATGTGGCAAAAGGTTGAAAACTTCAAGGGGGCCGAATACTTTTGCAAGGCACTGTATATATATATATATATATATATATATATATATATATATATATATATATATATATATATATATAAAGCTTCTCATGCCTTTTTTTGAACATGGAAGTAAAAAAGATAGTGAACATGTTTCGGGGTTAGAAATAACATACAAAACTTTTAACAGAAATGTATACATGGTAGCATTGATACACAATATAAATGTGGTACAGTAGAATTGATGTGTTATATTAGAAAAAGTTTGCTATAAGAACATGAGATTTCAAAATATTGGAATACACTCTTTCTTTCCGCAGTCTGTCAGTCAGTGGTCGGCACAGATACTATAAGGAACAGCTGGCACCCCCCCCCCCCCCCCAAGGATCTTCTGGCCAATTCTACTTCTATAGTTTTCCTGTTCTGACTAAGTGCGCTGCTTGTGACATCTGCTGGTTGAAACACATATTGCAGCACAGGTGATGTGTACTAGCAGCAAATGTAACATTTTTCTTCAGGCACAGGTAAATTGTCATACACACACACAAAAAAAAAAAAAACCTCAAGCTTATAATTCTCTTTTTTAATTTTATTTTGTACCAGCAAATTTAAAACTATAAAGAAAAAAAATACATGTCTTACAATTGTATCATAAGTAATTACAAAGATATCTAATGACTGGAACTGAAGCATGTGTATGGTTAAAATGTAAAATCATATATTCATTACCACATTGTATTTTGATTATTTCTAGCCTATTCCGAATAATCTGAATCATCCTGAAGTGTAAACTTACAATTTTTTCCCCTTGACTTCTGTGAAATGTTTTCACTATGTCCTGTGAGTAGGACTGCTGTCACACATTTCACATGGCCTGCCTTCTGAAATACAAAAGGTGCCGAGAGGAGGAGTTTCAGGAGGTGGAGTCAGTATGGGAATCTCTGTTTGCAGACAGCAAGGTACCCTGACAAAAATAAACACAAAAAAAATCCAAAGATGCCTAGAACACAGCCCTCAAACCTGGTCTAAATCAATATTGGTTAAAACACTAATGCCCTGTGTGATAGGACCTTGTTGTCAGAAATTCCAACCGTGTGTGGGCCCCATCACACATTTTCCATCGGAATTTCTGACACAAAAAGTTTGAGAGCTCTCTATAAAATTTTCCAACAACAAAATCCGTTGTCGGAAATTCCGATCGTGTGTACACAAATCCGACGCACAAAGTGCCACACATGCTCAGAATAAATTAAGAGACGAAAGCTATTGGCTACTGCCCCGTTTATAGTCCCGACGTACGTGTTTTACGTCACCGCGTTTAGAATGATCGGATTTTCCGACAACTTTGTGTGACCGTGTGTATGCAAGACAAGTTTGAGCCAACATCCGTCTGAAAAAATCCATGGATTTTGTTGTCGGAATGTCCGATCAATGTCCGACCGTGTGTACAGGGCATAAGACATAAACCAGGTAGAGAATCAGAGTGACAGATATTGGCATATATGAAGGAGACAAACATCAATCAAAAAAAAAAAAAATGATAGCCCAAAAAAACTGACACTAAGGCTAAGCATACTGCTATGTGCTGCAGAAAGGGAACTCCATGCAGTTACAGATGATGAAGAGATAGACACCTCAAAATGCATACTGCGCATTCTCCGAGGAGTGACATCATACAGGGAACCAGGCAATGGGATGAAATTGATTCCAGTGGGGTTTTTGCATTGCTGGGCATAGCCTGTCAGCGCAGGCTTCCAGAAAACTGCCTCCCCAGTTTACAGGCATACCCCCAGTAAGGGCTTGTGGATGGCATATGATCTTTCTCTCCCCTGCTTGGCAATCTCATGTGTGCTATGTAACATATCCTGTGAGTAGGAATTTGTCTTTTAATAAATATTCATACTGAGGCAATTTTCAGGCATTTTAGCACTAGAAATAGTGCCTGTTAAGCACCTGAAAACTGCCTCCCATGCTGCCAAATGTGAAAGCCCAAGTGCTATCACACCCTGGCGGTGCTTACGTTAGAAAAAGTCCTGCAAGCAGCATCTTTGGGGTGGTTTGGGAGCGCTGTATACAGCGCTCCCAAACCACCCCTGCCCATTGCAATGAATGGGCAGCATTCCCGAAGCGCCTATAAAGCTATTCAGAAGCGCCACAATACAGGCGCTTTTAACCCCTTCTTCGGCCGCTAGCGGGGGTTAAAAGCGCCCTGCTAGCACCCAAAAAGCACCGCTTAAACAGCACTATAGGACCACTAAAACAAGCGGTGCTTTAGCGCTAACGCACAGGCGGCCCCAATGTGAAAGTATCCTAAATGATACTACACCATAGTTGTTTGCAATGTGTTTTTCGCTTATTGTTTTTACAGATACAAGTAATACAGGTACAAAGAAATATGTGGTCTTTAGAAACTGAAAGTAAACAACAAAGGAGAATTTTCAAAGCATACAGGGAATCCAGGAAGTTGTAAAAAGAGATGACCACCAGATAGGTAGCACTCACAGCATGAAAGAAGATTTATATTAGATAGTCAAAGTACTGTAGCTATTGTTTCTATTGCTATCTCAAGACTGAAAGCGATATTAAAGCCTTGTTTTTTTACAAAAAAATAACAAACATGTCATACTTACCTGCTCTGTGCAATGAATTTTCCTCATCCTCGGGTCCCACACCGACATTCCTGGCTCCTCCCTCCTCCCTCCTGCCGGGTGTCCCCACAGTAAACGTATTGCTGTGGGGGCACCCAAGCAGGCGTGCTCCCAACCTGTGGCTCTGTGTGTCCATTCAAACACGGAGCCGCGTTTCGGCCCCGTCCCCTCCTTTACCTGATTGGTTATCTGGCTGTGATTGACAGCAGCGGGAGCCAATGGGGAGAGTGAGTCCCCAGAGATGCAAGGCTCTTGTGGACATTGCTGGATCGAGAGGGGGCTCATGTGAGTATTAGGGGGGCTTCTGCACACAGAAGGTTTTTTACCTTCATGCATAAATGCATGAAGGTAAAAAAACCTTGTGCCTTTACAACCACTTGAAGTTATAAAGTGAAGGTGTATGCTATGACCATAGAACTTCTTTAACTAGTTAATATAATGTGCAAAACTTGTTTAACTTGTTGCTGCATGGGACACTAAAAATAAAAATAAATGCTTTGTATTTCCCTGGAGATAGTGTCACTTTCTGCTGGGAAAAACAAACCCAGTACCTCCGCACTACAACTCATCCATGCTTGTAACCAAGGTGTCATTACTATTATTACTTTATGCATTCCGGATCTGTGCATTTGAAGGGCAAACAAAAGTGTTGATAAGGAGGCTCTGATTGACATTGACACATTTCACACTGTGCTTTATGTCATCAATGTCCTTCCAAATCTTTTAAATAAATATAAAGGGTTTAAGGGGAAGTTGGGAATTGTTATTATATGTTCAGACACTTTGCTGCCAGCAGAGAGAATGTACAAAAATAGTTGGAACTTAATCTACAATCATCAGAGCACTTAGAACAGGATACCTCTCAGAGCTAAATTGTGTCAGCAGGACATGATCTTTAAGCATCTTCCTTCATAGAGACAATTTTCAAATTTTCAGACTTGGACTGCCAGCAAGGTGACACAGGCAGTGGCCTGGGGTGGTGCATACTTACCAAGAGTCCCAGATTTGCCAGGTCAGTGCCCATTATTAGTTAGGTGTTCCGCATGTATGTGCGTCTCCCTTGTTGCTCTGTGCAAAGACTCACATTGTTACCCTTCCCTGTGCACATTGTCTTTGCACATTGCTGAGTCCAACCACCTCCCTCTGCTCCATTTGCTCAAATTGTCCGAGCACATTGGCCAGTGCAGACCCTCCCCCTGTATCTACTCCACTCACAATGTCCCCACAACAGAGTGCATGCCATGTCCAGACTGGACTTGGGATACCTTTGGATGAGAGTTTGAACTAGCTCCACTCTGCTTGTGGGTCCCAGCCTTCACCTGCTTCTGCTTCCACCTGTAAGGTTGATATAGAGGTGAGTCCAATGAAATGTGCTCAATACAGTGCTGAAGGGGACATATAGTTAACAGTTTGTTTGTAGTGTTTCTGCACTGGGGGTAAAAGTGGGAGAGTACAACAGAAACAGGGGTAGTTCTAGGGAATACCTGGGGTGTATAGGGGGAAATAGTGCTGGGAGGGTTCTAGAGTAACAGTGTGGAGGGTACAGGGGTATCAGTTCTGGGGATATCTGAGGTGTAGAGCAGTAACAGTGCTTGGGGTATCAGGGAAGTAGAGGGGTTACAATACAGGGGATATCTAGGCATAGGGTAACCAGGGCCATCTTTAATATTGATTGGCCCCCTCGGCAAACATTTTTTGGGCCTCGCTAGCCCAGCCTGCCACCATGCAATTTCGCTCTACACCTTGTCTGAGGCACACAATAAATGGCACCTAGACTCAAAATCAGTTTACTGCAACAGATCAGACAGCGATTGTGATTAGTTGCTAGAGGTTACAGCACAACATTTCTGGTCGCTGATTGGTTGCTAGAGGTTACTGCACATCATTACCACTCACTGATTGGTTGCTAGAGGTTAATGCACATCATTACCACCCAGCCATTGGTTGCTAGAGGTTATTGCACATCATTGCCTCTCACTGATTGGTTGATAGATGTTGCTACACATAATACTGCACACCAGTTGCTAGAGGTTACTGCACATCATGACCTTTCACTTATTGGTTGCTAGAGGTTACTGCACATTATTAGCCCTCACTGATTGATTGCTAGAGGTTACTGGTCATAATTACTGCTCACTGATTGGTTGCTAGATGCTACAAACTTGCCAGAGTAGAAGTGTTGTCTTGCACTGAAGTAGAATGTAACATGTGGCAGAAAAGATGGGGTTAATGAAGCGACCCGAATTACCTTTAAAACAGTACTGTCAATGAGCATAGAAAGCAAAGAGGCAGAGATAAGTGATAGTTTAGCGGCTAAAGCAGTGAAAGTTCAACTCAGCAGGGCAAACTAGCTCATTCAGATTGTCAATCACAAAACATACCAGCTGTCTGCTCATCCATGCCAACCAGTGTTATGTATAGGCATTCCTAGTAATGTAATAGCAAACAAACGTCAGCTCAGCCAAGCACATTTCAGATTGTAACTCTTGAATCACCGGCTTTCCTCATCCATGCTGCCTTAGGAATGTCATGGTCTCCTCCGGTCCCTTCCACTTGTCAGTGTGTTGCTGCACTTGGCCAGCTCCGCTGTCAGGCATGCACACCTCCACTTACTGCTTCCCTTTGCTTCAGCTACAGCAGCACTATATGACAGAAAGGGGTTGTTAGGATGTTGGGCCCCACAACAATGACAGGGCCCAAGGCAGTTGTCCCTTTTGTCCCGCCTTAAAGATGGCCCTGAGAGTAACAGTTTCTAAGGTGTAGCTGGGGGTACAGTACTGATCATTTAATGTGGTACCACTCGCAATGTACACATGAAGATTAAATACAGGGTACAACAGTTGTGATAAAATGGCTTACTCATAAATAGATAAGGAGGAAGTTATGGAATTTCACAGGTATCAGTGATAGTTACTAATTCTGCCCAATTTTATTTAAAATTAGTGGGGCAACTGCTGACTTCATATGTTAGTCTATAAAGTGGTTAGGTTTGAATAAACATGCATGTGTAACACGCCTATCACCAACCATTGCTTTATGAAGTGCTAAATTATAGTGCAAATAAATGTAATACAATAAATCTTGTGTTCCACCCAAAGTTCTGTTGTGTCCATATATAACTTAAAACTTAAACCACATCTGTGAAGTCTCTTGTGTTGTGAATTTAAGCCATCTTCGGTGCACTTTGTATCACAAAATTTCTCTGTGTCTCCAAACCACACTTTTTTCACCACCAATGCTTAGCGATCAAGATGTGCTCTTACCTTAAACTCATGACCTATATATTATAGAGGTCACAAACAGCATTTATTCCCTTCATGGGGTCCAGAGGTACAAGACAATCTAAATTTCTCTCCACTGTTACTCAAAGCAAAGCATAAAACACTACATAGTGCTCACCATTTTAAGACACCTCTTTTAAAGGTAACTCCCAGTAAAAAATATACTCACATTACTTTGTGCATTAATACTTAGTGCACACAACTAAAAAGCTTGGTATTTCCTCTATAGCTGATCACATACATACAAGCTCTGGTTACTTCCTGTTCTGTACGCATGCGTGATGACAGCATCCAAACTCCCTCCAACGCATTTTGTCATGATTACTATTTTTACACATTTATGTTTACTGTAGTGTTTTGTTGTTATTGTTTAGAATCATTCCATTAAAATTAAACCTCTTCATCCTTGTGTCATGATCACTTAGTGCCCCTGTTCCTCATTCCAGCACCCGGGTGTTGGCTGTTGCTCTTACCCTGCCTATGTTCACCTGCAAGATAATTGATCTGATCAGTCACCTGATATAAGCAAACCAAACAATCTATCCCTTGCTTGTGATAGAGACAGTTACATACATTGTTCCTGTTTAAGCCTCCCATTTGTCTGCCTTGCTTTCCTGTTGTATTTCCCTGTGTATGACCCAGATCGGATATTGGATTATTCCCTTAACTCAGCCTGCCTTATTAGCTGAAACAAACGTATTGTTGCGCTACTCAAAAATTAATTGCTTTTCTTTTCTAATGATACATGATAGCAGCCAGTATCACCAGTATAGTAACCGTGTAGACGTGAATAGAAACAAAAAATAGATGCAGCGCTAAGTAACTTATAATATGTGTATGTGAATACAGGAATATATCACCTTGTGTACATAAGTGATATGTATATCTATCAGGTAAGTGTGGATAGTGATATTTAACAATCACATTAGATCTCATAAAGCATAAATAATGTCCACAAGTGAAAATAAAAAAACATTGAGAAAAAACACTGTGTAGTATATGACGAGAAGGAAATCCAATATGTGTTGCTATATCGGGTTGATGATCTTCATACATTCAAACTTCATGCAGAAGTGAGAGGGTAAATGCGCTTACCAGACGTGATGGTCACTCTCACCGTACGGCGGGGTGTCAATCGAGCTTATGGATCCACTGATCCTAAAGATGTTCACTGGAAACTTGCTGGAACGTGCCGATGATGGATACCGGTGAGCACACCCGGAACAGCCTCAGGAGCGGGATGGTCTGCAAACCTCAAGCGGATGGATGGATAGATTTCCCTCTTGTGGTACACAGATGGTTAAAAGAGATAGCTCCCACCATTTCAGATAGAATCCATATGAGGAAAAAAAGGGAATCTCCACATAGTGCATGAATCAATAAAAGCAGGTTTATTCAAAACCATCAAAAACAGAGCAGATGCTTCACATGCATCAAGTAGTATAGATAAAACAAGTGATCACAAGTCCAGATAAAAAGGTAATAATGCGTGGTAACAGGGTAACAGCAATCGGCAACCCGACATGTTTCGGACTAGTGTCCATCTACAGGGGCATACAACTAAAAAGCTTGGTATTTCCTCTATAGCTGATCACATACATACAAGCTCTGGTTACTTCCTGTTCTGTACGCATGCATGATGACAGCATCCAAACTCCCTCCAACGCATTTTGTCATGATTACTATTTTTACACATTTATGTTTACTGTAGTGTTTTGTTGTTATTGTTTGGAATCATTCCATTAAAATTAAACCTCTTCATCCTTGTGTCATGATCACTTAGTGCCCCTGTTCCTCATTCCAGCACCTGGGTGTTGGCTGTTGCTCTTACCCTGCTTATGTTCACCTGCAAGATAATTGATCTGATCAGTCACCTGATATAAGCAAACCAAACAATCTATCCCTCGCTTGTGATAGAGACAGTTACATACATTGTTCCTGTTCAAGCCTCCCATTTGTCTGCCTTGCTTTCCTGTTGGATTTCCCTGTGTATGACCCAGATTGGATATTGGATTATTCCCTGAACTCAGCCTGCCTTATTAGCTGGACCATCTTAAAACTACGCTATCTGTCTGCTAAACTGCAAGTAGTCTGTTGTTTGCTCTGTTCGTGTCTGCCCTAGTGTGGTGGCCAGGCACTATAGCATTGTGTATAAGTCCTGGGGGCAACCAAGTACCGGTGGGCGTGCTTGTCTTAAGGGAAAGGGAGCTGCTATAGGGTGAAGCACACAGTAGCTAGCTATAGTGTCTGACCACCTGCATTGAAGTAGACGTGACATTCGTTACACCTTGTTTGTCTAGCTTGATCGTATAATTTATTTTTAAGTTGTACAAGCATGCACAGATAAACAGACATCAAAGAAACCATGTGATTAGTTACAAGGATAAATTGCCCTTACAATTAAGCACTTTGTGCTTAACATATCATGTTTTCTTCATTTATAGTTTGTTTATCTGTGCAGCCTGTACATCTTCACAGTGAATCTTACAGTCAAGCACCACGAACAAAGGAATGATGCATTTCATTCCATTGAAATATTACTGAAAATACCAGGACCGGGCAAGGTCTGAAATCCGCAATCCTTGAGGTGTAGGGTATGTAAAGCCAGTTCTCTGGCAGCAGCAGTGTCTGTTGTTTGCTGTTATTTTTCTTTAGCCCCACAACTATAATTCTTATATATATATATATATATATATATATATATATATATATATTTATTTATTATTATTATTATTTTTTAAAGTATGGAAATAGGTTAACTCTATGCCTCTTGCAAAACCACACCCAATTTAAATGAACACGCCATCCCTAATTAAAGTGCACTCTCCACCTACACTTGCTTGCTGGATGCAAAGTTAAAAAAGGTGTCCCTGGATTTTTTTTTGGCAGTTATGTTGGTGAGTGAAGTGAGGTCTGACCAGGGGTATATTTGTCTGCTGGGTATCTCCTCTGACATGCAGAGCTGCAAAGGGAGGCTTTTGACTCTTCTGATGGTGGACCCAAGTGACTATCATAAGACATGTGATGTTACTTCCAAATCCAAAGGACCAGCAAAAGCAAAGCGTCACACTTCCCTGAGCAGCACCACATGCAGCGTGAGATGACAATCTAGCAGGGTCACCTTCAGAACTATCTACCCTTCTCTCTCTCTTTCTCACACATACAGAGGAATGCTTGGGACAGTTTCTCATTCTCTTACAACAAACACAAGAGCTCTCTTACACAGGGGTATTTTCCTACAGGACAGTCTTTTTCACACTCACACACAGCACTCGCACAAGACAGTCTCTTTCTCCTATGCAAGTCACTCTCACAGGAAAGTGCCTCTCACACTCTATATCTCTCAGTGATGGCACAGGGATGTGGCAAAGTGTTGAGTTGGGAAAAAAAAGTCCAGATACTGGGGGCTTTCAAAGATAAAGGTACTGGCAAACACCTAGACGTGCCTATTGTAAGACATTGTTATTGAAGGGAAAGGGGAGCAAAGCTTTTGCTCTCTGCCTATGGCCCCATGCAGTCTTTATCTGTCTGCACTTCTGGCTTCAACTATTGCACAAAATTCTCCTCTTTCTAATCAGATTTTGTTTACAGTATCAGAATATGATTATAGGGAACATAAAAAGAATTTTAATTAAAGTGAGTTTGTCATGTGTAGAGCAAGATGAAAGTGTTGTACAGGAAATGTGTACGATCTTAGAATAACTGTTGGATCTACTACTTAAATACATACTGTAACTGAATTAACAGAAGAGAAATCTGTAAAAAAAACACCGCGATCCTGAGACTGCCAGAGATTGCCACACAGTGGCATAGACTGTGACTGCCCGATACCCCAGCAGGGGTGAAGTGAGCTGGTGAGTGGCTGCACATTTAGAGCACGGAATTTTATTACTAAAAGAATCAATAAGCACAAATATTACACAAACTAATTTGTTCTGAGAAAAAGGACTTTTATATACGTTTTTTTTGATTGCACATGTGCACTTTAATAGGATGAATTTGCATGTATAGTTGATCATTCCAATCTACCTTTTGTATTCCAACAACCCCACTCCCCCCTCCCTCCCCCCCCCCACCCCACCTTTTTCCTTTCCCCAGTGTTGCACTGGCACAAACATTCCATAAATAAGGGGCACTATGACACATATGATTTAAACAGTTGCATAATGAATGGTTTTTGATTTTTTATTTCATGAATTGAATATAGCACATACACAGGATACCATAGAGCTTTTAGAGGAACAGCGCCATACCCTTCTCTCAAATTAGCATGACAAGTCGTACCCCATGATTTCCAATGAGTACCATTCATATCTGTGCGTATTCAAGTCGTCCCTGTACTACTTTGGTCCAACTTTGATGCGAGTTGAGCTCCATAGACCTCAAAATTACACAGGCATTCCCTGAAATTGCGTTAAAATCGCGGCCGCATCTCGGCAAAATGGCGCGACTTTCAATTTGCGGCAGTGTGAAAGGGGCGTAAATATAAAACATTCCTACCTATCAAAATATTTAATTCTGTCTAGCAAGTTTAATACAACATAGCAGCATCCACAGAACAGCTACTCTACAAGTGGGAATGGAGAGACAAAATCGCCTCCTTGGCAAGGCCCAGCCTTGTATAACCAAATTACAGCCCCACTTATGAAGCCCACACTTCTCGCTAATAGCTGTCCCTTTGTCTCCGTCTACAGTTCATGATCAAGAGAACTCCCCCCGAAGAATTAATGACTGTCCAGGCCAGAAATACAAATTAACAATATAAACAATTTAATGCACACATCCAGGAACATAACTGTTACAGTCAGGGGTCAGGCTCAGAAGCCAGTAGCTATAGCAGTGGAAAGGCTTACACATAAACCTCGGCGGGAGACGCAGGCTCACTCAAGGCACAGGGTCTAAACACTAGCTGGTCTTTACTAGAGCTATGTTTTGCTTCAGTCCTCAGGATCGCCCCACCAGGAGGTAAGCAAGCTGGGGTACGGTAGCAGATGTAGCAGGTCAAAGGTCAGTACAAAATAGATGCTGGTTGGGATTAAGCGGAAGCATAGTCGAGAAACAAGTCAAAGGTTGGTAACACATGGAATTAAAATACGGATGGCAGGAGGCGCACAATGAGCAAGGTATTGGTTGGAGAAGAACACAATAATCTGGCAAACAGTGCGAAGGCATGGTTTAAAAAGGACGTTTATGGGAGGAGCAAGGAGTTAAAGGCTCACCAGAAACAAGCTAAAAAGTAAGGTTGTCCAAAGGATCAGGCAAGGAGCTATCCAGCATTTCAGGTGCCTTAGCAAGAGGAGCTACTGTCAGACACAGCAGAGGTCCTGGGTTTAGATTCGGGTCCTGACAATAACTTCCTACTAATGCAGAGGCATCTATTACTACAAAATCACTTCTGTGGTACATACACTTTGTAATATTTGCAGACAACTAATTATTTTGTAGAGACCCATGCTCACATATTGCCTCAACCTTCTTCCAATTACAGTGCTTTGAAAAAGTATTCATACCCCTTGAAATTTTCCAAATTTTGTCATGTTACATCCAAAAACGTAAATGTATTTTATTATGATTTTAATTGGCACATAATTGTGAAGTGGAAGGAAAATGATAAATGTTTTTCAACATTTTTTACAAATAAACATGTGAAAAGTAGGGCGTGCATTTGTATTCAGACCCCTTTACTCCTACCCCTACCTAAATCTAGTTGAACCAATTGCCTTCAGAAATTCACCTAATTAGCAAAAAATATCCCAAGCTTTGGAGCACTGTTCAATTCATCATCCGAAAATGGAAAGAGTTTGGCACAACTGCAAACCTTACAAGACATGGCCGTTCACCTAAACCACGGGTCTCAAACTGGTGGCCCTCCAGCTGTTGCGAAACTACAAGTCCCATCATGCCACTGCCTGTGGGAGTCATGCTTGTAACTGTCAGCCTTGCAATGCCTCATGGGACTTGTAGTTTTACAACAGCTGGAGGGCCACCAGTTTGAGACCCTTGACCTAAACTGACAGGCCAGTCAAGGAGAGCATTAATCAGAGAAGCAGCCAAGAGGCCCATGGTAACTCTGAAGGAGCTGCAGAGATCCTCAGCTCAGGTGGGAGAATCTGTCCACAGGACAACTATTAGTCATGCACTCCACAAATATGGCCTTTATGAAAGAGTGGCAAGAAGAAAGCCATTGTTGAAAGAAAGCCATAAGAAGTCCCGTTTGCAGTTTGCGAGAAGCAATGTGGGGACACAGTAAACATGTGGACGAAGGTGCTCTGGTCAGATGAGACCAAAATCAAACTTTTTGGCCTAAAAGTAAAACGTTATTTGTGGCGGAAAATTAACACTGCACATCACCCTGAACACACCATCCCCGCTGTGAAACATGGTAGTGGCAGTATCATGTTGTTAGGATGCTTTTTTTCAGCAGGGACAGAAAAGCTGGTCAGAGTTAATGGGAACATGAATGGAGTCAAATACAGGGCAATCTTAGAAGAAAACCTGTTAGAGTCTACAAAAGACTTGAGACTGGGGTGGAGGTTTACCTTCCAGCAGGACAACAATCCTAAACATACAGCCAGAGCTGCAATGGAATGGTTTCGATCAAAGCATATCCATGTGTTAGAATGGCCCAGTCAAAGTCCAGACCTAAATCCAATTGAGAATCTGTGGCAAGACTTGAAAATGACTGTTCACAGATGCTCGCCATGCAATCTGACATAGCTTGATCTATTTTGCAAAGAAGAATGGGCAAAAATGTCACTCTCTAGATGTGCAAAGCTTGTAGAGCATCCCCAAAAAGACTTGCAGCTGTAATTGTAGCGAAAGGTGGTTCTACAAAGTATTGACTCGGGGGGCTGAATACAAATGCACACCACACTTTTCACATACCGGTATTTATTTGTAAAAAATGTTAAAAACCATTTATAATGTTCCTTCCAAGTCACAATTATGTGCCACTTTGTGTTGATCTATCACATAAAATCCCAATAAAATACATTTAAATTTTTGGTTGTACCATGACAAAATGTGGAAAATTTCAAGGGATATGAATACTTTTTCAAGGCACTGTAAGTGATGCCATTGTGTATTTCCCCTCTCCATAGGGTGTGCTCCAGATGCCCTCCAAGGGGGATGTTTAACCCAGCTCTGTAATTAGCAGCATACACCTTGTGCACTTTGCACTGCAGTAAAGCCTCATTGGCTTACAATGCTACCTCATACCTCTCCCAGTCTGAATATTGCTGTGCAATGACCTGTTGTTTGTAAAGATGGATTGAAATATTACTTAGTTATTTAATGAATACTGGTCTAAATAGAGGTAATTTTTTATATTCCAAAACTTCTGCTTTACGATGAAGAAAATAGATTATCTAATTTAATTCATGTAACTCTTAAGAAAAACTATAGAAAAGATGTTAATAAGTGTAAAATTGATGCGCTTTAAATTGTGATAATAGTGCACAATATACCTCTGCTAGGAATTAGCTTAAATACATAAATATATAATGCATATATAAAAAATAAATAAATAATTATGGTGCTCATACATGTATTAATAATGTCCAGAATAAATCCACAAACTAGTGATGTGACGGTGAATAAAAGTATAATGACACTCTGAGTATAAAATGTCCAGGCGGAGATAAATAGTGGGAGAAATAAAAGTAATTAAACAATTCCTTCCCTTAATCCAATTGATTGATTCACTGGGTTAAACCGCTTGTTTCAGGATATTTAGTTTTTCTTGCATCCCACTTCAGCCTTAATACTGCTGGTGATTCGGCTCTCAGGGTAAAGATTTATATTGTGAAACAAAAAAAAAAAAAAGATTTATGCAAGACAAGCAAAAAGATAGATCATTGTGCAGTAAACTTCTGAGATAGTACACAAGCAAACAGGGACAAGAGATACACTCACATACTCCCGGTCTATTGAAAACATTCAAATATGCAGATTGCAGTCAGCCGCTGTGGACGAGGCTTCCCATAGAGAAACCGCTGCTGTTAAACTCAAGGTGTATTGCAGCACTGAACGTGAGGAGCTTAGGACGTTCAGTGCTGCAATACACCTTGAGTTTAACAGCAGCGGTTTCTCTATGGGAAGCCTCGTCCACAGCGGCTGACTGCAATCTGCATATTTGAATGTTTTCAATAGACCGGGAGTATGTGAGTGTATCTCTTGTCCCTGTTTGCTTGTGTACTATCTCAGAAGTTTACTGCACAATGATCTATCTTTTTGCTTGTCTTGCATAAATCTTTACCCTGAGAGCCGAATCACCAGCAGTATTAAGGCTGAAGTGGGATTCAAGAAAAACTAAATATCCTGAAACAAACGGTTTAACCCAGTGAATCAATCAATTGGATTAAGGGAAGGAATTGTTTAATTACTTTTATTTCTCCCACTATTTATCTCCGCCTGGACATTTTATACTCAGAGTGTCATTATACTTTTATTCACCGTCACATCACTAGTTTGTGGATTTATTCTGGACATTATTAATACATGTATGAGCACCATAATTATTTATTTATTTTTTATATATGCATTATATATTTATGTATTTAAGCTAATTCCTAGCAGAGGTATATTGTGCACTATTATCACAATTTAAAGCGCATCAATTTTACACTTATTACTATTTTGTTTTTGGTTATCTGTTCACCTTGCATTGATAGCAGCTTTAATTTATTGATCTAATCATAGCACGAATTTTATCATTACATTTATTTTTTAAGCACATTTCATTTATAGCACCTATATTTATCCACATCAGCGCTTGGTTTTTATACTCATTTATAGAAAAGATGTACCGTATTTATCGGCGTATAACACGCACCCCAATTTAGGAGGGAATTTTAAGGAAAAAAAAACTTTTAGGAGGGAAGTTGAAGGGAAAAAAACTTACATTTAAATGCCCATCATTGCAGCCTTCTCAGTGCAGCCTTGCCCCAGTGCAGCCTTGCCCCAGTGCAGCCTTGCCAGTGCAGCCATGTCAGTGCAGCCTTGTCAGTGCAGCCTTGTCAGTGCAGCCTTGTCAGTGCAGCCTTCCCCAGTGTCCATTGCAGCCTTGCCCCAGTGCAGCCTTGCCCCAGTGCAGCCCTGCCAGTGCAGCCATGTCAGTGCAGCCATGTCAGTGCAGCCATGTCAGTGCAGCCTTTTCAGTGCAGCCTGCCACAGTGCAGCCTTGCCCCAGTGCAGCCTTGCAGCTCGCTGAGCTTCAAAATTGCCAACCGCGATTTGAAAATGGCGCCGCCGGCGCCGAAATACACAGAGCTGGTCCTCGGCTCTTCTCGGCGGCTCTCATTCACTTTCGGCTCCACTCGGGATGGGCGTGACTGTGAGCGGAGCTATCCGAACCTAGCCGAGTACACTCGGCTAGGTTCGGGCGGCGCTCGAGTGAAGCCGAAAGTGGCAGAGAAGAGCACTGTGAGGACCGGCACTGTGTATTTCGGCACCGGCGGCGCCATTTTCAAATCGCGGTCGGTGATTTTTCACATCTGACAGCTCAGGATCGCAGGGGATCGGCGTATAACACGCACCCATGATTTTCCCCTGATTTTAAGGGGAAAAAAGTGCGTGTTATACGCCGATAAATACGGTAATTCAATTTACTGTTCTAATTGTTCTAGATAAGCTAAATAAAGAATATAGATTCAACAATATTTATTATTTATAATATTATATAAATTTTTTCATGCACAAAAGGCTTTACTGAACATCTACGAAAAAATAAATAAGCCATTTTGACACAAAATCACTTATGTTAGCTAAATGCAAAGCATGACTAATGAAATCCTCTTATATAGCCACAATACTTTTCTCTCTTTTTAAAACTCTTTTCTGCATACATTACACAATTTGAAATTGCCACTGCATTTCATGTTAAGAGGTAGAATGCACACAGTGATGCCATCCTGTACAAACTGAAAAAATAGCTCAGATTTAGCCAGTTATTACTTTTTAGACTGTTGAATTATGAAACGCATCATAAAAATGAAATCAGCATGTCAAAATTGATTTGCTTTGGGTAGATTTTTGTCCGGTGACAGCATGGAAAGGGCTTATGCTGTCTAGTGCAAGATTGTTTGCTTTCCAATAAACTACTGTCACAATATCGATTCAAGTAATGTTAAATGGTAACTCCAGCCAAATAACTAAATACACAAAAAAAAACCCACATCCAGTATATTGTTTTACCTGCGGGGCAGGTAGAGTTTTGAAGGCTGTTTTGCGTAAGATGAGCTGAGCTTACTCCATAAGCTTCCAAAAAAGATGAGTGGATGATTGGGTGTTTTTTTCTGGTTGCTGTCCAGTTTGCAGTAGATGATGGTGTAGGTAGGAGATGGAACCCTTGCTGCTGTTGGGGCAAAACATTTGGTAGGTTATTAACATTGTTGAAAAAATTTGAAAGCGCAGAGCTCAGAGAGATGTCAGTATTAAATTCACTTTTAATGGAACATCCAGTCTGGTAAGGGGGCTGTTTTTATCTCTAATACATTTCATTTGATACTGAGATCGCTTTGTGATCTGCACTTCTTTTGCTTTGAGGCTGATCTCCCAAGATGGCTATGCAGACGCTGCATTCAATGGTCGGATCATGGATTCTAGCATCATCCCTTTCCAATCGTCCTCACCTTTGAGTCTAGAATTCCATTAGACTATGTATGTTTTTTTAATTATTTTTTAATTACTCACTGTCTTCCAAGAGAACATAAAAAAAGAAAGAAACATCTAGGGGGCCAAGCCTCCTATTAGTTCACCTAGGACTTTTAAGGATGTGTAATTGTCAGAGAGGCAACAAGAAGCAAATGTAAGATTAAGAATAAAGTAGCTTTATTACAAATTGTTAAAAAACGCGAGTCAGGTCAAGATTGGACCACATATACACTGAAAAGATGTTTTTTTAACAATTTGTAATAAAGCAATTTTATTCTTAATCTTACATTTGCTTCTTGTTGCCTCTCTAACAATTACACATCTCTAAAAGTCCTAGGTGAACTAATAAGAGGCTTGGCCTCCTAGATGTTCCTTTCTTCTGTTGTGTTCACTACTAGTAATTGGCTGTGGATGTGTATTGTCACTTCCTCAGCTGACGTTATCTACTTAATTCACTGTCTCCTGGACTTTTTTCCCACAATCCATCAGTACACAGGCTAAAGCTATGGTTTTAATGTTTTTGTTTTTTTCATTAACAATGTTAGACTGAATTTTTAGCTATAGGACACACGAAAAAAGGCTCACACCAGGGGCTGGGATTTTTAAGGTGCCAATAAACCAATTTCATAGGCATATATTTAAATTCATGAATTTTTATTATATTGATTTTTTTTTAAAGTAAAAAACATTGCAAGAAGATATACACATATATAGACAGGAACACATTTAGAATTACAGAATCAAGTAATTTTGGACGTTAACGTTTATGCTCAATAGTTGATGGTAACTATGGGGTGATAATCCCGATATGTTTCGCCAATGAATTTGGCTTCCTCAGGGGATATTTATTATCACACCTAAGTAAATGGATAAATTCAAATATAGTCATCCTTGTATACTAAGGTGTATATTCATTTCAAATGATCTCAGCTATACAAAGGGAAACATATAAACATTCCAAGTTTTTTTCTTTTCCAAAAAAACAAAGAACAAAAAAGAGTGGTACATTCTCGACATTCCATAAAGGAAGCAAAAATGGGCAAATACAGAAAGAAAAAGCCATTGTCAAGGTTAGAGGTAGAAACATTACATATTCAGAGTATACTTTTCAAAGGTCACATAGGGAAGGATGGGCATAGACCTATGCATGTAAATAGAACTATGGACAGGGGCCAAATATGGTTGGAACATAGCTAAGAGGATAATCAGTGTCCACAATGAAGACATTGATTACTCTGTTCCAGGCACAAAGTCAGAAGGAGGGAAAGAATGGGGGGAAAAAGGGGGGGCACAGACAAAGAAGGAAAAGTAAACTATATATACTTATGACTATCCAGGGGACCCAGCTATGTTACGATCATTTTTACCAAGTCCTATGCTACTCAAATCCTGGTTCCAAACCCTACTCCAGAGTCAGTTATCTCTCGCGAACCCACACTGCCCAATACTGTATGTTATCGAATTCCTTTGGGCAATTGCGACCCATATAGGTAAGTCTGTACAGGGGAAAGGCTACGTTTATCAAGGTTCTCCATTGATGCACCGTCGGAGGGGAGGCCTCCTTCCATTTTAGGAGGATAGCTTTCCTGGCATAAAAAGCTGCTTAGAATATGAACAGTTTTTTGGATTGGGGGGCTTCCAATGTGTCAACAATAGTAGTGGTATTGGATCACATGGAACTCCTAGTTTACCTATAGAGTTGATGTCATTAACCACCTCTCCAAAAAACTTGTAGTTGCTGGCAGGACCAGACAACATGAAAGAAAGAGCCCACCTTCGAGGCGCATTTAGGGCAGACTGAACTCCTGTCAGGGTAGATTCAGGTTAACCGCTCCAGGGAATAATATGCCTGATGTATAAACTTAAGTTGGGTGAATCTATCTCTTGCAGAAATCATGAGGGGGAGGCATTTCTGGATACTCTCTTCCCAGTCATGGTCGGCGAGCATAGGAATGTCCGCCTGCCACAACAAGAACAGCTGATGAAAGGCATTTTACCACTATACACTATTTATGTGTGTTATCATCCAAAAGGGGTGAGAGATCCACGTATTAGATGTGAATTTAGCAGATGCCTTTTGAGCTTTTCTCTGACAATTTTCTCCTGTTATGAATTTTTAGCTGTTTACCTGGAGTTTAGTGTTAATCAGAAAAAAAGTACATGCCTTATCCAATATGGCAGCACAGCTGCTGATCTTATATTACTTAAGAGTTCTCGCACATATAGATGTCACAAAACAACAAAGCTCTCTTATATTTAAAAAGAGTAATCCCTTAAAAGCCTTAAAACCTTTTTTTTAGTGTTGGCCATTTTTTTTTCAGGTACGCAAAGCATTGCACAAAAACATGGTATTTTTAACCAACAACGAGGCTTGTTCTCGTTGTTGTCGGCTCTCTGAAGAGCAGTCTGAATGTGATTGCTTATCAAATAGCATTTGAATGATGGTGAGGAGGTGCTGTAGTGCCTCCTAACCTCTTGTTTTAACCCCCTAAATGTCAGACTACTGCGCCACAACTGTATTTGTGAGGTGGTTGCAGTGTAGTACCACTCACTTGAATGGGTTGCGTTTGGTGGGCACAAGATAGGGGGTACAATTTCTGCCATGACCACAGCATGTGTACACCCCTGCCCAGGGCTGGACTGGGACAAAAATTTGGCCCTGGATTTCATCCAGATCGGCCCATTTTAATTTTGAGTGTCCCCATCAGCAGTCCCCTTACATCAGTGTGTCCCCGTCAGCAGTAGGGATGAGCCGAACACCCCCCTGCTCGGTTCGCACCAGAACATGCGAACAGGAAAAAAGTTTGTTCGAACACGCGAACACCGTTAAAGTCTATGGGACACGAACATGAATAATCAAAAGTGCTAATTTTAAAAGCTTATATGCAAGTTATTGTCATAAAAAGTGTTTGGGGACCTGGGTCCTGCCCCAGGGGACATGGAGCAATGCAAAATAAAGTTTTAAAAACGGCCGTTTTTTCAGGAGCAGTGATTTTAATAATGCTTAAAGTCAAACTATAAAGAGTGTAATATCCCTTTAAATTTCGTAGCTGGGGGGTGTCTATAGTATGCCTGTAAAGGGGTGCATGTTTCCCGTGTTTAGAACAGTCTGACAGCAAAATGACATTTAAAAGAAAAAACTTCATTTAAAACTACTTGCGGCTATTGCATTGCTGGTCCGACAATACACATAAAAGTTCATTGATAAAAACGGCATGGGAATTCCCCACAGGGGAACCCCGAACCAAAATTTAAAAAAAAATGACATGGGGTCCCCCTAAATTCCATACCAGGCCCTTCAGGTTTGGTATGGATATTAAGGGGAACCCCGGCCAAAATTTAAAAAAAATGACGTGGGGGTCCCCCTAAATTCCATACCAGACCCTTCAGGTCTGGTATGGATTTAAGGGGAACCCCGCGCCAAAATTTAAAAAAAAAAACGGCGTGGGGTCCCCCCAAAAATTTATACCAGACCCTTATCCGAGCACGCAACCTGGCAGGCCAAAGAAAAAGAGGGGGGGACGAGAGAGCACCCCCCCTCCTGAACCGTACCAGGCCACATGCCTTCAACATTGGGGTAGCCCCCCAAAACACCTTGTCCCCATGTTGATGAGGACAAGGGCCTCATCCCCACAACCCTGGCCGGTGGTTGTGGGGGTCTGCGGGCGGGGGGCTTATCGGAATCTGGAAGCCTCCTTTAACAAGGGGACCCCCAGATCCCGGCCCCCCCGTGTGAAATGGTAAGGGGGTACAAAAGTACCCCAACCATTTCACTAAAAAACTGTCAAAAATGTTAAAAATGACAAGAGACAGTTTTTGACAATTTCTTTATTTAAATGCTTCTTCTTTCTTCTATATCTTCCTTCATCTTCTTCTTCTGGCTCTTCTGGTTCTTCCTCCGGTGTTCTCATCCAGCATCTCCTCTGCGGCGTCTTCTATCGGCATGGTGGGAGGCTCCCGCTGTGTGACACGTCTTCTCTTCTGATGGTTCTTAAATAACGGGGGGCGGGGTCACCGGGTGGCTCTGATGCACGGTGACTTGACTGGACTTCCCTGTGATGTCACGGGGAATGCCACAGGGAAGTCCTGTCATGTCCCATGCGTCAGAGGGGGGCGGGGTCACCGGGTGGCCCCGCCCCTCGTTATTTAAGAACTGTCAGAAGAGGAGACGCGTCACACAGCGGGAGCCTCCCAGCATGCCAGCATGGATGCGGAGCAGCCTGAGGAGAAGAAGATAGAAGATGCCGCGGAGGAGATGCTGGACGAGAACACCGGAGGAAGAACCAGAAGAGCCAGAAGAACCAGAAGAAGAAGAAGAAGATGAAGGAAGATAGAAGAAAGAAGAAAGAAGAAGCATTTAAATAAAGGAATTGTCAAAAACTGTCTCTTGTCATTTTTAACATTTTTGACAGTTTTTTAGTGAAATGGTAGGGGTACTTTTGTATCCCCTTACCATTTCACACAGGGGGGGGGCCGGGATCTGGGGGTCCCCTTGTTAAAGGGGGCTTCCAGATTCCGATAAGCCCCCCGCCCGCAGACCCCCACAACCACTGGCCAGGGTTGTGGGGATGAGGCCCTTGTCCTCATCAACATGGGGACAAGGTGTTTTGGGGGGCTACCCCAAAGCACCCTCCCAATGTTGAGGGCATGTGGCCTGGTATGGTTCAGGAGGGGGGGCGCTCTCTCGTCCCCCCCCTCTTTTCCTGCGGCCTGCCAGGTTGTGTGCTCGGATAAGGGTCTGGTATGGATTTTTGGGGGGACCCCATGCCGTTTTTTTTTAAATTTTGGCGGGGTTCCCCTTAATATCCATACCAGACCTGAAGGGCCTGGTATGGAATTTAGGGGGACCCCCACCTCATTTTTTTTAAAATTTTGGTTCGGGGTTCCCCTGTGGGGAATTCCCATGCCGTTTTTATCAATGAACTTTTATGTGTATTGTCGGACCGGCAATGCAATAGCCGCGAGTAGTTTTAAATGACTTTTTTTCCTTTGAAATGTCATTTTGCTGTCAGACTGTTCTAAACATGGGAAGCATGCGCCCCTTTACAGGCATACTATAGACACCCCCCAGCTACGAAATTTAAAGGGATATTACACTCTTTATTGTTTGACTTTAAGCATTATTAAAATCACTGCTCCTAAAAAAACGTCCGTTTTTAAAACTTTTTTTTGCATTGATCCATGTCCCCTGGGACAGGACCCAGGTCCCGAAACACTTTTTATGACAATAACTTGCATATAAGCCTTTAAAATTAGCACTTTTGATTTCTCCCATAGACTTTTAAAGGGTGTTCCGCGGCATTCGAATTTGCCGCAAACACCCCAAATTGTTCGCTGTTCGGCGAACTTGCGAACAGGCGATGTTCGAGTCGAACATGAGTTTGACTCGAACTCGAAGCTCATCCCTAGTCAGCCGTCCCCTTACATCAGTGTGCCCCCGTCAGCAGTCCCCTTACATCAGAGTGTCCCCATCACCAGCAGCCCCCTTTCATCAGAGTGTCCCCATAACCAGCAGCCCCCTTACATAATAGTGTCCCCATAACCAGTGGCCCCCCTTACATCAGAGTGTCCCCATAACCAGCAGCCCTCTTACATCAGAGTGTCCCCATCACCAGCAGCCCCATTTCATCAGAGTGTCCCCATCCCCAGCAGCCCCCTTAAATCAGAGTGTCCCCATAACCAGCAGCCCCCTTACATCAGTGTCCCCATCATCAGCAGCCCCCTTTTATCAGAGTGTCCCTATCACCAGCAGTCCCCTTACATCAGTGTGTCCCCGTCAGCAGTCCACCTTACATCAGAGTGTCCCCATCAGCAGCCCCCTTACATCAGTGTGTCCCGTCAGCAGTCCCCTTACATCAGAGTGTCCCCATCAGCTGTCCCCTTTCATCAGTGTGTCCCATTCAGCAGTCCCCTTACATCAGTGTGTTCCTGTCAGCAGTCCCCTTACATCAGTGTGTCCCCGTCAGCAATCCCCTTACATCAGTGTGTCCCCGTCAGCAGTCCCCTTACATCAGTGTGTCCCCGTCAGCAGTCCCCTTACATCAGCGTGTCCTCGTCAGCAGTCCCCTTACAACAGAGTGTCTCCATAACCAGCAGCCAACTTTCATCAGAGTGTCCTCATCACCAGTAGCCCCCTTACACCAGAGTGTCCCCATCACCAGCAGCCCCCTTACACCGGAGTGTCCCCATAACCAGCAGCCCCCTTACATCAGAGTGTCCCCATAACCAGCAGCCCCCTTACATCAGAGTGTCCCCATCACCAGCAGCCCCCTTACATCAGAGTGTCCCCATAACCAACAGCCCCCTTTCATCAGAGTGTCCCTATCACCAGCAGCCCCCTTACATCAGAGTGTCCCCATAACCAGCAGCCCTCTTACATCAGAGTGTCCCCATAACCAGCAGCCCCCTTTCATCAGAGTGTCCCCATCACCAGCAGCCCCCTTTCATCAGAGTGTCCCCATCACCAGCAGGCCCCTTTCATCAGAGTGTCCCCCCCTCCCATATGTACTCACAGTTCTGAAGGCAGCATCCCGTTCCTCTCCCCAGTCATGTGATAAGTGTCAGGGTAGAGCATATAACAGGTAACAGTTCAGGTATTCTGATTATGCAAAGAGTTCAAAGAACAAGAGCACATACCATGAGCAGAGCAGGTCAGCTGGGACTTGTAGTTCACCGCTGTAGCTGTAGGTAGATGTTTGCTGGACCTTGTAGTTCACCGCTGCAGATGAGGATTGATGGTGTCTGATGTTTGTAGTTCACCGCTGCAGGTGGAGGATAGATGTCTGGTGCTTGTAGTTCACTGCTGCAGATGAAGGTACTAGTGGTATCAGGCAAAAACGTAGTCTAGGCAAGCTGGGTCATACACAGGAAGATCAGAGTCCAAACGGTACCGAATCAGAAGCAAGCAAACAGGGTCAAACGAGCCGGGTCATACACGAAATACACAGAGCAGATATCAACTGGATCAAACACAGGTAAACTCTAACACGAGCAATGATTGAATGCTGATGCATGTTATTTAAAGGTGAGCTGGCCAATCATTGTTGTTTCCCAGGTAAAGGCTGTGTCAGGTGAGTTGTGCTGGGTCCTAAAGGGATCCTAGTACTGACAATAAGTGACAAGTGATAAGGGGAGAGAGGAAGGAAAGTCTGCCGGCTATCTATCTCCCCCTGAAGGCTGGAGGGAGCAGAAAGCCTAATGCTTTCCCCAGCAAGTGACGGCAGCTGCGCCTCCTGACAGGAGTGAAATTGTGATTACTCACTGTCAGAGAGGAGTGGCTCCAGGACTGCACCTAACTGGCCCACTGAGCCATTGGCCCACGGGGAAACTCCCGGTAGTCCCGATGGCCAGTACATGCCTGCCCTTGCCCGCTACCTTTCCAGCTAAAATTGGGAGCAGTTCAACCTCATGGTTTTACCACTAGTGCAAGCAAGGCCTAAATGTCTAGTCTATCTCTTGACATTAGTTTTTAACTTTTTTAGCAGAAGAGCCACCTCATCCTAATGTACCTCATCCTCCTTATCCTCTTATTATTCATGTTCACACTCAAAAATGGTCAATGTGTACACCTGCTTTTACATAGGGGAGTGGTGTTCTAATGACACAGAGCTCAGAGGTCAGAAAGGCAGCATAGAGGAGCTTGACACATGATGTAAAAAGACACAGATCGTTTTGGGGAAAACCAGCTTGGAATCTATGCCTAGTGGCAGATTGATTCATTTATCTGTAATTATCACTTTCATATTAAAGTGGTTGTTAAGCCACTATAATCTATCCATGCCCTCCCCTCTGTTATATGAAAATATGTGTCTCAGTGTCTGATATACAGTATCTCACAAAAGTGAGTACACCCCTCACATTTTTGTAAATATTTTATTATATCTTTTCATGTGACAACATTGAAGAAATGCCAGTTTGCTACAATGTAAAGTAGTGAGTGTACAGCTTGTATAACAGTGTAAATTTGCTGTCCCCTCATAATAACTCAACACACAGCTATTAATGTCTAAACCACTGGCAACAAAAGTGAGTAAACCCCTAAGTGAAAATGTCCAAATTGGGCCCAAAGTGTCAATATTTTGTGTGACCACCATTATTTTCCACTGTATATAAAAAAATGCAGATTATACCTCTCCCGGTGCTCACGTGACTCCTTGGCTCTCTCCTCTCCCCAGCTGACAGCTATAGTGGGCAGGGCCAAGCACTCCGGCTGATGTCAGCCAGGGAGGAAGGGAGGAGGGAGAAGAGAGAGCCAAGGAGTCATGTGAGCGCTGGGAGACGCTCTGATATAAGGTATAATCTGCATTTTTTTTATATAGATCAGACACTGGGACACATATTGTTATATAACAGAGGGGATGGCATAAATATATTATAGTTTTTAAATCAGCATGAGGGGAAGGGGGGGCACTGTCATGATCAGGCGGGGGGGGGGGTAGAGAAGGACAGAGGGGGACAGAGCAGGGCTGCGGATGACAGAGGCACGTAAACTTACCACGGTGTCAGGGCTCAGAAGCCATGATAAACCGTGATCAGTTTATGGGGGGGGGGGCAGAACCAGGCATGATCAGCCAGGTATTTCAGGTGATACAGGGGGCCAAATTATACAGCACAAATACTGAGCTGTATAACATGCTTTAACCCTTTCGCTGCCAGGCCTTGTGCTCCATTTTTACCCTCAGGTGGCCAGACCATTTTTGAAATTTTTCCTTTGCCCTTTTATTTTTAACTTAAAGCTTTCAAAGTTTGTAAAAGACCCACCAAACCATATATTTTCTGAAAGCACATGACCAGTAGAATAAAAAGAAGGTGCTACTAATTTATAAGGTCCCATGATATTTGCGCAAATGTTTATCAAAACAATATTTTTACTAAAAATCCTCTAAAATTATGATTAGCAGATAAATACACAGCAAATTTTACAAAATTCCTTCTAATTTTAAAAGCTTAACCTATATTGAGTTAATAAATAACAAATATTTGTAATTTTTACATTGCGCCTTTTTGAAAAATGGTGAAAATCGAACGTACGCAAAAATGTAAAAATCCAAATAAATAAAAATCTGAAGGTTTTCCTTTTTCCCTTACAGCTTTAAGACTTTTCGAAAGACCCCCAAAACCATATATTTTATGAAAGCATATGACCTCTAGAATAAAAAGAAGGTGCTACTGAATTTTTAGACCCTGCGGTATTTGCGCAAATATTTATCAAACCAATATATTCGCAAAAAATACACTAAAACCATTATTAGCAGATAAAAACACAGCTAATTTTACAAAATCCCTGCTAAATCCCTACTAAATATAAAAGCTTACCCTGTATCTAGTTAATAAATAACAAAAAAATAACATTTTTGCATTGCGCCTTTTTGCAAAATGGTGAAAATTGAACGTACCCAAAAATTTCTCAAAAAATCTGGAGGTTTTCATTTTTTACTTAAAGCTTACAGAATTTGTAAAAGACCCCCCCAAACCATATATTTTCTGAAAAAACATGGCCAGTAGAATAGAAAGAAGGTCCTACTGATTTTTAAAGCAGCACGATATTTGCGCAAATGTTTATTAAATCAATTTTTTCCCTAAATTACACTAAAATCATTAATAGTGTACATTAACACAACATAACAATATTCCTGCTAAATTTCTACTAAAGCATCGTTCACATGTGGCATACTAAAGTATATGCATATGGGGGGGCCATGTTTACCCGCACAGGGATGCACAAGTGTTCCATGCATCCCCGTACAGGCAGTCCCATTTATGTCAATTGGGATGCAACGGCTGCACAGGCATAGCTACTGTTCCCAATCTGACATCCGTGTGGTTACACCAACCCAAACCAGACAGTGTGATATGCTGACCTATATGGATGTAAAATTGGAAGCAACGGCTCTGTTCATGCAGGTGCTACATCCCAAATTACATCAATGGGACGACCTGCACAGTGATGCACGGAACACCTGTGCATCCCTGTAATGGTACGCTGTGTATGACTTCTGCGAACAAGGCCTTAGGCCCTTTTCACACAAGCAGACCGATTGGGTCTGCCTGTCCGTTTTTCAGGTGGCCCAATCGGACCACCCATTGTTCTTCATGGAGAGGCTGATGTAAATGGACATGTGTCCGTTTACACCTACCTGCATCTGATCCAGTCCAGTCTGCTAAAAACAGATGTATGGGTATTCCATTCCCTATCCATCTAGCAGATCAGATCGGATGGTATAAGATGGAAATGGACAGGCGGTCCGTTTCCATCCGACCGCCCCATATAGAATAGCGGGCTGTGTCCTCTCTGCATCAGTGGAGCGGACACGGACCTTTCATCCGCCTGCTCAGTGGGGATCAGCAGACAGATCCCCCGCTCAGCTGGCGGATCTGCTTGACAGAGTCAGCTCCATGTGAAAGGGGTCTTATCAGGAGCGATTGGTCCATTAGGGGCGCAGGGGCATTTGTATGATTTTTTTTTCAAGCCGCACGATTAGAGCCTGAGGCTCTAATTGGCTTGAAAAAGGTTGGGCTCAGGGTGCAGAGCATTGCACCCCGAACCCACCCACTTGTGAGTCATGACAATAGCGAATTATTATTCGCTAGTGTTTTCCGGCTTCTCTTCCTGGCCAATCAGGATGGATGGGGTTGGCTAGGAGGAGAAGCTGAGGAAGCCATGGAGGGGTGGGGACCGTCACCGTGGAGGGGTGAGTGCGGGGGGGGGAGACTGTCACCGCGGAGGAGTGAGTGCGGGGGGAGACTATCACCATTAAGGGGTGAGCGTGTGCGGACCTGGGGGGTCTTACTTTGTCTTTTTTTGTTTTTTTTTTATTTTACTTTTTACATTTTTTACATTTTTTTTTTTTGGGGGGGGGGATCTTTGGTGAGATATGAAAGGTCTCTTTTTTTGAGACAGAGAAAGGGACCGAAGATGGTCCCTTTCTCTGTAGCACTGTACATGAATGAATGGAATAGAGATACCATTCATTCATGAAATGACAGTCTGGTACATTGTAACACTCGTGGCTACAATGATCAGCTGTCAGTAGATATAGCAGCAATCGCTGCCTATATCCATTGTACAGGGGGGGTATACCAAGCCCCCCCCAAGCCACAACTTCACCCACACCGCTCCCCCCCTCCGCCGTGATCTCCAGCCTGACAGATCATAGGAGATCTGTGCAGGGAGAAGCTGCAGGCTACGGGAGGGAAGGAGAGATGGATCGGGGGTGTGGGGGCTATCAGAGTTATTGGGGGGACACATCTGGATCCCCCCCAAGCCCCATGCAGCACCTGAAGAGGCAGAGGAGGGATACCGGTTAATGATGGTGGCTGCGAGGAGCGAGTTGGCTGGGGGGGGTCAGATCGGGTGAAGGGGGGTTAATATAAGAGGGAAGAGTGGGGGGAGTAGTTATAAGTGAAAGTTAGCAGCGGGAGGTGGAGTGGTAGGGGACAGGGAGGCGGTGGCGTGGGTGGGGGTCACATTGGGGGTTAATAACGCTGATCAGCAGGTTGTAATCCGCTGATCAGAGTTATAAAATTGTTCAGCAGAGTCTGCTGAACAATTCTGATATAAGCTTATGGTCATTGAAGTGACCATAAGCTTATAGGAGAGGGAGATATGAGGTCCATATACGGACTTGGCCACCTGCGGGCACTTTTTAGGCCTGGCAGCGAAAGGGTTAAGAGAGCAGCAGTACTGGGACAGGCCCATCCAATGCCCGGGGCAAGGATGCAGTACTGTTCTCCCTCCCCCACTACTACTGCATGTTGTAGAATGGGTGTACCACCCTACTTTCATTCTCTGCTCCCTTGCTCTGCTGCACCCAGGGCAACAGTCCTTCTTGCCCACCCCTTGTCCCAGCCCTGATGAACAGGCTCTATTTTTTTATAGGGTAACAAACACTTTAAGGTCTTCCTTACATTTTAAAATATTTTAACAAAATCTATGACTTTATATATGTTTGTACTGTTGTATGACCGCAATAGTAAATGGTCAATAATATATTAATACAGTGGGGATGGGAAGTATTCAGACCCCCTTAAATTCTTCACTCTTTGTTATATTGCAGCCATTTGCTAAAATCATTTAAGTTCATTTTTTTTCTTCATTAATGTACACACAGCACCCCATAGTGACAGAAAAACACAGAATTGTTGACATTTTTGCAGATTTATTAAAAAAGAAAAACTCAAATATCACATGGTCCTAAGTATTCAGAACATTTGCTCAGTATTTAGTAGAAGCACCCTATTGATCTAATACAGCCATGAGATTTTTTGGGAAAGATGCAACAAGTTTTTCACACCTGGATTTGGGGATCCTCTGTCATTCCTCCTTGCAGATCCTCTCCAGTTTTGTCAGGTTGGTTGGTAAACGTTGGTGGACAGCCATTTTTAGGTCTCTCCAGAGATGCTCAATTGGGTTTAAGTCAGGGCTCTGACTGGGCCATTCAAGAACAGTCATGGGGTTGTTGTGAAGTCACTCCTTCGTTATTTCAGCTGTGTGCTTAGGGTCATTGTCTTGTTGGAAGGTAAACCTTTGGCCCAGTCTGAGGTCCTGACCACTCTGGAGAAGGTTTTCGTCCAGGATATCCCTGTACTTGGCCACATTCATCTTTCCCTTGATTGCAACCAGTCGACCTGTCCCTGCAGCTAAAAAATACCTCCACAGCATGATGCTGCCACCACCATGCTTCACTGTTGGGACTGTATTGGACAGGTGATGAGCGGTGCCTGGTTTTCTCCACACATACCGCTTAGAATTAAGGCCAAAAAGTTCTACCTTGGTCTCATCAGACCAAAGAATCTTATTTCTCACCATCTTGGAGTCCATCAGGTGTTTTTTAGCAAACTCCATGCGGGCTTTCATGTGTCTTGCACTGAGGAGAGGCTTCCGTCGGGCCACTCTGCCATAAAGCCTCGAATGTTGGAGGGCTGCAGTGATGGTTGACTTTCTACAACTTTCTCCCATCTCCTGACTGCATCTCTGGAGCTCACGGTGATCTTTGGAGTCTTCTTTACCTCTCTCACCAAGGCTCTTCTCCCCCGATAGCTCAGTTTGGCTGGGCGGCCAGCTCTAGGAAGGGTTCTGGTCATCTCAAACGTCTTCCATTTAAGGATTATGGAGGCCACTGTGCTCTTAGGAACCTTAAGTGCAGCAGAAATTTTTTTGTAACCTTGGCCAGATCTGTGCCTTGCCACAATTCTGTCTCTGAGCTCTTCAGGGAGTTCCTTTGAACTCATGATTCTCATTTGCTCTGACATGCACTGTGAGCTGTAAGGTCTTACAGTGCCTTGCGAAAGTATTCGGCCCCCTTGAACTTTTCAACCTTTTGCCACATTTCAGGCTTCAAACATAAAGATATAACATTTTTATTTTTTGTGAAGAATCACCAACAAGTGGGACACAATTGTGAAGTGGAACGAAATCTATTGGATTGTTGAAACTTTTTTAACTAATAAAAAAAATGAAAAGTGGGGCGTGCAAAATTATTCAGCCCCCTTGCGTTAATACTTTGTAGAGCCACCTTTTGCTGCGATTACAGCTGCAAGTCGCTTGGGGTATGTCTCTATCAGTTTTGCACATCGAGAGACTGAAATTCTTGCCCATTCTTCCTTGCAAAACAGCTCGAGCTCAGTGAGGTTGGATGCAGAGCGTTTGTGAACAGCAGTTTTCAGCTCTTTCCACAGATTCTCGATTGGATTCAGGTCTGGACTTTGACTTGGCCATTCTAACACCTGGATACGTTTATTTGTGAACCATTCCTTTGTAGATTTTGCTGTATGTTTGGGATCATTGTCTTGTTGGAAGATAAATCTCCGTCCCAGTTTCAGGTCTTTTGCAGACTCCAACAGGTTTTCATCCAGAATGGTCCTGTATTTGGCTGCATCCATCTTCCCCTCAATTTTAACCATCTTCCCTGTCCCTGCTGAAGAAAAGCAGGCCCAAACCATGATGCTGCCACCAGCATGTTTGACAGTGGGGATAGTGTGTTGAGGGTGATGAGCTGTGTTGCTTTTACGCCAAACATATCGTTTTGCATTGTGGCCAAAAAGTTCGATTTTGGTTTCATCGGACCATAGCACCTTCTTCCACATGTTTGGTGTGTCTCCCAGGTGGCTTGTGGCAAACTTTAGACGAGACTTTTTATGGATATCTTTGAGAAATGGCTTTCTTCTTGCCACACTTCCATAAAGGCCAGATTTGTGCAGTGTACGACTGATTGTTGTCCTATGGACAGACTCTCCCACCTCAGCTGTAGTTCTCTGCAGTTCATCCAGAGTGATCATGGGCCTCTTGGCTGCATCTCTGATCAGTCTTCTCCTTGTCTGAGCTGAAAGTTTAGAGGGACAGCCAGGTCTTGGTAGATTTGCAGTGGTCTGATACTCCTTCCATTTCAAAATGATCGCTTGCACAGTGCTCCTTGGGATGTTTAAAGCTTGGGAAATCTTTTTGTATCCAAATCCGGCTTTAAACTTCTCCACAACAGTATTACAGACTGCCTGGTGTGTTCCTTGGTCTTCATGATGCTCTCTGCGCTTTCAACAGAACCCTGAGACTATCACAGAGCAGGTGCATTTATACAGAGACTTGATTACACACAGGTGGATTCTATTTATCACCATCAGTCATTTAGGACAACATTGGATCATTCAGAGATCCTCGCTGAACTTCTGGAGTGAGTTTGCTGCACTGAAAGTAAAGGGGCCGAATAATTTTGCACGCACCACTTTTCAGTTTTTTATTTGCTAAAAAAGTTTAAAATATCCAATAGATTTCGTTCCACTTCACAATTGTGTCCCACTTGTTGGTGATTCTTCACAAACAATTAAAATTTTATATCTTTATGTTTGAAGCCTGAAATGTGGCAAAAGGTTAAAAAGTTCAAGGGGGCCGAATACTTTTGCAAGGCACTGTATATAGACAGGTGTGCGGCTTTCCTAATCAAGTCCAATCAGTATAATCCAACACAGCTGGACTCAAATGAAGGTGTAGAACTATCTCAAGGATGATCAGAAGAAATGGACAGCACCTGAGTTAAATATATGAATGTCACAGCAAAGGGTCTGAATACTTAGGACCATGTGATATTTCAGTTTTTCTTTTTTAATAAATCTGCAAAAATGTCAACAATTCTGTGTTTTTCTGTCAATATGGGGTGCTGTGTGTACATTAATGAGGAAAAAATGAACTTAAATGATTTTAGCAAATGGCTGCAATATAACAAAGAGTGAAAAATTTAAGGGGGTCTGAATACTTTCCATCCCCACTGTAGTTCCTTGGTGATAATACCGGTGGATTAAAGTTCCTTGTTCATGTGATATATCTGGAAACTCTTTTCCCTGTTGCTAAATGATTAAGGAAAACATGTAAATATGTGTGCCAAATGGCTGGTGCAGCTGTTAGGTTTCCCTGCCAGAACGTTGCCCTTGATAAACTACAAACAACCTGTCAAAGGATGCCCGAGGAACAGTTAATGACAAAACAAATGGGCAAATGTGACACTTATAAACAATCCCTTTAGTTTCCTGAGCTAATGATGCATACATTAATCTCCAATTGGCAGCCTAGGCAGAATATTGAAGTGGCATTTGCTTTCTTGCCTCTTTGCAATTTCATATGTATTCATCTAAGCTGTTGGTTGAAACAAAACGTAAGCATGTTGTATGTGCATGTGTATGCAGTGACGGGACAAGGTCATCTAGATCCCAGGGCAAACATGCCAAACTGCACCACCCAAAATGTATGAGCATCATATGTCAGCAAAAATCCCCTCTCCTCACAAAAAAAAATTGAGCACTAGTCTGCATGCTTACCCCCTAAGCATAAATCCCCCCATCTCCCTTGACAAATCCCCCCTCTCAGCACACATATTTCCCCCCCTCCCAGCTCAAATCCTCTTTCTCCACAAACCCCCTCACAAATCAACCCACAAAAAAAATCACTCCTCCTAGCACAAATCCTCTACCCTTCAAATTTCCCCTCCCAGTACATGTCCTCTGCCCCCCACTCCAAATCCCCCCTCTCAGCACAAATTCTCCATATCCACTCTCCAATCACTTAACCCCCCCCCCCCCCAAAATTTCCTCTCCACACACATTAGGGGGCACAAATACCCCCTAATCATCCCTCCTAGCCTAAATTTGCCCTCCCCCTCCACCTTACCACCTCTTCTAGCACAAACCTCCCAAATCCCCCCTTCTAGCACAAATCCTCCCCAACACAGATCGCCCCAAATCACAACTCCTAGCACCCCCCCTCCAAACTTCCCCTCCTAGAACAATTTATATCCCCTTCTGCCCCCCAAATCCCCCCTTCCAACACATATCCCCCCCCCCCACATCTCATGATAGCACAATGTCCAGGGCAGCCGCCCCTCCTGCCCAACCATTGTCCTGGCCTTGTGTGTATGTTTCAGAAGGACTGTTGGGTTAGATAATGAAACTAAGCTGCAGGTAAAAAAACAAAAACAAAATATGCAGATGAAATGCAAACATGGGAGCTACTTCACTTGTCAAAAGATTTGTATCTCTGTCCATCCAGTTCTAGGATTTACTCAGCCCCATCACACAGCACAGCCCTGTTTGGAAGTTATTTTTCTGTGTTGCAGTTAAGTTACATTTATAGGTCTTGTGCTTATCCAGCTTGTCACTAGACAGTGAAAAGAGAAACAAAAGACTAGCAAGCTAATCTCACTTTTACTCTGCTCTCTCCTCCTATCTGCAAATCCATTGTTAGCACAACTGATTGGCTCCTTGTGCTGGTTCTTTCTCTCCCAGTCTAAGCTTAGCTGCACAGGGCCTGTTAGGTACTTATACTAGTTGCTTTTAAAAAATACATTTAAGGACACATTAATGAATATAGAACTGCACTTCTTTGTGTCTTTTATACCTGTTAACATTAACCACCTGCCGACCACTCACAGTAAATATACTGCACATTGCCAGCTTGCTTACGGGTTTGGGGCATGCATGAGCATGCTCCTGCCGACCCATGATACGGTTGAACACAGCATAACTTTAGCAGCAGAATTTAGTCAATGATTTTGGCTGAAACCTGCTGATCGTCTATGTTCAGTCACATACATAGTCTTGTCCTGTGTTTACAAATACACAGAACTCTGTGTACAGAGAACAGCTAGCTGGCTGTTTCTTTTCCCTAAAAAGCAAGGAGAAAAACAGCCAGATTATTAAGTAAAAGCAGCACATATTACACTTGTTAGGCAGACAGTTGGGCCCTTGCTTGCCCCTTGATGTTAACCCCTTCCCAGCCAGTATCAGTAGTACAGTGCACAGTAGTATCACTGATCATTGTATTAGTGTCACTAGCGATGTCATTGTCAGTTAATCAGTTAGTGATCCTCCCAGTGACTTTTATCACCAGATTGTCCTCCACACTAACACAGTCAGACTGGTTGCTGCCATTGCAGTATAGCATCTATAGCTGCATAGATTCCAGTATATATACACCATAGTTTGCAGATGCTATAACTTTTACGCAAACATTAATATACACATATTGGGATTTTTTTTTACCAAAGATATGTGGCAGAATACATTTTTGATTACATTTATGAGGAAATTTGATTTTGTTGACTTTTTATTGGATATGTTTTATAATTTTTTTTTCAAAATGTTTGGTCTTTTTTCATATATATAATAAAAAATAAAAAACCCAGTGGTGATACAATGTAACCAAAAGAAAGCTTTATTTGTGTAAAAAAATAAATTCATTTGTGTACAGTATTCCATGACATGCATGATGTGCAATTGCCAGTTAAAATAGCACAGTGCTAAATAGCAAAAAATGGTCTGGTCATAAAGGGGGTAAAATGGTCTGGTCATAAAGGGGGTAAAACCTTCCAGTGGTCAACTGGTTAACCTGTGCTGTCCACTTTTCAAGGCTTATCAAACATGATGCACAGTGTGTCTTTGTTTCAGTTCTCCTACTCTGACTGAGCTCATTGGTCTGCATAACATTAGGGATGAACTGCTGGCATTTTTACTTTTTTTGACACTTTTTTAAGTGAATGGGTAGGAGTACAATGTACCCGATACCCATTCACATAGGGGGTGCTGGGATCTGGGGGCCCCTTGTGAAAGGTGGCTTCCAGATTTCCGGTAAGCCCCCCACCCACAGACCCCCCACAACCAAGGGTTGTGTGGATGAGTCCCTTGTCCCCATCAACATGGGGACAAGGCGCTTTGGGGGGACCCCAAAGCACCCTCCCCATGTTGAGGGCATGTGGCCTGGTATGGTTCAGGAGGGAGTAGGCCCTCTCTCTCGTTTTTTTCAATTACTTTTTTATGTATATTGCCGGGATCCAGCAATACATTACAGTTGCAAGCAATTTTATATGAAAATGTTTGCTTTAGAAATGTCATTTTGCTGCGGTACTGTTATAAACATACTGTTATAAACATATAAACTACTTTACAGGCAGCAAAGGGCATGATATTTAAAGGAATAATTCAATTTTATTGTTTCACTTTAAGCATTATTAAAATCACTGCTCCTGAAAAAAACTGTTGTTTTTAAAAGTTTTTGTTGCATTGATTCATGTCCCCTGGGGCAGTACCCGGGTCCCCATACACTTTTTATGGCAATAACTTGCATATAAGCCTTTAAAATGAGCACTTTTGTTTTTTCATGTTCGTATCCCATAGACTTTAACAGTATTCGCACAAATTTTTTGCCTGTTCGGCTCATCCTTATATAACATGGGGGGAAAAAAACTCAAAGCAAAAAAATTCAATAGGAGCGCCAAGCCAAAAGGGTAAATAGACCAAAATGCTTTAATGGTTCTTTAGCAAAACTCATACTGAGTCGCCAAAGTGTTTAGGGGAACGCAGCACAACCCTTCATCCAGGCTACAAAATGAATGATAAAAATTATATTAAGACAATATGGAGTAAAAGGGTGTGAACCTATTATACTACATGAAATGCATATGTATAATTAAAATAATTTTTATTTCACAAAGAAATTATGTTATCTTTAAAAAACATACAATATAAATGAGCAAATCATTGTATAAGATAAGAATAAAAAGAACTGGCATCAACACATTTCAAGTAGAAATCCTACTATTTTCTAGATATCTAGTTGGCATGTAGGTGCTGCAGTTCAGTTTGCTTTTAATGTAATTCTATAAGAGCTGATTTACGCCTATGCATGTACATTACTACACCCACTACACACGCACAAATAGGTGTGAATGGTCCACAACAATGCATTAAAGCAGCTATAAATCCACATTAACAGACCCTCCTTAAAACCAGTCTAATTAAAATGTAATCCCTCAAATGGTTGAAAATACCTATTTTCAAAAGCTGTATTAGCAAACATATATAAACAATATTTGTCCTTTATACAATGAGACTGGAACATTTTAATAATGATTGGCTTCTTTCACTTTGAGACTGCTGTGAGACTAGATAGCAGCGAGGCTCCCAATTCTAGGTGATAATGTATTTTGTACCACCATTGAGAATAAGAGGAGCATTAAAGAAAACACCTGTGGAAGAAAAATAGATAATGAACCATACTTACCTTACCCTCGGCTTCTGCCAGTGGTGACCAAAGTGACATCTTCCTTCCTTAGACAAGATCTAGGGAATGTTGAGTAGCCCAAAATGCTGGGGAGATGATTCAACATTGTGCTGCAGTGCCTTCTTGCAAGATTTAGAGTACTCAGTATTCTTTGGTATTTTGTGGTCGGATAATGAAGTCAACACCTGCACTATGGAAGCAGTATGCATTTTATTACACTTTTTTCCCCACATGTGTTTTTTTCAAACGTTATTCATTATTTTAGCAAAGGGAAGGGAGGCTAGATTTAAAAAGCAGACCAGAGTACAAGGTCCACTTTAAATTGGTTATCTTCAGAACTAAAGTCTGTCATTTAAACGTTAAAACATTGTATTTATTAATATTATTTTAGTGTCATGTAAGGGGGACATCAGCTATGATCCACACGATTGCCTCCTTGTACATTTTTCATCGTGACCTCAAGGTAAAGGTCATCATCTAGGGATTCTTTATTCTCCTCTAATTAGCTGCACAGATTTATGCTGGCCATACACTATACGAAAAATCGGGCGAAATTCGGTCATTTAGACAGTTTGTTCATTTTTCGGCCAGTTAATGGGCACAAAATCGATAATCGCTGGGATGTTTTTGAGCCGAAAAAACGAAGGACAAATTTGGAAATTTTCTGCCGAACGAATGATAAATTGAAATTCCCATCCGAACTGTTTGCATTAGGTATATGTAAAAAAACATGGTCATTACATGATGGCACTATTGTTTGCTCTCACGACCGAATGTCCGTTTTTTGAAAATGGATTCGGATGATTTTTCATATAGTGTATGGCAAGCATTAGTCATACCTTTAAGTGTTTTAGACTGAATGAACCTTTACACATCCTCCAGTCCCTGTGCAAATGTAATAGAGTTAATTCTAGAGTTAATTCTGTGTCGGGTAACCAAGGCATATGTGTGATATACTGAACTTACGAACCTGCCGCACACATGTCAACCTGGGGTCTAAATTACAGAAGGCCAAACTGTAGATGAAAATGTTGTATACCTACCTTTCTAGTTAAATGTGTCATAACACTCCACCATGTAGCAAATCTCTGGCTGCTGTAGGTGTTGGACACTTCCAGGTATTCAGAATCTGCTTTCCTGCCATGCTGTGGTTCCTTCTGCAAACTCGTGCCTCACTACATGGCATACGAGCTAGCAGGAGGAACCACAGTGAGTGGTGGGGTAACAGATATTCAACACTCCCAAAAGTGTGTAGTGACAGGGAAGTATGTACTATACATACCTTAAAACCCAACTCAAGGGTTCCGAGCACAAGGTGTCCCGTACTGTTGTCAGATAACCTCTAGCCCTCCATATGTGGCCATAATCGTGCGCTACACCATAAGCGTAGGCAGAGTCAGTGTAAATATTCCCTTCTCGTCCTTTTAAGTATTCTAGGGCTTGTTCTAAAGCTTTTAATTCTGCTTCCTGTGCTGACATGTGGGCTGGTAAGGGCTGTGCTTCAATCACCTGTGTATCAGTCACTACAGCATACCCTGTGTGATATTTACCCTTGTCATCAGCAAACCTGCTGCCATCTATATACAAGGTGTGCTCAGCATTTAAAATTGGTGTATCTGTAACATGTGGGAACCCCATTGTCTCTTGTTCCATGAGCTGAAAACAATCGTGTTCATCTATCTCTTCAAACAAAAGAGTGTCAGTTTCCTCATCTCCTTCCTTTTTGGCACTATTAGCACTATCATTATCATTCCCCCTTGCCAAATCTGGTGACTGAAGAGGCAAAAAGGTGGCCAAATTTAAAGTTGTACAGCGCTGAAAAGTGACATTTGGAGGTAAAAGTAAAGTACACTGTAACCTTAATTGCCTAGCCATGGAAATGTGTTTGGGCTGTACCTGAGACAAGATTGCATGTATGTCATGTGTTGTGTGTACTACAACTGGATTGTCTAGAACAATCTCTGATGACTTATCTATGATTATCGACACCGCTGCTACCGCCCGTACACAGGACGGTGAACCTCTGGACACTGGATCTAATGCTGCTGAAAAGTAAGCGACGGGTCTTTGTTTTACATGTGCCTGTGTCAGAACACCTGTGGCGTGTCCAATGATCTCAGCAAAGTATAGATGAAATGTCTTAGTATAATCTGGAATACCGATAGCCGGTGCAGAAATCAATAACCTTTTCAAAGTGACAAACGACTCATGAGCAACTTCTGTAAGCATATACGGTACAATTTTCAAACAATCGTATAATGGCTGCATCAAAGCGCTAGCGTGTGGTATCCATTGTCTACAATATGACACAATACCTAAAAACATACGCAATTGTTTGAAATTCCGTGGGGGTAACATTCCCTTTATCACTTGAACCCTCTCCTCAGTGAGATGTCTTGTACCCTGTGATATACAATGTCCTAAAAAGATAACCCTTTCCTGACACACTTGCAACTTTTTCTTAATAACCTTGCAACCTTTTTCTGCCAAAAATCGCAACAAATTAAGGGTGGTGGCCAAACAAGTTTCCTTGTCAGGGCAGCATAACAATAAATCATCCACATATTGTAACAATACACAGGAATCAGGTGGTACCCATTCCCCCAATACCGTTTGCCCTGGGCTGGTTCCTTCTCTGATTAACTGGAGAATCAACACCTTCCTCTCCTTCATCCCTTATTCTTTTCCTACAGTTGCGTCTGATGTGACCAATCTTGTTGCAGTAGTAACAGGTAAGGGGTTTGCGAGAGAAACCTCTACCTTGCTCTTGGGGACCCACAATCGCATTGATTGCATGATGTTTCCTACCTTTGGTTTCTGCTAAGTCCGCCTCTATGCCTTGTGCCTTCAGTAACAACGTCCCTCTATCTCTAGTTGCCCTCCACTCTGGTGTGCAGGCTTTCAGTCTTTCACTTATCTGTGGAATTAATCCTTCCATAAACTGTCTATTGAAGGCTCGGACCTTGACTGGCAGAGCCAAATCCAATCCCTCATCTGCCATCATGCTTTCCATAGATAAGTAAAATTCCGATACAGTCTGTCCTGGCATTTGTTTCATGGGTGATATGGACCCCCTCTCCTGTTGTTTTGCCTGACAGAAAGCTTCTAATCTAGCAATAAAAGGGGCCCTTAAGTCTATGTGTCTGACGTGTCCTGCCTCCAGATTGCCATCCCCGTCAGCTCGGTCTGCAGGTCGGTGTGGACCTATTTCAGTCACAAACTGGTTAAACAGGGTCAGAGTCATTTTATGTCTGCATAAATCCTCCCCATCCTGCCAGGTTGCTTCATGTGTATTCATTAACTGCGTCACAAATCTACAGAAAGCAGCAGGCTTTGCTTCTGGGTCTGGGGCGCTCTGTATTAATGCCATAAGGGTGTCTGCTGACCATGGTGCCCAAGTCCTTATTTGCATCCTACGAGTAATAGTAGGTGGGGCGTTTGGATGGGCTGCTCCGAAGTCTGGATTGTTTACCTGTACAATGTGTGTATCAGTGCGTACGGGGGCTACAGTTTCTGAATGAGGTTTTTGTGCCCCACAATGCACACATTCTATTGCCCATTCTGGGTTCTGTGCTCCACAAACCTGACAAACCCATCCTCTCCCCTCAAGTACAGGATATATCTTGTGTGGTTTGCGTTCTACGTCAGTATATGGGGGTGGGATGGCTGAGCTGGGGTCAATCAGAGCCTCAACATTTTTTGTTCTTCTATCTTTCATATCCCAACCATCACAATCTGGATTATATTTCCACCCCTCTTCTCCCGCTCTATTTGAGACCTTAATTAAGCATTGAAGCTGACGCATCCATTGCTTCTCTAACACCTCTCCTTGTCTGTCCCTTTTTATTTCACTCCATACATCCAGGTCTAAGCCTGCTGCTCCTTTCACTTTAAATTTACGAAGGACATCTTTTAAGTCCCTAGCCTCGTCTTTCCCATAAATGTTTTTAATTATTTGTGGCACCGTATAGTGCGCCACAATCCCCTGACGGGGTTTTGTGTTCTGCTGGCCCATTCTGACAGTCCTGCCTAGGTAGCGTGTGGGACACTTAGTGTACAATATAAAACACTTAGCCAAGTTACACTAGTTCCTCGTTGCCTTCCTCCTAGGGTGCCAGAATACTAAAAACCTCTCCTGGATGAGATTTCTGAAATCGAATTACTTTATATGCTAGCCAACTGACAAATATTATGACCAGACTGACGGCTACAACATATACAAGCATTCCTTTAAGTGGCCAGGTATCCGACTAGATCTCCGGACTTTATGGAGACCTTATTCCCCCCCGTATCTGGGAACCCTCTCGTGCACTCTTATCCCTGCTTTATGGAGCAGACAGGGCTTATACTCTCAACCCGCCTATGGTTTATGAGTTAGATGTGAGGTTAAGCATAAGCGTCAGACCCCCCCGAAAGGGCGCATTCCGTTGCTTAGTTCGGCAATCCCCTTCTAACTCATACCATCCTTGACAAGGCTCATTCACTTTCTCAACAAGACAGACAGACAACAAACAACAAATAATTCCAGCAATATAAACCAAAATATACAGTAATTCTAGACTCACCACTACAGAGGCTGGTGTTTTAAAACCAGTAGAACCGTAACTGACAGAACGGATAGGCACAAATCAGGGGAGCACAGAATATAAGAAAAACAAAGCTTTTTCTTACCTGGCCAGGTTTTCGATCTGTGGTTCCCGGAATACCCGTTCCTTTTGTTCCGTCAGCCTCGTTCGTCCACCTCTTGTAGTATCATTGGTGAGTCCCTGTTCGGGCGCCAGAACTGTTAAGTGCAATTGTCAACCCAATTGCTCTCTAGTTTATATTGCTTTGCCAAATCTTAAGCTCTTAGAGAAGTAAGACGCAGAGTCAAAAGTATCTGTATATCAGTTCCGAGCACAAGGTGTCCCGTACTGTTGTCTGTTTCTCTTTATTGACCTCAAAGCATTTATAGGGCTGGTTACACAAGCATAGGTTTCAGCAAAATTTCCATATAGGGTAACAAGCAGTTTATTTCAACATACATCACGCGGATGGTCACTCATTTAGGCGAAAACCTCAGGCTACGTCTTGCAACATATATTGACACGTACACATAATGCAGAGAAATGACAAACAACTTAAGTAGAACTCTAATCCATTATTTCCAACCTTATCAGTTGCTTGTTAGTTCTAGGGTAGAGTGAAATAATTGTTATCTACCTGATCCTCCACTTCCCAGTTAGACAGTGTTTGCTCATGCTACAGTGGTGGATTGTTCTTCTGCGTCATCACATACAATACAGGGCTGTGCATCGGTCCTGATGACATCAGGAAGTTAGACTGCCAAACCATGGTGGAGAAGATGCTGAAGGGACTGGTCTAGTAGTGCGGAGAAGTGCAGGGACAGGAAAGTAAACGATCACCTTGTAAAACAACACATTCAGTTTAAAATAAAAATGAAAGGCAAAACATTTTTGTATAGATATAAAAAAACATTATGAATACCTTTTTTCACTTTTTTATAAGTGATCACATTCCCTCTGTTCTCAGTTGCATAAAAGCTGGGAGTAGGAGAAGCAGCAGCATGATGAGCTTCCCAGCGAATGGCTGTGCAGCAGGGGCGTGTCAGGACAAGTCTGTTTATTGGAGGGGAGCACACTGAGTTCCAAGTATAGCTAGAGAACTGACTACAGTGTGCTCTCCTGCCTAGTAGTCTGAAAGCAATGGGAGATCTCCCTGATAAATAATTTTTGATATACAATGATTTGACTCCTTACTCCATACCAGAAAATGTCTCCGTGCCATTGCCGGTAAGAACCCTGGGTTACCAAACAGGGGTGTAATTAATCCCACTTTAGGCGAAAGTCCTAATTGGGTTTGTAATTTATCCCAGGTACTCAATAAATGTGCTGTAGGAAAGGACAAAGAAGAAGGTGGGCCCCGGGCAGAGATATCTAGCCAGGGAAGCGCCTGGAGATCCAAGGGAGCAATTGACTGTTCTATGTGTACTCATTGTTTAAGATGGGAGTGATGGAACCAGTTTACTAGTCTAGTTAACACTCCTGCAATGTGGTAGTAGTATAGGTCCGGTGCCCCTGCGCCCCTCTTTGCTTTAGGGAGAGATAAAATTCTCCTTTGCAATCTAGGTCTATTACATCCCCAGATAAACCTTGTAAAGGTAGATTGTAGAGTGGTAAAAAAGGAACAGGGGACCACTATAGGTATGGTTTGGAAAAGGTAGAGAAAATGTTGTATTATATCCATTTTTAAGATATTAATCCTCCCAAAGCATGAGAAATGGACTCGATCATACTTCTTAATGTCCTGTATTGTACGCTGCATAAGAGGGTAATAATTTTCTATATATAACTTAGAGAGATCTTGTGGAATTTTTCTGCCCAAGTATTGAAGTGTCAAAGTACAGAACTTAAATGGGAAATTATTCCCGAGAGCCTGAACTTGACGTGGTAACAGAGAAACATTAAGAATTTCTGACTTGGACAAATTTACTTTAAAATTGCTCAGAGCTCCAAAACGCTGAAATTCATACAGAATAGATGGCATGGAGACATGTGGGTTGGTGATGTAGAGTAGCAGATCGTCAGCAAATACTGCCAGCTTCACCTCCCTCCCGTCTAATGGTATGCCTGAGATACAAGGATTTTGTCTAAGAGCAGTTACCAGATGTTCCATTACTAAAACGAACAAGAGCGGAGACAGCGGACATCCCTGACGTGTACCATTTTGAATAGGAAAGTTAGGAGATAACGATTGATTGATCCGTATTCTTGCTCTTGGCTTGGTATAGAGTGCCATAGTTTTCCTTAACAGAATTGGTCCTAGTCCTATTTGAATCAAAGTTTGTTCCATAAATGGCCACCCAACACGATCAAATGCCCTCTCAGCATCCACAGAGAGAAGGCAAGCTGGTATTTTTGCTGACTGGGTATGATCGATGAGTAAAAGGGATTTAAGCGTGTTATCGTGTGCTTCTCTCGCCTGTACAAACCCAACTTGATCTGTATGTACCAGATTTGGAATATGAGATCAAAGATGTGAGGCAATCAGTTGGGCATATATCTTGATATCTACCCCGATTAAAGATATAGGATGATAGCTAGAACACAGGTTTAAATCCTTATCAAGTTTAGGAAGTAATGTGATGTGCGCCTCTAGTGTCTGGGGTACAAATCCATTAATAGCAGATATGCTATTAAACACTCAAAGCATAAACGGTGTAATAGAATCCTTATAGATCTTATAAAATTTTGATGTAAATCCATCGAGACCGGGACTTTTACCCGATGGTGTATTCGTAATCACTTCCAATAGTTCCTCGAGTAAAAACGGGGAGTCCAGAGAATTCCCACTATCTTCATCTAATATTGGGATTGCAGTTTCAGACACATATTCCTGTATACGACGACCAAGAGAATCTAGGTCGCAAGATGGTGGGGGAGTAAGATTGTACAAAGCTGTGAAATAATCACAAAATGCCTTTTGAAGAAGGATTGGATCTGAAGTAATTTCTCCAGATGGTAACGCAATGCTAGGTATAAAAGTCACTGGGGATCGGGAATGCAAAGACCTTGCAAGTGGTCTCCCAGCATTGTCTCCATACTATTACTTTCCCAGGGCATATCTATATTGACTTTTACAGTGAGAAACATCCAAAGACTGCAGCAAAGATGACTGTACCAAAGATATATCAGCCAATAGCTCCGGGGTTGGGGTCTTTTTGTGTGAGATCTCCAACGCCCGAAGCTTTGACATGTCATCCTGTATAGTTGCTGATCTTTCTTTTTTTAAGCGAGCTCCATGTTGGATAAATAGTCCTCTTACTACTGCTTTCAAGGCCTCCCACTGTATAGGTAATGGGGTCTCGTCGTGTTCATGGTCAGCGATAAAATTCTAAATAGCTGCCAAAATTGCCTGATGACATAATGGATCTAGCAAAAGGGTTTCATTTAAACGCCATGACCAATCGGACCGTGGGGTCTGGGGAGGTTGTATTGTCAAAAAAAGATGTGAGTGATCAGACCAGATGAAAGACCCAATGTCCATTGGGTTCCATTCCAATAGCTGTGTTCCCGTGAAAAAATAATCTAGCCTACAATAGGATTGGTGGACTGAGGAATAGTATGTATAATCCCGCTTTTTAGGATTTAAAATACGCCATGAATCCAGCAATCGGTGTCCAAACAACTCTCTTTTCATAGCTCTCAACTGACTGTAAGAGATATTTGATCGCTGAGAGGAGGTGTCCAGTTGGGGTTCTAAAGCCATATTAAAATCTCCTCCTACAAGGAGTGTGCCTTCTGCAAATTCTGTCAAGAAATGAAGATATTGTGTAATTGCCGTTATTTGATCATAATTAGGAATATAGAAATTGGTGATTGTATAAACTCTATTCCACAGCCTAAATTTGAGAAAAAGATACCGGCCATTGGGGTCAGTTACATGCTCCAAGACCAATATTGGTAAACGTTTATGGATAGCGATGAAGACTCCCCTACTCTTGGATGAGGACAGGGTACTATGAAACCAACTTGAATAGTATCTTCGTGAGCATGCTGGAATACAATTTGCTTCAAAATGGGTCTCTTGAAAAAGTATAATATCTACCCTAGCTTTATGTAGAGCATATAGAATTTGGCCTCTTTTTGATTGTTTATTGATACCCTTAACATTATATGAACAGAGTTTCAGTGAGAATGGTGAGGATTGTTTTCGTCGCCATTTCCTGGCTTGCGAAGAAGAGAAAGAAAAAAAAAAGAAGGGAAAAAGGTGAAAGGAAAAGACAAAAACAAAATGATGAGAGAGATAACTCTCTCTTTGGATCTGGTCCTGGTCAGATACCAAATCCAAAAAAAAAATTAGTATGCTTTACAAAAAGTATAGCACACCACCAAAACTGAAAAAAAAAACCACACAACTCAAACCAATCCCTACCAGAGGGCTGGTATACCTACAAGGGGGAAGTGGATACACACAAGAAAGGTCTCATAGTGGGACCAGAGAGAAAAAACTGCTTTTATTGCAATCTACAATATATAGGAAAATGTACTCAAACTATTTCTGCACCCTAAAGAAAGGGGAAAAAAAAAAAGGAGTTTAGCTACACTTTAAGCTTACTTTGATCTCCTCTTGTTCTATTCACTACTCTCCCTTTTTCTGCATTGTTCCGCAGTGCTCAGACCTCCACTTCTTTAAATCACCTTATTTATGGAAGTCAATTGGTGAAACTGGAATGGGGTTTCTTGGGCGTTTTTATAATTCCACTCCTATTTTTTTAATTAATATTAAACCTTATTAAATTTAAATGTTTAAACGACACCACGAGGTGTCTGTTGTTACATTATTTGTCAAAAGCCCCTCCTATGTGTCTGATTTGGTTTCACTTTAGTAAGATTTTCCTTTATTGTTTCATTTATTCAATTAGATTTGGTGGATCAAATAAAATTTGTAGGTATCTGCCAGGCAAATATTCAACTTAAACTGCCGCAGACAGATCCTGGGCCCAGCAGATTGATATACCTATCTCCACTAATTACTTGTAGTTGTGTTCAGTTCAAACATCACCTTATCTTTGAGCCTGATACAGCCTTGGTCACAAGATGGAATAGAGTGAACATAATCAGTTGTGTAAGGCAGGCCATAAACTGTGCAAATTTCTTTCCTGCAACCACGGGATGCAGGAAAGAAATTCAAAAGGATTTCCCCATCAACACAGACAGTGCTGACAGGGCAATCCCTCCTCGGTGGGGAAGGCGGGGGAAGCCGGGAGAAGATAGTGGTTATTGCTAAGGGCTAGAGCAGCCATTAGTATAATCACAAGTACTGTAAAATCAAGCAAGCTGGTTGTACCCAAGTTGATCGATCGATCAACTTGGTAGATTCAGCTTCCTCATACACGGTTCGAATCTCGGCCATTTCAGCAAGATTCAAGCCATCTATGGCTGGCCTAAGAATCTTGAGAATCATGTCAGCATTGGATTTTAAAGTGTATTTTCAGATTTAACGTATACAATTGTTTTAGATTTTTTTTTTGTGGAAAAGAGTTGGACTCTTTTTAATTTTTTTTTTCCTTGCTAACCCTGTCCCCATTGCAGATTCACCCCTCTATTAGTATAAATCCACAACAAGAGTTGTCTCCAGAAAAAGAGGTAAGGGGAAATCTTCCAATGGGGGACACCCTTTTCAGAAGAGCTCCACATGCACTGGGAGATTTCTTCCAATTTTCTATTGTATTTAACCCTCAACCACTCTATTTGAAACAAACAAAAAAGAAGTTTTGGCTACACATAAGCTTTACAAAAGAGTAGCAGTGGAAAGAAAGGGAGGACCCCCGCTATGCCAACATCCAACGGCTATATGAAAAGACTGAGAGAGTTGAAAGCTCTCTCAAAAAATGTCGGGCTTTGTGTGCATATCATGAGGCAGTAATTATAAAAAAAAATGTTGCTTTATTGCAAAATTGATTAAAATGATATATAGCAGACAACAACACCCTAACAACACCCTATTACTTGACAAGGTCAATAGACACCCAATAAAACAGACATATGGATCCTTTCATTGGAGTAAATGAAAAGTCTGTGAAAGACACGAAAATATTATGTACATATATCACAAGGTACAGTCCATAAACCCATAAACTCCTCCATGCTTGCTTGTCAATGTGTTTTGCAATTTAATAGCTTCCTCAGGTCATACTGGGTAGGTGCTGATAGGCCTTGAAACCAGGTATTGGTGACACCACACAAGACGCAATATGAATCAAATTGATCCTGCCGGGGATCTGCTTCCAGGTATTAAAGGCATTCATCATACTATGTGACCCCCAAACGGAGAGGGGAAAGGGGATCCAATCTCCAATGTGGCTGGGGTCACTGATAATTCTAGTGGAAGTAAACTGGTGTGAATCAATTAGAGGACAATGCAGAGGGATAGGGGGCCACAAATTCAGCCACTAGAAATTGGACGTAGATATCTCTGCATTATGCTCTAATTGATTTACACCAGTTTACTCTTACTAGAATTATCAGTGACCCTGGCCATTTTGGAGGTTGGATCCCCTTTTCCCTCTCCGTTTGGGGGTGACATATGTATGCTGAATGCCTTCAATACCTGGAAGCTGATCCCCGGCAGGATTGATTTGATTCGTATTGCCTCTTGGTTGGTGTCACCCAATACCTGGTTTCAGGGCCTATCGGCACCTACCCAGTATGTCCTGAGGAAGCTTTTAAATTGTGAAACGCGTTGACAAGCAAGGATGGAAGAGTTTATGGACTGTACCTTCTGATATATATATATACTGTACATACTATTTTCATATCTATCACAGACTTTTTATTTACTCCAATGAAAGGATCCTTACCTCTATGTCTGTTTTATTGGGTATCTGTTGACCTTGTCAAGTAATAGGGTGGTGTTGTCTGTTATATGTCATTTTATTCTATTTTGTAATAAAGCTATATATTTTTTTATAATTACTGCCTCATGATATGCCCACAAAGTCCGCCATTTTTTGAGAGAGCTTTCAACTCTCTTAATCCTTTCATATAAAATAGCAGCAGTGTTTTCTGATGGTAAAAAGCAGTTAACTGATTTGTTTTTTTCTTCCAGTCTGGAATTGTTCAGTTACATTTTCCCAGTTTACATATTCATTATATTTTCTGATCTTCAATATTATTCCAAGCCTTCTGATTATTGTAAAGTTATGAAACATTCTGATAGTCTTGATTAAAATTAACTCTTTCTAGTAGAATTGCTTGCAATTATTTGACTGGAAAATTTTCAGCCATCAAAGCTACAGTGAGCCTTGCTCTACTTTTTCTTTAGGAATTATTATGTAAGTAACTAACAATTCTTACACAAGGCAGAATTGGGAAATCATCCAAAATGGCATATCTGTAAATTTACAAAATAGCACATCTTGACAACTCCCCTTTATTTCTCGTCAAATAACTTCACACTTAGGAATAGGAATTTTCCGCATCAGCTGCTTGGGATCCAAAATGCTCCATATTATGCTTATTGTTTATCTACTTCTTAAGAAATGTTTTTTTTTTTTTTTTAAACAGATTTCTAAGTATGATGTCTGAATGTTTTATCACAAGTGATGGCTTGACACTTACAGTAGTTGCAACCGTCATTATTTTAAAATCATTCAACATTCATCAGTATAAACAGAATGGACAATATAGGGCAGATACAAAAAAAAACTGATTGAAAAAAAGAGAAGTTTGTTAAAAAATAGTTTTTCTCACCATTGATTCACCACAATCTAAACTCTTCTGTATGTCTTAAAGTAAGAGAACCTGTTGGGAAGGTAGTTATCTTCGACAGCCTAGATTTAGATGGGATAAATCTCATAATTGTAAAAAAAAAAAAAGTAAGGAGAGAGGCAGGAAATATATCCAGTACTGCACACATTTCAATGACATCCAGTGAACATGCCCTTGTCTTTTTATTTTCATGTTTTATTACATTTTGCATTTCGGTATTCCTGATCTTCTCCAACCCGTTTTAACCATTTCCTGTCTACATGAACTTACTCATGTTTTAACTACTTATAAACCTGCACAATATGTGCTGGTACAGATGTTTTTTTGCAACAAGGTGACAATGTAGGAGCACAGTGCAGAGACAGTTGTTAACCCCTGGCACACCCCTCTATCGTTAAGCCATGTTTTTACCTCCCCAACCACTCCCACTAAAGTTGGAAAGGCAGCTGTATGGGGATATACACATGCGGTGGCAAAAATGATTCTGGCTTTTCCATTTGGTAGGCAATGCCGCTAGTTAAACGCAGCCCATTCAAGTGGATAGGGCTGCACCATGATGCAGGCTTCTAGAGGCTAAAACAGGCAGTTAGGAGATGATATATTGCTTCCTCACTGCCTATGGAATACCCTTTAAAAAGCATTCCACCATGGATTGCTCTTCAGAGGGCCAGCACAAGTGGGAAGGAGTCCAAAGTGCCTGCACAAAAAACCTTTCTGGCATGATCAAGTATTTTTTAGATGAAAGCTGCAGAATTTAAATGATTTAAAAACAATTATTCTGTCCCACTTGTATGCAATTTTTCTGTGTTACATTGAACTGCATCAGGATATTATTGTTCAGTAGTATTCTGAGATCTAGTGGAGGTTTACACCCACTACAATGTATTTACTATGGTGTTTTGAGTTCTCCCTCTTTCTTCCTCTCCTGTTTAGTGACAGTTAGTTCAGTCCTAGTTAAACACCATCCCCCTATTTTTTCCATGCGTTTGTAGTCAGTGTTAGTACTTTGCAGTAAGTAATTGTCTTCTTACTTTTCAAAAGACTGGAAAAATATCATCTGTACTGAATTAGCTGAAATAAAACTCTGTTGGATTCAACGTCTGTGTTATACAGTATCTGACAAAAGTGAGTACGTCCCTCACATTTTTGTAAATATTTTATTATATCTTTTCATGTGACAACACTGAAGAAATTACACTTTACTGCAATGTAATGTAGTGAGTGTACAGCTTGTACAACAGTGTAAATCTGCTGTCCCCTCAAAATAACTCAACACACAGTCATTAATGTCTAAACCGCTGGCAGCAAAAGTGAGTACACCCCTAAGTGAAAATGTGAAAATTGGACCCAAAGTGTCAATATTTTGTGTGGCCACCATTATTTTCTAGCACTGTCTTAAACCTCTTGGGCATGGAGTTCACCAGAGCTTCACAGGTTGCCACTGGAGGCCTCATCCACTCCTCCATGACAACATGGAGCTGGTGGACGTTAGAGACCTTGCGCCACTTCACCTTCTGTTTGAGGATGCCCCACAAATGCTCAATAGGGTTTAGGTCTGGCCAGTCCATCACCTTTACCCTCAGCTTCTTTATCAAGGCAGTGGTCGTCTTGGAGGTGTGTTTGGGGTTGTTATCATCTTTAAAATACTGCCCTGCGGCCCAGTCTCCAAAGGGAGGGGATCATGCTCTGCTTCAGTATGCCACAGTACATGTTGGCATTCATGGTACCCTCAATGAACTGTAGCTCCCCAGTTCCGGCAACACTCATGTAGCCCCAGACCATGACACTCCCACCACCATGCTTGACTGTAGGCAAGACACACTTGTCTTTGTACTCCTCACCTGGTTGCTGCCGCGCTTGACACCATCTGAACCAAATACATTTATCTTGGTCTCATCAGACCACAGGACATGGTTCCAGTAATCCATGTTCTTAGCCTGCTTGTCTTCAGCAAGCTGTTTGCGGGCTTTTTTGTGCATCATCTTTAGAAGAGGCTTCCTTCTGGGGCGACAGCCATGCAGGCCAATTTGATCCAGTGTGCGGCATATGGCCTGAGCACTGACAGGCTGACCCCCCACTCCTTCAACCTCTGCAGCAATGCTGGCAGCACTCATATGTCTATTTCCCAAAGACAACTTCTGGATATGATGCTAAGCATGTGCACTTAACTTCTTTAGTCGACCATGGCGAGGCCTGTTCTGAGTGGAACTTGTCCTGTTAAACCGATGTATGGTCTTGGCCACCATGCTGTAGCTCAGTTTCAGGGTCTTGGCAATCTTCTTATAGCCTATGCCATCTTTATGTAGAGCAACAATTCTTTTTTCAGATCAACAGAGAGTTCTTTGCCATGAGGTGCCATGTTGAACTTCCAGTGATCAGTATGAGAGAGTGAGAGAGATGACACCAAATTTAACACACCTGAGACCTTGTAACACTAACGAGTCACATGACACCGGGGAGGGAAAATGGCTAATTTGCCCCAATTTGGACATTTTCACTTAGGGGTGTACTCACTTTTGTTGCCAACGGTTTAGACATTAATGTCTGTGTGTTGAGTTGTTTTGAGGGGACAGAAAATTTACACTGTTATACAAGCTGTACACTGACTACTTTCTATTGTAGCAAAGTGTAATTTCTTCAGTGTTGTCACATGAAAAGCTATAATAAAATATTTACAAAAATGTGAGGGGTGTACTCACTTTTGTGAGATACTGTAGGTACTAGAACCTTCAGGGCCCTGATGCAAAAAACCATGAAGGCCCCCCTGGCTTCCCAACCAGGGCCCTTCCCACTGATCCCAGGGCCAATTTACTCCCATCAAGGGACCCTTTATTACAGTCCCGCCACTTTCCTGCCGTGTTTGGGTCTCCATCACAGTGGCAGAATGCCAGAGCCCAGTTGCAAGTGCGACCTTTGTGACCTTGGTAGTTCTGCCACTGGTGTCAGTAGTTTTTTTTATGTTTGTTGTTTTATGTTTTAATATTAATTTACAATTGTATTTTTTATTATTTTTTACATATTTTTTTAGGAACAACAGTTTGCACAGCACTTTACAATATAAAGGTAGGCAATACAGCAACAATGCAATTCAATACAAGGGTTAGGAAGGCAAATTCATCAGTCCCTTTCTCTGCAGCCTCAGCTGCACAGAATGAATGAACAAGAATAGCTCTGTACAAAGCTTCCCGTTCATTCATAAATTGAAGCATAGTAGTTTACTAAGCCTCAGCTATAAATAAATGAAAAAAAAAAATCAGTGATCGGTACTGGTAATCCTTAAGACAAGGAGGGGACCGGTAAATTATGCATTTGCTGGTCCCTTCCCTGCTCTGCATCCTGACAGATCCCCGCAGCAGCCAGCGGGAGGTAGGAACGGGAAACCTGGCAGCGCTGCGTGCGGGCGAAGGGGGTGAGGGAAGCACACAGGGGCCCAGCTCAGCAGGACAGGAATAAGGAGGTGGTGGGATCGGCATGTAGAGGAACCGATGCCCTTGATTTCCTTCCTGCAGCCGATGAATGTCTGCGGGAGGGAGAGGAGGAGAAGTGGGCATTCAGAGGTGACATGGAGGGATCAGTTCCCCTACATGCTTCTGCCCCCCATCCTCCTATCCAGGGGTACAGGGGGGCCGCATGGGCCCCCTGAAGCATGGGGTCGGATTGCAATGGTGACTCCTGTACTTACACCCCTGTTCTGCATCCTATTGAAGAGTTAAGCTGCCTGTGGATGTTGGCAAGTCAGCAGCTGACCATACTGTCTGAAATTTTAATAATATGGTATAGCTTAGATGTGAATTTAGTGTCTGTGTTTATATCTACTTGAAGTACAGTAGGCAGGAAAACTTTTTGTATTTTTATACATTATCATTTTTTGCAATCTGCTGCAAGGAACTACTTTAGTAACTCTATTTCTGTGTGCTGAAGGATTAGCTATTTTTGCAACAGACGTTTACCAGCATACTAGAAGGTTTCATCAACCATTGCTACAGATTTTCTAAGGCTAGCTCTTAATAAATCCCTATGCTTACATATTATTATGTCTCCCTTGCAGGGCTTATTTTTCTCTGAGAATAGTGTGGGTACACCCTACTTCCGAGACACCCCTTGTTTCTGTTCACTACCCACCCCCTTGGTCCCTCCCTTTACCTACCTCTCAGTTCCACGCCCTTTTAGAGAATACACAACCAAGTTACATTTTGTGGTGCCGGGAATTTGTTAATAACAAGAAAAGCAGTAAAATACTGTAGATCCATTGCAGGCAGGAACAATAGACCCCCCACATCAACAATAGATCCCCCAGCAAAAATTGATCACCCAGCAGCCAGCAATAACAGACCCTACAGCTGCCAGAAACAATAAACCCCTCCCTCAAAAGTAGATCCCCCAGCAACAATGAAGCCCCCACCAGCAACAGTAGCTACCCCAGTGACAATAGATCCTGCAGCAGCCAGCATCAATAGACCCTACAGCACACCCCAGCATCCCTCACAATTACATACATTCAGTGCTTGAGGTGGTGGAACTGTGTTCCCGCTGAATAAAAGCCCTGCTTCCTTGTATCACAAAATCAGCCTATGGACAGTATAAGTAAACGTACTTAACCACTTGCCGACCGCCTCACGCAGATATACTGCGGCAGAAGTGCTCGTACAGGCAAAACCCCGTACCTGTACGTTGCCCTTTAAGAGGACTCGATCGCCGCGGGGATACCCGTGATCGCCTCACGGGGAGGAAGAACGGGGAGATGCTGATGTAAACAGCATCTCCCCGTTCTGCCTAATGACAGTGTCACTCGATCTCTGCTCCCTGTCATCGGAGCAGAGATCAGTGACGTCACACACACACAGCCCATCCCCCTGACAGTTAGAAACACGCCCCTAGGACACACTTAACCCTACACTGCCACCTAGCGGTTAACCCCTTCACTGCCAGTGTCATTTACACAGGAATCAGTGCATTTTTATAGCACTGATTGCTGTATAAATGACAATGGTCCCAAAAATGTGTCAAAAATGTCCGATATGTCCGCCATAATGTTGCAGTCACGATAAATAGCCGCCATTTAAAAAAAAAAAAATTAATAAAAATGCCATAAAACTATCCCCTATTTTGTAAAAGCTATAACTTTTGCGCAAACCGATCAATAATCGCTTATTGCAATTGTTTTTACCAAAAATATGTAGAAGAATACGTATCGGCCTAAACTGAGGAAAAAAATTGTTTTTTTATATATTTTTGGGGGATATTTATTATAGCAAAAAGTAAAAAATAATGCGTTTTTTTCAAAATTGTCGCTCTATTTTTGTTTAAAGTGCAAAAAATAAAAACAGCAGAGGCTATCAAATACCACCAAAAGAAAGCTCTATTTGTGGGAAAAAAAGGACATCAATTTTGTTTGGGAGCCACGTCGCACGACCGCGCAATTGTCAGTTAAAGCGACGCAGTGCCGAATCGCAAAAAGTGCTCTGGTCAGGAAGGGGGTAAATTCTTCCGGGGCTGAAGTGGTTAAAGTGATTGTAAAGTCTCCTTTTTTTTTTTAATAACAAACATGTTATACTTACCTGCCCTGTGCAGTGGATTTTGCACAGGGCGGCCTGTATCCTCCTCTTCTCGGGTCCCTCTTCGGCTCTCTAGGCCCCTCCCTCCTGTTGAGCGCCCCCCACAGCAAGCAGCTTGCTATGGGGGCACCCGTGCCAAGCTGCAGCTCCGTGCATCCATTCAGACACAAAACTGCTGTTCGGCCCGCCCCCTCTCTCTCCTTATTGGCTAACTTTGGCTAAACTTTATTTGACAGCCGCGGGAGCCAATGGCCACTGTGCTATTCTCAGCCTGCTAGACACAGAAGGCTTTTTATCTTAATGCATAGAGTGCATTAAGATAAAAAAACTTCTGCCTTTACAACTCCTTCAAGGACCGGCCATACAAGGTGTAAACACTAACTTTACAGAACACTTATTACAATAATTTGTATGTTGTATTTGCAATATAATGTAACATTTTACAGATTATTCTGTCTTTCGTGATTTCCCCCAAAAAAACCATACGGACATACTGCACCCTGAAAGATAATTCACACATTTTCCTAATGAAATTCAGAGCAGATGGCTTGTAACTGATCAAAGTTTACCCACTTCACAAGCCACATGAACCGCTAGTAATAAAACCCACTTCAATAATAAAATGACATCTATAGATGCTTTGTGAATACGAGGAATTGGCAAGACCCAAAATTTCACATCATGTCTGTATAATTCCACTTTATTATTATACATGATTCCACTGCAGAATTGGAACTTATCATTTCCCTGCAGTGTTACTATACAATCCATATACCAAGATCTTTTGTGTGACATAATTATTGTTTATTACTCTTATCCAGCAAAATGTTGGCAAACATTGCCTCTGTGGTTGCAGATATGGCACATTCACACTGTGTGCAAACATTGGCGCCTCATTACAATAAATTACACCTGCTATTTTTTGATAGTAAGCCTGGAAAGCCAATTGGTTTACTTAGTGATCTGCAGACAGTGATATCAAATACAACTCTTACATTAAAATATTTAAAAAAAATGTTTTTTTTTTATCACAAAGCGTAAAGGTAATAATGTGTGATTTGGCTTATTAGAATGATAAATTGGAAATAGGTTCCAAGTCACACATTGATTAGAGCTGGCATTGTTGGTTTAGACACCCATTCATGCTTTGGGAGAACTGGAATCATATGCAGTATGAAAATAATGCTATTGTTTGTGCATTGAATTCTATGTTTAGAAAATATGTAGCTCTATTGTTATAATCTTGCAGTCTTTAGGGATAAAAAAAATGATTTTATTCTACCTTACATCCAAGTAAGAAAAAAATTGCAGAAACACTGCTAGTTGCAGACTGTTTATATGGTTGCTATGTAAATGCATAGAGAGGCTTTTATTGAACTAGAAATTCAAGCTTTCTTGAAAAACCTTAAAGACATGTAAACCCTGACAATAGACTTTTATTATTTGTTCTTGCTTGGACTGGTAAATACATCCTTGAAAGTGTTCTATTTTTTCTATAGGTGCAAAAAAGTATATGCTGGTTCTACCAGAAATCACGTTCTGTGCTTCTTGTATTTTTCGGGTACATTGTTTCCAGCTATCTCTGAGGACTGCAACATTCCCCCCCCCCCTTTTATGTTATTGAGAGGAGGTGAAAGGGAGGTCTTTATAGTCCTGCCCGGGGGGGGGGGGCAATGCTGCTTCTCCATAGAGACAGTACCTACGGCAGAAAGTGTGTTGCTGCCACCTGAAAATAAAGAGTTAATAGAAAATGAATGTGAGCCACCACATCTAAGAAATATATTCATTTGTGTCTTTAGACTTGGATACACGTTAAACTAACTTAAAGTAATTGGAAAGTCTTGTTTGCTTTTAGGTAAATATATAATAAACACGTTTTACTTAATAGGATATGTGGTAGTTGTGCGCTGCCACCTAGTGGTGTGTGAATATAAAAGTACTAATAAACACAGAAACTTTGTGACATGTGCAATAAATCTAGCTGCTGCTATCACCAGGATGTTATCAAAAAACAACAATGAATGCACACTGGAAGTTTTTTGACATTGACAGCAGCTGTTTTTGGCTGTAGACTTTTTTCTACAGTCATTAAACTCTCCATCATGTTATCCTATGTGTCCATGCACACATAGGCTGTTATCAGCAGTTGTGGGCATTGGCGTTTTTGAGCAGTAATAAAAGCCCCCAAACTAGTGGGTTCTGAGAGAAGTTTTTCAGCTGTAAAAACACTCTAATTCTGATAAATGTCGATAAATGCTCAAAACCATTGCTCACCAGCATTTTTTAATGTTTTTGATCCATTGAAAAAAAAAATTTTTTTTCTTCAAAAAAAATAAAAAAAATGCTAAGGCTGAAAAGCACTAAAAAATGCTAAAAAACACTATTGCAAAAATGTTGAAAAACTCGCTGAAAAGCTACAGACTTTTTCATAACATTATTTTAAAGTCCAGTGTGCATGAGGCCTTAATGTGCAATAAACGCATGTACTGAAAAGTCCAATATCAAATATATATATATAAGTTAATTGGAACACAAAATCTTCTTATATAGAGTGTGCTTCAAATTCCACTTCTCAGATAAACCAACAATCTGTGACTAGTGCTCCCTTCACCAGGTAAAATGGCTGCTCATCTCCTTCTTAGACCATGAAAGGGTCAAACTCGCTCACAACTAATGATAATTCCCATCAGGAAAAAAGGCTCCACACTGATCTTTAATGGTTTCCACCAAGATCCTGCAGGGATCAAACATGCTTTGCACCTTGTATACTTCTCCTTTTAAGGTTGCCTCCGTGATGATCGCCAGCAACTCCAGACTGACATGCAAAAATATAAAGTGCCTCCAATAGTGCAGTACCAGGTGTTAATGGAATAAACCTCACCCAACCAGCTTTCTCTATTAAACTCACATTTATTTCAATATAAAACAGCATATAACATAAGTATTTAAAAACCAACACGCATGTCATTACCAGGCTCTACCTGTACAGGCCTTGGAGCTTACGCATGCATTTGCAAATGCGTGCTAACTAAACCCCTGTTTTTAACGCAGACTGTTGGACAGGTTAACTTGGTCAGTTGGAAAAAACAGAAAAAGAAGGAGGGCGCACTAACCTAGTGCATTACCACTAATAAACTTTATTGCAGCATAAAAACAGCAAAGATTATACTCACAAACGAGCTATCGAAACCAGCTTTAAAAAAGGGCGCAAGTGCGCTGTCCTATGGATCGACACACCAGGACCTATTGCCAAGAGGATCAGACCGGTGCAAATGGCCAATGGCTAACGCGTTTCAGGGGAGCACCCCCTTCTTCAGAGCCTGAACGGGCAATGGTTGGTCTCTCAAAGTTTCCTCTCTATAGATGTATATATGTGTGTGCATAAGTGCCTATGTCTACCTAGGCAATACCTCGTTATAGGTGGTCGCATAACTTGGTCAGTTGGCAGACTGGTTGGTGAGCTATGGAATGTTCTGTTTTTGTCTACCTCTACATGTTACGCCACCATCCACGTGGCTTCATCTGGAAGGCAAAAAACAAAACAAAAACGTACCTGCTCTGTCTAGTGGTTTTGCACAGAGCAGCCCAGATCCTCCTCTTCTTGGGTCCCTGGCTGGAGCTCCTGACCCCTCACTCCTGTTGAGTGCCCCCACAGCAAGCAGCTTGCTATGGGGGCACCCGAGCTGAGCCACAGCTCCCTGTGTCCATTCAGACACAGAGCCATGGCCTGGCCCCCTTTCTCTCCTCATTGGCTGACTGACTTTGATTGACAGCAGTGGGAGCCATTGGCGCCGCGCTGCTGTCTCATCCAATGAGGAGGGGAGTCTCGGGCAGCCGAGACACTCCTGCAACATCGTTGGATCTAGAGGGACCTCAGGTAAGTACGAGGGGGGCTGCTGCACACAGAAGGCTTTTTATCTTAATGCATTCTATGCATAAAAAACCTTCTGCCTTTACAATCACTTTAAAGCGGTGTTTCACTGTCTCCACATAATTTTTTTTTTCTAAGACTGACAATGTTTAATCTATTTTAATCTTGAACGTACTTGTTCCGTTTCTGCAGCGTACTGCTCTCAGTTTTCTGTAGTAAAAATAACTTATAAAAGTTCCTGTTGTCGGTTTTCATCTTGCCTGTGAGCATGTGAAGCCCACAGGCATCCTCTTCCAGGATACGGTGCTGCTGATCGACTAGCATGCACCGCCTGTTCTAGCCCCGATCTCGCGCATGCGCAGTAAACACAAATCGGAGCGCCGTCAGTCCTGGTTAAGTCTCACGAGATTTAACGGCGGCTCTCCGCAATGTCTCCTGGGATGAATGACAATGAGATCCCAGGAGACAGTGCGCCGAAGAAAGGATATGACGCTAATACCCGCAAAGTCCATGCCCACAGCCGCAGGGACAGAACAAAGGGAAAGACAGATAACGTAAGGTAGGAGAGAAAAAAATCTCCATATGGCACTCGGTGTTGCCTTTAGAAGCCACAGAGATGCTGTTTAAAAAAATGGGTGAAGATCCGCTTTAAGCTAAATCCACGGTTAAAAACATGAATAGGTGAACTAACTCACAATATCCTCCCACACCCCCAGTCCCCGCTGCACTTGCCACCTTGGATGATTATCTTTTAATGGTAACGCTAGCTGATGTAGCATTGCAGGCATTTGCACCCTTCTTTCTTCTGGAGCATCAGACGTCTCCGAGAGATTCTCATTGGTCAGTGCGGTCATGTGCTGGTGCTGATCAATGCCCACTCACCACCATGATGCTACGCAGCCTTGGGGCTGTGTGCTGCATTTTTTAGATGCCCAGACTGCTAAACTGGCTGCATGTGCTGCAGAAGATAATCAAGGAAGGAGATAAGTGCAAGGGCGACCAGGGGCGTGGGGAGGGTGTAGTGCAGGGATATGCAATTAGCGGACTTCCAGCTGTTGCAAAACTACCCATCATGCCTCTGTCTCTGAGTGTCAGGCTTGTGGCTGTCAGAGTCTTGCTATGTCTCATGGGACTTGTAGTTCTGCAACAGCTGGAGGTCCGCTAATTGCATATCCCCGGTGTAGTGAGTTAGTTCATCTTTTCATTTTTCGTGCCCCAAACCCTTTAAAGTGTATGTAAACCCACTCACTAAAATGTCATTTAAGTTTTAACATGACTGAAGCTGCCATAAAGATCCTTGTTTTTGCACTTCCTGCTGTAGAGTGACAACACTCTTGTCCCTCTCTCCCAACTGTGCTCCTGTGTTGTTAGTCTATTACACAAATTTTTGATAGAGACTACAAGTGGCTGTTTCAACAGCCAATTCTTGAGCTAGTCATACATGGATAGAACTTCATCCAATTCCTGCTGACTCTTACCATTCAACAAAAGAAGATTTTTCTATTGACTTTTAGTGAAGAAGCTGGGTGGAAAACTCTTGGACAAACAACATCCAGTCAAATGGTGGCACTCTTCTGGTAGTCTGCAAAGGGTCTGCAAGGCTCGTCCATCCACTCTATTTAGCAAGGATTGTTCAACCCACTCTTACTACAAACGTGTCCAATGTCTGGGACTCAGCCTTTTTCTTTTTAGCTGCCATTTGGCAATGGCAAGTCCATCAAAGGGCTGAATTCTGGTAATGACTATTGAACAAGTTCAACCTTCAGCAATAGAGACCCTGGTAAAGACCAGTTACTCCTAGACACTTCAACTTGAGGAGACCCTTTGTCTCCTTCGAGCATTCCTGGCAGTTACAGCTATTCTATATGGATCCCAACCCTCATCTGACATCTTTACTATGACCAATTGATGGTAAGTTTGTTCTGCTAAAACCATAAAACAAAACAGAAGGCGCACCGACCTAGTGTATTATTTTAATAACATAGCTTTATTAATGCAAAAAGTCCTAAGTATTATACTCACAGAGTAACAATTGTATCAAAGCTCATCACAAAATCTGCATCACCCAGTCTATAGTACATAATAACGTGTGACAGGACAAATTAAGATACAATAGGCTAACAAGTTTCCAGGACAAGCCTCTTCCTCAGAGCCCAGGGCAAAGTGAACAGCCTATTTGCCTTTAGTTCTTTAACCCCACTTTCTATTTTCATTTCATTTGGTCACAAGAAGGAATTGGGATTTAAGATATTATTGTGAAATATATTCTAGTACATCAGAATAATCATGAGCTCCCTGAACACCTCCCACGAAGAGAATGTACAGTAAATAGTTTCTGTTATACAATTTGGTACTTTAGTAATTTTTCTCCTTCACTAATGTGCGCTGATGAGGCTGCACTGATAGCCACTGATAGGCTGCACTGATTGGCACTGATGAGCCTGCACTAATAGGCACTGATGAGGAGGCACTAATATGCAGCACTGATGGGCACTGATACGCAGCACTGATGTGCACTGATAGGCAGTACTTTTGGACACTGATAGATGGCACAGATAGGTGGCAATGATAGGCACTGATAGGCACGAATGGGCACTGATAGGCACTATTAGGTGGCACTGATGGGCACGTCAGCGTGAGGATAACCAGCATTTCCTGTTTGCACTGTGATCAGCTTCAGCCTACGTCATAGGCTCTTTACCATGATTGGTTATACTTTTAGACTCTGGTTTGGTGTAGTTTGATACATTGGATCTAATTCTTACTGTGATTTGTTATGACCATTAACAACATAATATTTGGGTTCACTCTCTAGCTGCTTTGTTTACATTTGCTGTAAGAGTTTGCAACATTATTATTACTTTCTCTAATTAGTGTCCTTTGGTGTAATTCCATATACTCCCCCGTGGCTGCTAATAACATCTCATGCACATTCCCCTGGGGTTCTAATCCATTGGTTTATGAATGTGCGCCATTGGCAATTTTTATTTTTTTTATTTTGATTCATCCAATTGGACACAGTTGTCATGATCTGGGGTAGGACATGTAGGACAGGGGTTGCAGCTGTCACAGTGTAAAAGACCTATATATCAACATCTACCATTACACCATGGCCTACCTACAAAGACCTAGTCTGTTCTTCTCTGCAAATACCTACCCTGCGTGGCAGTGTGGCTTGTCTTTCAAAGTGTATAGAATTACTTAATCTAAAAAGTGTCCTGAATGACAGCTGAAAGAAGAGTTTGACCTATACAACAAAGTAGAGTTAACAGTATAGGGCAAAATGAATGTCACTGGTGCAGAGGAGAAGGCAATTGCTACAGCTCTGTACTGGTTCACTGTTCACATTTACTTGCGGTGGCCTGAATTATTACTTAAAGTCTCAATTTTTCTTAATTTAAATAGCAATAACCCCCTAGGAGAAGTGCTCTCCCAGGGGGTTACCTAGCAGGCACACTCACGAGTCCATCATTCGGCGTCAATAGACGCTGAATGTAGGACTCGGCCCTGCACCCGGCACCCACGTCATTGGATTTGATTGACAGCAGCGGGAGCCAATGGCTGCGCTGCTATCAATCTATCCAATCAAGAGCCTAGAACCCCGGGCAGAGGAAGAGCGCATTAAAGTGATAAAACACGAGGGTTTACAACCCCGTTATGTTTGTATAATATTTTAGCTATGTTGATTTGAAGCACGGAGAAAAAATTTGTTCAGTTTATATTACTAACCACATGCTTTCTAGGAATGCTGCGATTCTGAAGTGCATAGATAATGTGATCGAGATGACATAGTGACCTGAAATACTTTATGACAGGTTGTGTAAGAGTTTTCTAATTGGAAAGTCAAACATGAAAGAGGAAAGCAGTCAAGATATGTAAATGGGTCTTACTAATAGAGTTAGTTACCGACACGTATTTAATGTGTATTTCGAGGATACTCTCTTTTTTTTTCCATTTCCAGTACATTACTTACTGAGAAATTGTTTTAATATGCATTCATTTATAAAAAAAAATGCTTCTGGAACTGCAAATGTGGAATTTTCAGGCATTATAAAACAAATCTTTATAAGCATAATTTATGCGAAAAAAATGCTTCTAAATAATTTACAGTAATAGCATAATAGGACACAAGATATTTAAAAGGCAATTAATTTTAAAGTAAATGTATAACTTTAAAATATAACCTTGATAACTAGCATAGCAGCTACCTAGTTTTTCAGTTCCTTAATGCTGTTTTATTGGCTTGGAGCAGGACCATATACTGAGCTGAAGAATCTGGTCAAACTATCTGGATGGTAATACTTCCTTCAAAAATAAGAGATAAATTGTGCAGGTGCTCCAGAGCTTAGTAAATGAGCACAAGCTCTGCTGACTTCAATTATCCAATTGTTATGGAAATGATTAAGAGCTCCAATCGAGCCCAAGGTTATCTGCTGCTGTCTCTAATTATGAAAGTGTTGATATGCATGCATATAAAAGTAAACACTCTGAGACACGCTCAGTACCGTCACTTGTTACACTTCTAATTTATTCAAGGTGGTGTTAATGTTTTATACACACAAATACGTCATTGCTATGTTAGTCTAATAGGTACATCTCATTGGTTAAGAAGGAAAAGAAGATGGAGAATTTTCATAACGAGGTCTGACTGTCTTTGGTCTTATCTTCAGTTCCGCGTTCTTCTGATGTGTGGGATGTAGGGGGTACCCGCCATCTTGAGAAAATATAGGAACAGAGCTAATCTGTATACTTATATAATGAGTAAGGAGAAAAATATGTATGCACATAAGAAAATAGACATTTTCAGATTACTATTATTATTATCTACATCACATTCCTTCACAATCCCCCCTAAAATGACTATTTTCTCTTTTCTGTCCCTAATACTAAAGGTCCCACTTTGGCCTGGCCCTTCTCCTCAGCAACTCTTTTAGGCTGTATATAGAATTGGGCAGCAACTGTTCACTTCCCTCCTCGATACAGCTGGAGAGGTGCAGTCAGGCGCTATCTATCCCTAAAAACCTATAGGATTGTGAGATTATGGACAGGCAGTGACTGTAGAGGAGTGAAGGGTTTGTCATCTTCCATCATAAGGGGGTCCTCTTCTTCTTGGTGGAGAAATGTAGGTGTGCTATTGTCTACAGCCTTGCTCATTAACTTCTTACAAAAGGTAGAATACAGCATACAATCAGGGCTAAAAGAACCAGGATTATTTTTACCGTTACCCGTATCTGGGCGAGCACCTTCTGCCACCCACTCATCCAGCTAAAGTATTGATCCCATGGGTCTGTCATACCTGAGTTCTTCTTCAACTCCAGTGACAGATCTTCTAATTTCTTTATAGCTAGAGTAACCTTACCATTTGGGCCAATATTATCAGGAATGTATGTACAACAGGTTCTCGTTTTTTCCTATGATTTTACAAAACACCTCCTTTCCCAGCTAGCACCATGTCTAAGGCCATCCGGTCCTGGAATGTCATGTAGGAAGTGGGGGCTAACTGGTCAGCAATTCGCTGGAGGGCATCTTTAGAGTAATTTACAAATCTCTGTTGGTTATAATATGTGTAGTGTCATGTCACCTAGAGGCTGGGTGACAGATGCACACCGTTGGGATCAGGAGTGCACTGCAAGGTAGTGGACCCTACGGCTGACTGCTGCGGATTGTACCCTGGGAGGTTCAGGAAGCAGGTCTACTGGATCACTGACACGGATCCCACTGGGAGCTAGAGCATAGATTCCCCAGGGCGCGGAGTCTAAGAGCCAGCAGGTGTTCACCAGAGCCTCTAGTGGTGAGGATGGACTGCGCTGCAGTCTGGCTCCAGGTCGCGGCCCCCAGGGTCTCACAGCTCACGCTCACGGTAGACTACAGGAGAAGAGGAAGGAGGGAGCTGGCTGGAACATCAGGGTCACAGGCAAACAGGGATGGTCGGGAACAGGCCAAAGTCGGTAACAGGAATCAGATGTAGGAAACACAGCAAGTACACACAGAGGCTAACACACAATGGTTGATCAGCACTGCTGGCTTGCAGTGCACAGGTTAATATAGGGTTCCCTGATAGGGCCTGGGGTGGGGCCATGCTTATAGGAGAGGTTACAAAAGCAGTCTGGTGAGGGTCAGCTGGTCTCTAGAGATGAACACATGGAGACAGGTATGCTGATCGACAAACTCTATTGCATAACCATGACATGTAGTTAATCCAATCTACATTCTTGCTGACAGTTGTTATGGGGATCAAAGACTCAAAACCAGCTTTTACCTGATCCCTGGCTTTAAACTCATCAGGGACCCCCCTTGTAACCCCTATGACATGTATGTATACATGAGGGTCAAAGCTTCCGGAGAGAGCTGTTCGCTTCCTCCTCTGACTGTGTGCTGGGTCAGTGTATGTATCAGGGGTATCTAAGGTAAAGGTGGTCACATGTGTACCTGAAGAGTTACACTAAAACGTAATTATGTTATCATTTTTGTGATGGCCACCTCCTGGGCCCCTCCCCCCTGGATCAAACAGAAAAAGGATATGCAGCACCCGAAAACACTCTCTCCTGCAGTGATAAGCGTGCATTCAGGTGTTCTTCCTGGCTAACTTGACTGAGGTGGCTGTGGTCAGCAAAACTTGGAATGGACCATCATAACTTGGCTCAAGGATCTCCAGACAGTAGTTGGTGTGTTCCTGTATATAATTCAGGATCTGGAATGGAAGAAAACACCTGGACATGCATTCAGGTTAATTCTCGTGATAATGTGGTTACATAATTAGTCAACACATCAGACTGTAACTGTAACTGTTGTGGAAAGTAACAACCAAGTCTGGGAGCTGAACCAAACAAAATTTCATAAGGGGATAGGGCATGTTTCCCCTGGGGGTGTGTCTGACACTGAACAGGGCAATGGGCTAACTGTCTGGCCAACTCATGTTAGTCTCTTGGGCCATCTTTAACATCCTGTTTTTAGTGTCCCATTCATCCTTTCTACCTTCCCGCTACTTTGAGGGTGGTATGGGATGTGTAGTGCCAACTGAACCCCCAGTGCTGCCCAAATCTCTTTAGTAAGGGTTGTTGTTAGGGCTGGTCCCTGATCTCTCAATATCACCTCTGGGACCCCAAATCTACATACTATCTCACTCAGTAGTTTCTTAGCTGTGGTCCTGGCAGTCATGACCACTTCCACTAGGGCGTATTCGAATCTGCCACTTCTTGGCACTTGAGAATGATCAATTTGCATCCTCTGGAATGGGGTATAGGGCTTTTGCCAGGTGCTTCTTCTGTGCTTCTTCTGTGCATCCTGGGTTACATTTGGTGCAGATAATGCATGATCTGCAGAAGCTGTCGGTCAGTGGAGTAACTCTTGGTGCAACACTTGTTGATAAGAGAGTTCATAAAAGTCTTTGTCAAGTGGGCAGCTCCATGTGCCCATTGCACCATAGCTGGGTACATACTCCTGGGTAGACAAGGCTTCTTGTTGCACTCGAATAGTCCATTTCTGAGAGTTGCTCCTCTCCGTTTCCAGCTTTCCTTCTTATCCAGACTTGTTGTTTCCTGTAGTTCTTTTAGATAAACTCTGTCCACTGGGAAAGTCTGTAAGGTAAGCACGGGGTGGTCTTCTTCTACCACCCTGCTGTCCACTTCCCGTGGACCACCAGCTGTCTGTTTGGCAGCTGAATTGGCTAGATGATTGCCTCGAGCTTCCTTTGAGTTCATTTTGTCGGGCAATGCTGAAAGCATATCTTGAGTCCATATGAATGTTGGCTCTTTTTCCCTCTGCCCATTTACATGCTGTATTAAGTGCTTACAGCTCTGCCTCCTGTGCAGACATCACCGGTGGTAAGGCTTCAGCTTGTAGAACAGTGTTTTCAGTGGTGACCGCGTGTCCTGTGTGGTCATGGGGTGACAAGTCAAGACTCTACTCCTCCTCCTCCTTTCCCCCCTCGAGAAGTGGAAGAAGGGTGGTAGGGTTCAGTGTTTGACAACTTAATAGAGTAATGCTGTCCAGTAGGAGGGAACACAGGAGTCTCAAGTGTCTGGTAGTGGACAAGTGTTTCGGCTGGATCTTGGTTGAATATGGCAACAACGTCATGGGGAGCAAGCAGAACGAGGCAGTGTCCGAGGACCAAGTTCAAAGTTTTGTCAAGCAAGCCTTGTGTAGCAAAGCCAGCTCGCAGACACAATAGGCCTCCTCTTGCTACCGCATCCAGCCGACAGGAATAATATCCTATGGGGCGTAGGCTGATGCCGTGTGATTGGGTGAGTACACCTGCAGCATGTCCCAGACGTTCGGATACAAAGAACTTGAGCGTTTTGCCGTAGGCTGGGAGCCCTAGCGCCGGGGGTGGCGCACTTAAAGGCTTCAAACTTTAGATATTTCTTCAGGAGACATCTGGTAGGGTCTGATTGCAGAGCATCAGTAGGAAGGCTTCTGGAATCCATGCTCTGCGCTAGGAAATTAGTCCAAGGAAAATGACAAGTGTTGAGCACCACTGCAATTTGGGCTTTGAGGCTCTGCAGCCCTGGTTGGCAAGATAGCACAACAGGCTTTCTGGGGTGACTTCAACAGGGGGTAAGTCAGCTGCACAAAGGAGAAGGTCATCAACATGTTGGAAGAGAATCACTTCCGGGTGTTCCTCTTGTCATGTGTCAAGGATGATAGCCATAGCTTTTGCAAACTGGCTTGGAAAGTTCTGCGCCCCTTGTGGCACAACTGTTTAGGTATGTTGCCGTTTCTTTCCGTGGATGAATGCAAAAAGGTACCAGCAGGAGGGGTGAGGGTGGACACTGAAGAAAACGTTTGTAAGGTCCACCTCTGTGAGGTATTTTGCAGTCAAAGACATCCACAGTAGGTACCTGGTTCTCTTTTTAGGATTCTCTTCTTGGGGTTATTGTGGTTTCCGGGGCAATGAAGTGCCCTCTTTTAGCTTGACTGAAACTGGTGGCACCTTTAAGTGACCGTTGTCTTCCGGTCCTGTGGACCATAGGCACGCAGGGATTCTGTCAAGTACTTCCTGCAGTATTGAACTTGAAGTTTTTGCTTCATTAAGTGTCATCAGGAGAGGCAGAGAACACAAAGCAGATGAGTCTTCTAAAGATAGGGGAGTATGTAACTTCATCCCCCCTTCAGGCGTGTCCTGATTGAGGCCTGTAGTCTGGACAACACATCAGCTCCTAGTAGATTCAAGGGACAGGTAGAGGACACCACAAATCTGGCAAGCAAATCAGGAAGTGGACTGGAGCGGGGCACCCCATCCATTCCTACGCAGGAAACATCAATAGTGGAAAGGAAAGAATTATTAGGCAGGTTCACCGCCCTCAACACACTTTTGGCTGCACCCCTGTCAATGAGGAAAGTGGTAGGTTTTTCGTCTGGGACATCTTGGGGCTCTGCATTCTTTTCTGAAGTGACCCCGTTTCCCACAGTTGTAACAGGTGATCCTTTCCCTGGTATTGAGCAGTGGTGGTGGACTAGTGTAGGTGGGATTTTCGTCATGGGTTACCATGAGGGGCGTTGGTTTTTTACCTTTTTGATTTTCTATACCTCTGATCACCAACAATAAATCAGACATTTTCATTGAATGGTATTCAGGGCGGGCCACCATCAGGCCTTTTCTGATATCCTCTCTGAGCCCTGAAACAAAAGCAGTTGATAACATGTGTGTGTGTGCCTTTATGAGTCTAGCATGATACTTCTTCACAGACTCCCCTTTATCTTGGGTGATATCTTGGATTGTGGTCTTCTGATCCGTCAACTTCTCCTTTGCCCAGTCGTGGAGTTGTGCACAGAACTCCACGCCTGAGGTGTAGGAAGTGGCACTTGTCAGGCAGGCATCATTGAAGGCCATCTGCATGACTGGCCAAAAGACATATCCTGCTTTGATTTGACATAGGCTGATCAAGTCTCTCCAGGCAGCTGAGTAAGTTTCTTGTATCTGCACTATCCTGTGGTAGAAGGGAATTGGCTGCTTCTCTGGGTCAGGCAGACTTGTCACTAAGGCCGCTGCTTGTGATAGAGTAAAAGCGACATACATCACTGGTGCCCCTTCTGGTAACCAAGACTGTTGTTGGGGCAGGGGCTGGCAAGGGGCACTGTTTCTTATGGTTGCCAGCATGTGTTTGAGATCCTCTCGGAACTGAGAGTCTGGAGCCGGATTGGGGGTTAAATCAGTGGGTGGCCTTGCTGCCTGCTGTTGTGCTTCCCACTCAGATGCTTCTTCATCATTAACATATCTGGCCTGGGAATGTGATGCTCCCATATTGGGGAAGACAGGTGTGTGGTATGAACCATCTTGGTTTAAAACAGGGAGGGCTGGGTACAGGCTGTTTAAGCTTACTGGGTGTACCAAGATGGCCGCCGGCAGGAAGTGCACTGGGCTAGGTAGAAAGTGAAGGCATGGGTGCACTAAGATGGCCGCCGGGCTTAGTTGTCACAGTGGTTTGTGCTTGGGTGGTGAGAAAGGAGTGGTTGTTAGACAGAGGGCAGTGCCGTCCCTCCCCTCCTTTGTTTCAAGTTCCAACATATCATCAGCTCTGTGATACACATACATAATACAATCGCCATCTTTCTTAACTTCCTTTATCCAATTTTCTTTATCACACAGGATTTTTCTCCCTGTTTCTTCAGCAACATAACTTTCGCCACTTCTTTCAACTTTGTTAACTATTTCAACATCTTCTTCTCTCCTTCTTTGCAATATCACTTTCTTTTCTCTCGTACAACCAAAGGGGTTAATATTTTTCTCAGCGTTCTTAACAACAAATTCCTTCGGTGGGGGCTCATAAGACTAATGTACGGTTAATCTCAGAACAAGAACAAACACATCAGGGGTAATAGGGAGCAACGTAGCAAACAGTAAATCACAAATACAATCACGACAGGACATTACACCTGCCACTCTTCGAACTGCAAAATTTCAGCAGGCTAAGATAACCACAAGGGCAGACCACCCTGCAAAAATAAACCCGTTTATAGACGTTTTTTTTTTTTTCCTACAGCTCTACACCAAGAGGCCGACAACTCGTCTTGGGGTGAGACTTCTGTAACACTTTCAGACTGTAAAGCCAGCAGCTGAGATAACCCTCAAAGGTTCATCGAACCCAGAGTAACCCGTCTATAAACGTTTGCCACAAGGGAAACAATCTCATTCCAGAGGCCGACAGCTCATCTGGAGATGAGACCACACATTCACGCATGTAGCACCCTTAGACTGCTGAGTTTCGTAGCCCAAAGAATGGCAGACAGTGAACAAAAAATACAGTCAGCAGAAACCCATTGGCAGGTTCGTTAAAACAACCTCAGGCGAGGAATTACCTGCCTCTAAGACAGTCTCAGCATACCGACAGAATCCAGCCGTCAACCGAAAGATAAGAGAGTCGTACAGTGGTAAGAATATAAATCAAACTTACCGTACTGTTAGGGCTGCGCAAAGACCCCCTCTGTTATCAATCAGTTAACGCCCGAATGCTTGTCGCGGTATAGCTTCGACTGTAGCCTGAGGTCCCGGGTTTCGGCACCATCTGTTATGGAAATGATTAAGAGCTCCAATCGAGCCCAAGGTTATCTGCTGCTGTCTCTAATTATGAAAGTGTTGATATGCATGCATATAAAAGTAAACACTCTGAGACACGCTCAGTACCGTCACTTGTTACACTTCTAATTTATTCAAGGCGGTGTTAATGTTTTATACACACAAATACGTCATTGCTATGTTAGTCTAATAGGTACATCTCATTGGTTAAGAAGGAAAAGAAGATGGAGAATTTTCATAATGAGGTCTGACTGTCTTTGGTCTTATCTTCAGTTCCGCGTTCTTCTGATGTGTGGGATGTAGGGGGTACCCGCCATCTTGAGAAAATATAGGAACAGAGCTAATCTGTATACTTATATAATGAGTAAGGAGAAAAATATGTATGCACATAAGAAAATAGACATTTTCAGATTACTATTATTATTATCTACATCACATTCCTTCACACAATCACATGCAAGCAAAAATTTTTATTTTTTTTACTTTGCTTGCATGTGATTGAGTACTCTTTGCAAAATTTAAAACTTACCTAATTTACTAAGCTCTGGAGCAACTGCACTTGCAGCGGGCAATTGCACTTTGCAAAGTGCACAGTCTATTTACCTTTAGTAAATCAATCCCATTGTGTGTACTTCTCCTCAGCATCAGAAGATATCTAGCAGTGCCATCAGCACAGAACTAGCAGAAACCAGTGGGACCCAGGTATACCCATCTACTGTCCGGTGAAATAGAAGGGGTCTTCATAAAAGAATTGTGGCCAAAAAGCCATACCTCCTACGTGGAAGCACGGCTACGTGACTCAACTAAGTATGAAAACATAGAAACTGTAGTCCAGAAAAATGACAGCAGGTGATCTGGGCTGATGAGTCAAAATTTTAAATATTTGGTTGTAGCAAGAGGCAGTTTGTTCACTGAAGGGCTGGACAGTGGAACAATAATGAGTGTCTGCAGGCAACAGTGAAGCATGGTGGAAGTTCCTTGCAAGTTTAGGGCAGTATTTCTGCAGATGGAGATTTGGTCAGTATCAATGACGTCCTTAATGCTGAGAAATACTTATCCATCATACCAAACCATTAGAGAGGTGTGGGATTGGCCCCAAATTTATTCTGCAGCAGGACACCAAACCCAAACATACAGCCAATGTCATTAAGAATTATCTGCAGCATAAAAAAGTACAAGGAGTCCTGGAAGTGATGGTATGGCCCCCACAGAGCCCTGATCTCAATATAATCAAGTCTTTCTGGGATTACATGAAAAGACAGAAGGGTTGGAGGCAGCCAACATAGTTCTCTGCGATGTTTGGAACAACCTATCTGCCGGGTTCCTTCAAAAACTGTGCACATGTGTACCGACAAGATTTGATGCTGTTTTGAAAGCAAAGGATAGTCACACCAAATATTGATTTGATTTGAAATTCTCTTCTGTTTATTTACCGTACTTTCTATTTTGTTAATAACAAAAATAAACTATTAACACTTCTATTTCTGAAAACAAATGTAGCAGTACCCCCTTGGGGCTGTTGAGTGTAGTAGTTCCACCTTTCACCCTGCCCAGCCCGACATTCACTTCCAGTCACTCTCCAGACAATGAACAGTCCATCAGCTTTGTTTTTGTTATTTTATTGAGGGATTAAACTTGGATGGGGTAAAGGGATTATGGAATGCCCAGAATCAATAGTATTAAGTGATGAAATGAATAATTGGAACCTCTATTCACATTCTCCAAATCTCCAGACTTCTCCAGACTTCTCTAGACTGTTACTTTCTCTCCCGTACAATACTTGGTTCCTGGCACAGCTAGCAGCTGGTTAGGCCCAACTCTGAATTAAGCCCATCTTTAGGGATTTGCCATTTAATAGCAGGGACTGCGGGCCCCTTTGGCGTAGCAACCAATAGCAATAATAAAAGTATTTTAGTGCTAGCTGTATTAAGGTGGACTACTGATCCCAGTCAGTCCTGTGCAGACTCTGACGGCCCTCCTGGCTGCAGGAGCCTGACTTCAACACCAGTAACATCACAGTCTCTCTCGCTGGCTCTACATTCATCTCAGACTCCCAGTCCACTCTTGCATGCCTCTCCCAGCTCTCCCTACTGTGCCTGTCACTCACCGACACCTGGTGGATCCCCCCTGAAGACTTGCATAGCAGTGTTCCCCGCTGTCCTCTCCTGCTCCTGTTCAGGACACCCCTTAGGTTGTGTTGGGTTCCCTCACAGCTCCAAGCCATGGCCCAAGGTCACCCCCCCCCAGACTGGGGGGCTCCCTCCAAGGCCCCGACAGCATAACACTCCATCTCTCATTTCTTCCATCCGAACAACTCCTCCCCAGCTGGGCTGACCCAAAGTATTTAAGGAGGCCTGCCCCCTGCCAATCCTAGTCGGGGATTGGTCAGGGCTCCTAAACACACCCCAGACAGCTCCACCTCTCTTCCCCTCCTCTCCTTCCAGAATCTTCTGGAGGCCAGAGGGAGGTTACTAAGAAGCGACACTGCCTGCGAATCACCAGCCTACACTAAACCACTCCCCAGCCCCCAGATCAAGACAAACAAGCCTAGCTTTCAGCTAGGCCTGCCTAAATTTACCTGCACTAGCCAAAAAAAAAACAACTAACGCTGGCACCTACCTAAGGTAGAGGGTGCCACACTAAACAAAGATATATATATATATATATATATATATATATATATATATATATATATATATATACCCTGTTTCCCCAAAAATAAGACCTAGCGTGATTGTCAGTGATGGCTGCAATATAAGCCCTACCCCCAAATAAGTCCTTGTAGGTCTTATTTTCAAGGTAGGGCTTATTTTCGGGGAAACAGGGTAGGGCTTATTTGGGGGGTAGGGCTTATATTGCAGCCATCACTGACAATCACGCTAGGTCTTATTTTCGGGGAAACGGGGTATATATATATATATATATATATATATATATATATATATATTTTATATATATATATATATATATATATATATATATATATATATATATATATATATATATTGTAATAGTGAGAGTCCCTGTCACTGTGAAAAGGGATGGAAAATGGACACAGAGTTTGCATGTCAGGTGACTGCAGTGCTACAGAGCATAGCTTTGAAAGGGAGAAAACTGTGTTGGCAGCTTTCTCCAGGTTTTGCTATGTTCCAATGGGGCTCTGTAGTTTGGAGATCCCGCAGAGACTTGGGTGGGATGGGATCTCTAACCCTGTGTCCATGTCTTATGGATAGCAAGCAGGGTGTGTGCCCAGGTGTATACAGCCCATATAACGAGGTGTTAGTGAGAGCAGAGGGTGGAGGAAGGTGGAGTGTGTGCAGCTTGCTGCTGCAAGACAGACCTGTGTCTGAAAAGCTGTCTGCCCTGTGTGTGACTACATCCCTGTTAAGAGGGGACTTGGTGTCTGAAGGACTGGGAAGGTTGGGATGGCTAGAAGGGCCTGTGAGACCAGAGAAGGGTCTGGAAGGCTGGGAGAGCCGAGGCGACTAGCAAGTCCAAGGGGGCTGAAGGAAGTCCTGAAGTCTGGGGGACAGTAAGCAAACCCAGGGGTCTGGAGAGTTCTGTTGAGGCCAGGAGTAGGCTGGTTCAGCGGGGAACGGCAAGGCAAAGTAAGCCTAGGAGCCAGGAGGCTTGGCATTTTCAGTTGTGTGAATTTACTGAAGAAGAACCCCTGTGTGGGAAATCCTGTGTATAAACTTTTATTTTGTTCCTGTGAAATAAAATGGGCTGCCATGCCCTCAAACCTGATAACTGACTGCTGTGGACTCACTACGTGAAGATGCATCTACCACTGAGCTAAATACCCCAATATTACAATATATATATACATATTATATAGTATATACAGTATAATGTGTATATACTGTATACATAACGAAGTTGAAATAAATAACACAATCCATATTTAAACCTCAACTGGGGAATGCTGTGACTGCGTGATATTAAAAGTATTAACCTCCCAAAGGCAGCCTTAGGGATTCATACTTTATCATATGCTCAAACAGAGCAGGAACAACACAAAAAGGTGCACATGCCGATAAAAATAGATCTGTAAACTGATGGCTCTTTTTGTGGATTTGCCTTCCAGCCCCAATAAAGCATGTGAACCAGAAACTTTTTTCCTTCCTATTTGTTGAAATGATATGATACAAATGTGGAAATGTGCCTCCTTCATTACCAACACAACTGCAAAGTAGCCAAGAGAAAAAGATAAAAAATAAAATAAACATCTTATCTTGAAACAGGATTTTGCTGGATATCAAATTGAGCTTCTTGTGTGAAAGAGATAATGGAAAGGAACATGAATACAATTGCAACGTATTCATGGAACAGCGTGTTGTGTCAGATGGAACAAATCTCCGGGTTACGTTACTGAAAGACATTTGGAGACACAAGTTTGTAGTTTAATGCTAGAATCATGGCAGTAAGCCATACGAGATTCCAGTGAATTTTAATACAGGTTCTATCATAAATATAATTTATTTCCCCAAGTCAGAAAAAAAACAACGGTTTTGCATATTGCAAATAAAAATAAAAATTTGGATTTAGGCTACTATCCATGGAAGATTGTAAAGGAAAATCACAGAGTTCTAGGGCAGATTGAAGCAATGGAAATTATACTTGCCTTTGTCATTGCGGTGTGTTGTAAATGTAAAGCTAATTGCACCCCATGCACATTTTTATGCACATCACTGCAACACACCTGCATTTAAGCATATTATAATGCACAGATTCATATGTTCTGTGCATTGCTACGCATCTACAAAAATGGCGCAGGACCAAATTTCTGTGCATTAAATGCATTAAGGTGAATTACAATCTATTCATTGCACATACACTGGAAATGGAGTACAAAGAAGGGCAACAAAGCTAATAAAGGGTCTGGAGGATATTAGTTATGAGGAAAGGTTGTGAGCATTGAACTTATTCTCTCTGGAGAAGAGACGCTTGAGAGGGGATATGATTTTAATATACAAATACCATACTTGTGACTAGGGATGAGCCGAACACCCCCCTGTTCGGTTCGCACCAGAACATGCGAACAGGAAAAAAGTTCATTCGAACACGCGAACACCGTTAAAGTCTATGGGACACGAACATGATTAATCAAAAGTGCTAATTTTAAAGGCCAATATGCAAGTTATTGTCATAAAAAGTGTTTGGGGACCCGGGTCCTGCCCCAGGGGACATGGATCAATGCAAAAAAAAGTTTTAAAAACGGCCGTTTTTTCAGGAGCAGTGATTTTAATAATGCTTAAAGCCAAACAATAAAAGTGTAATATCCCTTTAAATTTTGTACCTGGGGGGTGTCTATAGTATGCCTGTAAAGGGGTGCATGTTTCCTGTGTTTAGAACAATCTGACAGCAAAATGACATTTGGAAGGAAAAAACATTTAAAACTACCCGCGGCTATTGCATTGCCGACAATACACATAGAAGTTCATTGATAAAAACGGCATGGGAATTCCCCACAGGGAAACCCCGAACCAAAATTTAAAAAAAAAATGATGTGGGAGTCCCCCTAAATTCCATACAAGGCCCTTTAGGTCTGGTATGGATATTAAGGGGAACCCCGGCCAAAATGTAAAAAAAAAATGACGTGGGGTTCCCCCTAAATTTCATACCAGACCCTTCAGGTCTGGTATGGATTTTAAGGGGAACCCCGCACCAAAAAAAAAAAACGGCGTGGGGTCCCCCAAAAAATCCATACCAGACCCTTATCCGAGCATGCAACCTGGCAGGCTGCAGGAAAAGAGGGGGGGACGAGAGTGCGCCCCCCCCTCCTGAACCGTACCAGGCCACATGCCCTCAACATTGGGAGGGTGCTTTGGGGTAGCCCCCCAAAACACCTTGTCCCCATGTTGATGAGGACAAGGGCCTCATCCCCACAACCCTGGCCGGTGGTTGTGGGGGTCTGCGGGCAGGGGGCTTATTGGAATCTGGAAGCCCCCTTTAACAAGGGGACCCCCAGATCCCGCCCCCCTGTGTGAAATGGTAAGGGGGTACTTACCCCTACCATTTCACTAAAAAACTGTCAAAAATGTTAAAAATGACAAGAGACAGTTTTTGACAATTCCTTTATTTAAATGCTTCTTCATTCTTCCTTCATTTTCTTCTGGTTCTTCTGGCTCTTCTGGTTCTTCCTCCGGCGTTCTCGTCCAGCATCTCCTCCGCGGCGTCTTCTATCTTCTTCTCCTCGGGCCGCTCCGCACCCATGGCATGAGGGGAGGCTCCCGCTCTTCTCTTCATCTTCTTCTTCATCCTCTTCTCTTCTTTCTTCTTCTCTTCTTCATTTTCTTCTCCGGCCCGCTCCGCGTCCATGCTGGCATGGAGGGAGGCTCCTGCTGTGTGACGGCGTCTCTTCGTCTGGACCCCGCCCCCGCCCCCTCTGACGCACGGGACATGACGGGACTTCCCTGTGGCATTCCCCGTGACGTCACAGGGAAGTCCCGTCAAGTCACCGTGCGTCAGAGGGGGGCGGGGTCACCGCGTGGCCCCGCCCCCGTTATTTAAGAGCCGTCAGACGAAGAGACGCGTCACACAGTGGGAGCCTCCCTTCATGCCAGCATGGACACGGAGCGGCCCGGAGAAGAAAATGAAGAAGAGAAGAAGAAAGAAGAGAAGAGGATAAAGAAGAAGATGAAGAGAAGAGCGGGAGCCTCCCTTATGCCATGGGTGCGGAGCGGCCCGAGGAGAAGAAGATAGAAGACGCCGCGGAGGAGATGCTGGACGAGAACGCCGGAGGAAGAACCAGAAGAGCCAGAAGAACCAGAAGAAGATGAAGGAAGAAAGAAGAAGCATTTAAATAAAGGAATTGTCAAAAACTGTCTCTTGTCATTTTTAACATTTTTGACAGTTTTTTAGTGAAATGGTAGGGGTAAGTACCCCCTTACCATTTCACACAGGGGGGGGCTGGGATCTGGGGGTCCCCTTGTTAAAGGGGGCTTCCAGATTCCGATAAGCCCCCCGCCCGCAGACCCCCACAACCCCTGGCCAGGGTTGTGGGGATGAGGCCCTTGTCCTCATCAACATGGGGACAAGGTGTTTTGGGGGGCTACCCCAAAGCACCCTCCCAATGTTGAGGGCATGTGGCCTGGTACGGTTCAGGAGGGGGGGGCCGCACTCTCGTCCCCCCTCTTTGCCTGCAGCCTGCCAGGTTGCGTGCTCGGATAAGGGTCTGGTATGGATTTTTGGGGGGACCCCACGCCATTTTTTTTTTTTGGCACGGGGTTCCCCTTAAAATCCATACCAGACCTGAAGGGTCTGGAATTTAGGGGGAACCCCACGTCATTTTTTTTTAAATTTTGGCCGGGGTTCCCCTTAATATCCATACCAGACCTGAAGGGCCTGGTATGGAATTTAGGGGGTCTCCCACGTCATTTTTTTTTTTAAATTTTGGTTCGGGGTTGCCCTGTGTTGAATTCCCATGCCGTTTTTATCAATGAACTTCTATGTGTATTGTCAGCAATGCAATAGCCGCGGGTAGTTTTAAATGGCTTTTTTTCCTTCGAAATGTCATTTTGCTGTCAGACTGTTCTAAACACAGGAAACATGCGCCCCTTTACAGGCATACTATAGACACCCCCCAGGTACGAAATTTAAAGGGATATTACACTTTTATTGTTTGACTTTAAGCATTATTAAAATCACTGCTCTTGAAAAAACGGCCGTTTTTAAAACTTTTTTTGCATTGATCCATGTCCCCTGGGGCAGGACCCAGGTCCCCAAACACTTTTTATGACAATAACTTGCATATAAGCCTTTAAAATTAGCACTTTTGATTTCTCCCATAGACTTTTAAAGGGTGTTCCGCGGCATTCGAATTTGCCTCGAACACCCCAAATTGTTCGCTGTTCGGCGAACTTGCGAACAGCCAATGTTTGAGTCGAACATGAGTTCCACTCAAACTCGAAGCTCATCCCTACTTGTGACCCCACAATAGGGATAAACCTTTTTCGCGGAAGGGAGATTAATAAGACATGTGGACACTCATTAAGATTAGAAGAAAAGAGGTTTTACTTTTAACTACGTAGAAGGTTTTTTACTGTAAGAGCGACAAGGATGTGGAATTCCCTTCCACAGGCGGTGGTCTCAGCGGGGAGCATCGATAGTTTCAAAAAACTATTAGATAAGTACCTGAACGACCATAACATACAGGGATATACAAGGTAATATTGACATATAATCACACACATAGGTGGGACTTGATGGACTTGTGTCTTTTTTCAACCTCACCTAGTATGTAACTATGTAACTATACACATACAAAAACATGTATATTGAAGCACACCGCATTCCATTGTGAATGAGCCCTAAAAGTATTTTGAATACAATCATTGCAAAGACCCGAATTTAACTTGGTATCATGCTCTTGCGACCATCAGTACAGCATCACTCAGACTGGGAAAGGAAGGGGCAGTACTTAGGGACCTGTCAGTTGTATTGCAGCACTCATATAATAAGAAGGAACGCGCTGACAAAATGAGAGAACAGAGTGAGCAGGCATATGAGCTTATCAGTCTGTTGCTGCTTCATCGTTCTCCAATCACAGAATGGGTGCAGGAAGTTGACAAGTTTGTATTACTTAACTACAGTGGAGTAAACTCAGGTCAGCTTGATTGTGCTGTGTGAAATGTGGCGCGAATTTGAAAAAATTCTAATCCTGGGTCGATAAAACAATTCTCTTATACAAGGGTGGACTGACAACTTATGGGGCCCCCGGGCAATAGGAGATTATGGGGCCCCCAGGCAATAGGAGAAGATTATGGGGCCCCCGGGCAATAGGAGATTATGGGGCCACACAGTATACACACACACATACAGTATACACACACAGACACACAATATACATACACAGAATACGCATACACACTGAAAAGGTACTGGAGAGGCGGGGCAGCTATAATCTTGGGATTTTTAAAAAAACACAGATTTTTACATACTGTCCCTGGTTTTATTGCGGCTGGCAACCCTGATGGGGCCCCTTAGTGGCATGGGGCCCTCAGGCAGTGCCCGAGCGCTCGAATGGTCAGTCAGCCCCTGCTCTTATATATATTTCAACTGTGCATCTTTCCAATGCAAACAAAGGTGTATAGCAAAAGTGACGTTTACAGATAAAAAAAGCTTTTTTAGAAGGCTAATTCCCATTCCCCTGCAAGTGTCCTTTATTTTGTCAATATTGCAATAAGGGCCACCCCAATATATATACCAGAGCCTCATCAAGAAGGATAAGGGTCTGGTATTTCTGGAGGTCCCCATCACATTATTTACAAAATAAAAAAAAGCTTGCTGGCAAAAGTGAAATACCAACTTTGTTTTCTATATGTCACTTTAGTTATACATGTTAAAAAAATTACATGGGGTCCCCCCAAAATCTATACAATACTTTTATATTTATGTAGCATGAACCCCGGAAGGAGCTGCTGATATTTGATTTGGGCCTGTACTCTGCTATCACAACCCCGGTTATTTGGCTCAGTCCCCTTGACACAGCTGTGGTGTAATGTGGATGTGCGACAAACAGTCAAAGACAACTCTACAAAGTGTAATATAATATACCTGTTTGGATTTACCTTGAACTCCAACACTCCATCTGGCCTGTACGTGAAAGGACATAGCACTCCACACAATAGTACTTAATCCCCATAAGAGTTTACTGTATTTGTTTAGAAATAGTAATCACAGTTGTTGTACTGTCACACCAATGTAGTGTGACAGCCAGCAAATTCAATTCACAATAGTATATCAGAGGATAAGATTATTCAGATTAACAACCTTTGATGCATCTACAGAATGGAACCCATGACAGAGTGAAACTGACTTCACTATGGACACCGTTCCACTCTCAGCGCGCTCTGCTATGCACAAGACACAATTACCATCCTAGTACAACATGAGATATTTCCTAGGGAGCTGCCCCTGCTTTTTAGATGACAATCCCTCTAAAGGGCAGTAAAAGGCAAGGCCTTGCGTTAAGAGAGGCAGTCCTTCTTTGTTCTTCTGTCTTCTGCTAGCTAGGATTAAGTGAAATTGTAATCCAGGGAGTTAACAATCCAAGTCAAAGTAAACTGAACGTTAAACTATTGCTGTGGTGCGGCAGCACTGCAACTATCTCCAGTGCAAGTATCTCTTTCCAACTGAACTGTTCCGTGGGACTATCAGTCCCAGCAACACTTTTCAATCAATCTAAGTGTGTAAAATGTGATGCAAACAATAGCCAGTGTCTCAAAGTTCTGAGGCTTCACATCCTTCAATGAATCACACGACAACTTGATCCGCAGACATCCATCACAAGGGTAATTTTCTGCTTCTTCAGGGGCAGGTATGACAAGTACCTCTTGTAAAAGTCTCTGATCATGAGGGTAACCTGGGCACCTGTATCAAGGATGGCTCTAGTGTAGATCCCTTCAATCAGAACAGGCGGAGGGCCTACCAACTTGGTAGGTGGCCTGTTAGAAACATCTGTAACCACAGATTGTGTCAGGATGCGCATACCAGCAGAGAGATCCGCCTCCCTACAAGAGCTTTGAGGCGCAGAAATACACGCATTCCTGTTGCCCATAGGAATCGGGCCTTGGCGCATAGAAGTGCACATGCGCGAACTGGCGCGCAAACAGAGCCATTGCGCACACGTGAGCGACGCTGGCGTCAGTGACTCTATTTAGGCACAGCCAGTACCCAGCCCCAGTGCTGCTTTGTCTTCAGCTCTGTGCATCCTGTTTCCTGAAAACCTGTATCTTGATCCCTGTTACCTATCCGGCTTGTCTTGACCATCCCTTGATCTCCACCTGCACTGACCCCAGCTTGTCCTGTGACCATCCTCCTGTCTTCTCCTTGGCTCCTGTTTGCTGATCCGGCTTTTGACCTTGGCTTGCCTCCTGACTACGATCCTGCCTGCATCCTGTATCCGATTGTACTAGCCGTGTACGACCCAGCCTGCCTGGCCTAGCTTCTTCATTACTGCCATGCGCACCAGCTGCCTGCCTGTCGGTCTTCCTGCTGAAGTCTGCCTCTGTCTTCTCCAGCCCTTCCAGGACTGTCATCCAGCTTCCAGCTAAAAGACTCTTGGCACTCGTGCGACTCTGTACCTTGGCGCCTTCTGTTCCCACTATCATAGGTCCCAAGTCAGAGGTGTAAGGGAGGCCTTGCTCGTCCATTCAGGCTCTTCTACCAGGTACGTGATAGATTGGCATACTTGGACTCGTGCTCTCATCAGCTTCCGCCGCCGGACACACCGCTTCCGTCGTCAGTTTAGAGACTGATAGGCATTCCCCACTGAAATAGTATAAACAGCAGGTGTTCTCCATTGCTCCCTTGCAGATTTAGGGAAAATTGTTCTTGAAGACCCGGATCTTATCTTAATCCTTGGGTCACTTCTCTGAGGTCTCCACCAGTCTTCTGTCTCCATTCGTGGACTTGGAAATACTTGCTGGTAGTGACCTATACCTCCACAGTTTTGACAGACGTCTTGGTTCGTGGGCTTTTGGCCGGACAACTCAGTACGTTCTGCCATCAATTTGTTCATCATCTCTGCCATCTGAGACACTTGCATCTTCAAGGTGTCTAACTCAGACATGAAATCCGATGACCCAATCAACATCTTCATCATCTTGGTCATCTCTCTTTGCAGCTGAAGCGTCAGCTTCTCCAATTCAGGGTCGCTCCCCCTGCTTTGTTGGAAAGGTGGGGACCAAGACATCGTGTCAGCGGTCACTCTCAGGACCCTAGACTGACGTTCTTCCTCCCAGGCCTTTCCAGGGTGTTTAACGGTCACACTCGCCTCTATGCGGGCGAGTTCTTCTCTGTGCCTCTGAATTGCAGCGTCAAGGTCCATACTGGTGCCAAGGGGATGGGCTTGCTTGCAGAGTAACAGTAATCCCGGACGAGCCCCTACATGTAGCACAAACCCACTAAAGGAGCTGCTGATATTTGATTTGGGCCTATACTCTGCTATCACAACCCCTGTTATTTGGCTCAGTCCCCTTGACACAGCTGTGGTGTAATGTGGATGTGTGACAAACAAAGACAACTCTATAAAGTGTAATATAATATACCTGTTTGGATTTACCTTGAACTCCAACACTCCGTCTGGCCTGTACGTGAAAGGAAATAGCACTGCACACAATAGTACTTAATCACCTTAAGAGTTTACTGTATTTATTTAGAAATAGTAATCACAGTTGTTGTACTGTCACACCAACGTAGTGTGACAGCCAGCAAATTCAATTCACAAAAGTATATCAGAGGATAAGATTATTCAGATTAACAACCTTTGATGCATCTACAGAATGGAACCCATGACAGAGTGAAACTGACTTCACTATGGACACCGTTCCACTCTCAGCGCGCTCTGCTATGCACAAGACACAATTACCATTCTAGTACAACATGACATATTTCCTAGGGAGCTCCCCCTGCTTTTTAGATGACAATCACTCAGTAAAGTAAAAGGCAAGGCCTTGTGTTAAGAGAGGCAGTCCTTCTTTGTTCTTCTGTCTTCTGCTAGCTAGGATTAAGTGAAATTGTAATCCAGGGAGTTAACAATCCAAGTCAAAGTAAACTGAACGTTAAACTATTGCTGTGGTAAGGCAGCACTGCAACTATCTCCGGTGCAAGTAGCTCTTTCCAACTGAACTTTTCAGTGGGACTATCCGTCCCAGGAACACTTTGCAATCAATCTAAGTGTGTAAAATGTGATGCAAACTTCTGGGCGTTAGCCCTCTCACCACACTGAATCCAGACAGATGGATGTCTCCGTTCCACAAGTTCTCAGTCTGTTTGGAGTTGCAGCCATGCTGTTACGCTGTTCTGTTCACTGACGACCAGGAGTCCTTGATTACCTCCTTCAAGGGTCTCTGGAACGATCACTCTATGATCTAAGGCAGGATCGCTGGCTGCTGTTCCGCTCCGCACAGGGTAGGCCGCAACTCTGTGGGACACACACACCCACAGAGCCCTGCTGGCAGGCCATGCATCCCAGGAACAAGAGACCTAAAATGGCCACTCCCAGCCCTTTTATAATGTTCCCACAATGCAGTTCTGTTTTCCTGAGGTTCATGGGAGTTAATGGGCATTGTGGGTAGGTCAACTTAATGTCCAAATGTAAATAAATGTAAATAAATAAAACACTTCCATGTCAACTTCTTAAGTGATGAAATATAAAGATGCAGTACTTTTATATTTTGGCCGCTAGATGGGCCATATACCAACTTATTGACCTTACAGCACTACATAGCATCAGAAGCAAAAAATTGTCAGCTCTACATTTAGTATGGCTTTTAGGAGGAAACCCCAAGTAAAAAAATAAGAGCATGAGATCCCCCAAATCCATAGTATGCCCTTAATCTGAGCACATAGCCTGGCAAGCCAGGAAAGGGACCGTATTGGGCCACGGGCCCTTAACATGAGGGGCCCACATGTTGATAAGGACATGGGCCTCTTCCCCACAACTTTGGTCCAGTGGTTGTAAGGGTCTGGGGGGATTTATTGTAATCTGAAAAAGCCCCATTCATGATAAGGGAACCCCCAGATATGTTCCCCCCCGCATGAATGAGTAAGGGGTACAAGGAACTCCTACTCATTCACACAGACAGTTGTAAATTAACATACTGTACAGGTTTTTGACAAAATAAAAAATAAAAAGCCCCAAAAGTTGTAAATCCTGCATCTGTCAAGGTGAACATTGTCAACAGATCATCATTTGCCCGAACACACTGGCCCACCTGCTCACTCAGGTAAAAAAAAAAGTGTGTAAAAAAAATACAATTTTATTTTCTTACTGCATTTTCCAAATACGTGTGATAAAAAAATGGGTTTTTCAAAAGACTCATTATGCCGCTTAGAAAATACATTGGGGTGTTTGCTTTCTAAAATGTGGTTATTTTGTTCTTGGCTTCAGCAAGTGTCCCACACAATGACACGAATGCCACTCAAACAAGACAAATCCAAAACCAAAATCATTTCCTTAAACGTATGTGACCTCAATCTCCCAGAAAAACGCTCCCAATTACTTCTTTCCATGCATAGAAACAAAGTGGACATCATCATCACATGGTGAGAGCCCTCCGATCAAAAAAAGCGCCCATGACAATTCACTCTCTCACTGACCCAACGGGCCATAAAATAGTATCCAACGATGAAATAGCGGATCACTTTGTCCAATACTATACCCAGCTTTACAATCTACACTCTTCCGGCCCTTGGACAGAAGACAATAAAAGATCTCAGATAATTAGAGATTTCCTCACAAAATATGGCCTCGAACACCTGTCCAATTCGGAAGCTAGTGACCTGGAGCAGCCTCTCTCACCTGCAGAAATATATATAGTACTTAAACAGTTGAAACCCAGAAAAAGTCCCGGGCCAGACGGGTTGACAACGGGATACTACAGAACATTTATAGAAACACTTAAACCACATTTCTTAAGTGCATTCAACTCCCTCTCTTCTGACAATCCCCCACCTCGAGACCTCCTAACAGCACACATTACTGTGATCCCAAAACCAAACAAGGACCCATCCCTGATTACCAACTACCGTCCAATCTCCCTACTGAACGTAGACCTCAAAATATATGCCAAAATCCTAGCTCACTGTATCCTACCCTTACTATCCCTGGATGCGGAGAAGGCATTCGACAGGGTGGCATGGGACTACATGTCGGAAGTCCTCAAAATAATTGGAATACGGGACCACATGCTACAATTTATCTTGGCACTATACTCCTCCCCAACCGCAAAGGTCCAAGTTAATGGCCACCTGTCGAATGCCTTCTTAATATCAAACGGAACTCGCCAAGGAAGTCCGCTTTCCCCGTTAATATTTGTTCTCACCCTAGAACCACTACTCCAATGCCTTAGGTTCAACTCAGATATCAAAGGAGTGTCGATCTCCAAGACTACCTACAAGCTATCCGCCTTCACAGACAACATTCTCTTGTTCCTGACAGAACCACACACTACATTACCCAACTTACTTAACCACTTGCTGACCAGCCACTGTCATTATACTGCGGCAGGTCGGCACGATCCTGCAAACCGTCCTAGCTATAGCACAGCGGGGGTGCCAATGCTCGTGACCGGCGAACGCGATGACCGCCGGCCACGAGTGATCGCGGGCACAAGAGGCAGAACAGGGACGTGTGTGTGTAAACACACATATCCCAGTTCTGTGAGGACAGGACAGACAGATTGTGAGTTCCTAAGAGCTGGGAACCACGATCTCTCATCTCCTATAGTCAGTCCCATCCCCCACAGTTAGAACACACACATAGGGAACACAGTTAACCCCTTGATTGCCCTCTAGTGTTAACCCCTTCCCTGCCAGGGTCATTTATACAGTAATCAGTGCATTTTTATAGCATTTTTTAAATTAATAATAAAAATGCCATAAATCTATCCCCTAATTTGTATACACTATAACTTTTGCGCAAACCAATCAATATACACTTATAGTGATTTTTTACCAAAAATATGTAGAAGAATACATATTGGCCTAAGCTGAGGAAGAACTTTGTTTTTTATATATATTTTTTGGGGGATATTTATTATAGCAGAAAGTAAAAAAAAAAATTTTTTTTCAAAATTGTCTGTATTTTTTTGTTTATAGTGTAAAAAATAAAAACCGCAGAAGTGGTCAAATACCACCAAAAGAAAGCTCTATATGTGGGGAAAAAAAGGACACAAATTTATTTTGGGTACAGCGTTGCACGACCGCGCAATTGTCAGTTAAAGCCACGCAGTGCCAAATTGTAAAAAGTACTCTGGTCAGGAAGAGGGCAACACACTAGGGTTGATTTACTAAAGGCAATTAGACTGTGCCCTCTGCAAGTGTAGTTGCTTGAGGAGTTTGTAAATGAGGAAAGCTTCACTTTGCAAAGAAAACCCAATGAAGTGCAATGAAAATTAAAAAAAAAAAACAGCATTTTTTCACATAATTGGATGATGGAAGTCAGCAGAGTGTCTGCTCATTTACTAAGCTGTGGAGCAATTGCTCTTGCAAAGAAGCAAAGTACACAGTCTATTTGCCTTTAGTAAATCAACCCCACTGCTCGATTACTTCTGCCTTACTTCCTTGTCAGACTTTAGGTCATGAGACAGGAAGGAGTTGACCAGCTGAGGGTAGATAACGCAGGGTGTGTGCTAATGAGATTATCTGGTCAACTCCTTCCTGTTTCATGACCTGTCTGACCATGAAGTAAGGCAGAAGTAATTAAGCAGAGTATTTAAACAGCTATGAAGAGAGTGGGGTATAGGGGAACTGTAATTTAGATAATACCATAAATAAATAAAAAAGAAGGTGAACTTAGCATTTAAAGTGTTTTTTAACCCTTGCATATGCCCACGGAAGTGATGAGCCTCTGGTGATATGCAGAAATGAAACAAATCCTCCTAAATAAGTTGTACCTGTTTATCTGCTGCCCTCTTGCCGCTACATTCTCCTAAAACACACAGAGCAAAGACTTTTTCTCAGCTCCAGAAGGCAGGGAGCGTAGATATGACATTACCCATTGCGAAGCATAGCAAGGAGAGCTCTGTGTAATTTGAGACCTGAGTGAGGGAACAGGCACCCCCCTACACACACTCATAGGAAAACATGCAAAGCTGAGGCATATTCAATCACCTGCTGTGTGCTGGAGGAAGGACGGGTCATGTCTGTGGTGTCAAGTTAGGCAAGAGAAATGTCTAATGCAGATAGTAGAGAGAGGAGACATCAGGGAGTAACCACACTGGGTGCTTTAGATTCAGGTAAGTACAGCCTATAGTGGTATATGTTTTTTCATTTTTCATTTTAGAGGTGTACAACCACTTTAAGTGAACTCAGTTTTTGCTGTCTTGCAGAGCTACAGCCACCACTGGAATTTTCATCATCTGACACTTCTGGGTGTGTCTCCCCACTGCACACTATTGTTCTCCCTGCTAGCCACTACATCAACAATGTGTTCCTCCAGCTCTGAGTGGACATACCAATGATATACCTATTGGTAAGGGGGCCACAGCATGCAGTGGGAAGCCACTGGCATCTGATACACTCAGAAAATGTTGGTTACTAATGATTCCAGTTGCAGGTGTAACTCTACAAGAGAGTAAACACTGGGTTCACCAAAGTTGCTGGGTACATTAATAATACTAACTGGGTAGATTTATAATGTATATAAAACTAAAAGAAAAAAAATTGGCTTTAGATACACTTTAAAGAATATTTAAACCCCAAACAAAAATGTAATATGTTGCAGTTGACCTCTCCTTAGATGTGGTGGTCAAATTTGTTTTCTTTTTTAGGCTAAGAACAATTTAGGCAAATACAGAAAATACCAATGGACATGCAATGTCCTTGCCACTTCATGTGAGCAAAAAAAAAGAAGCACAAATATCCTTACCTTTCTTGTGTAAACTATGAATCCCATCAATCCACCCTGTAATGGAGATGAATAAAGGCAGACATGTTTGAAGTCCAGCCTGTGTGACAATCAAGACCCCCTCCATAGATACTATGAAGAAATGTGTAACCATTAAGGGGTAGTAAATATGTTAGTCAAAGGATTACTGATTAAAAAAAAATAGAATGAAAAAAGAAAACTAATACACCACTACATCTAAGGAGTAGTAAGCTGCCAAAAAAAGAAAAGTATTTTACTTTTGGGATTAGATACACTTTTTCAGTGAACTATCCAGTGGTACCTGCGCTAATGTACAGTATACAAGTGCTGAGCTTTTTTTAAAAACTGCAGCAATTTACTAAATATTGACCTAAAGCAACATACTGGACATTAAGAAGAAAGTTGATTGTACTACAAGGAATGCAAGGTTCGCCTGCTGAAAGGATGCTGGACCAATGAAGCAGGGAAGATGCCACAAGATCATCTGCTAGGAAACGTCTAACACATTAGGCTGACAGAGGTTAATTTCCTGTCCTGCGCTGGACTCCACTGTCATTTAGAGCTCAGCACAGCACAAGGGATGAAGCCCTATCAGCCAAAAGCAACATTCAAACAAAATATTACTGTAATCATAATTTCCTCACTTTTTCGCTGTGCTGCCAAAGATGTATCTAGAAAAAAAAAAATTAAACACACTTGTAAATAAATGCTTGAAATGTCCATTGAGAATGACGATTAACTATACAATGTTAAAGCTGTATATGTGTCAGATGCTGTCAAAAAGTCCCAACTACGAGAAATATGGAAAAACCACCCTTACAGTGGGGTCCCTCTACACTAAAGAATTAAATTCTTGTTAACTCTAGGGGATAAGGAATAAGATGTAATATATCTCACTCTTTGCTCCAGCAGGCTCCATCAATCTGTTCCACTGGTCCTCCCAAGTCTCTTCTCTAAGAAGTTCTGGACCATTTTTGCACATCATTTGCATATCATATGACATCATCAAGTACAATGTAGGGCCATTTGCCCAGTATTGTACATGAGGATGGCAAGGGACCACTCACAACCCAAAGTGGAGGTGAGAGCCAAAGCCTGCCAGAGAAAGGAGTAAGGAAAGTATTACTCCTCATTCCTTATGCCCAAGACCTAATGAACATTTGACCCATGCATTGTCAGTAAGGGTTTGGCCACTGCAAGTGTATTTTTTTGTAATTTGTGGAGTTAGGTTTTAATGTGCATAAAGCTCATACCATAGGTGTCAGTGTGCCCGACAGACATTTTGATAATACCCACTACGACTGGCTTAAAATATTGCTTTTGCTTTGTGTGTTTTATCCTGTGCTCAAGGTTTGCATCTAAGATTTTCTATAGGAATCGAATGAGGCTCTTGAGCCCGTAATGATTACCCTGGAAGGGTTCCGAGTTTTAAATTGGCTGCAAAAATAGGATAACCCTATCATTACCCATGAGATCTGTGAATCATATCACAAACACTAAAGTAAAATGTAGGTTACATAGGGGACTTCATTTATGTAATATTCTTGGTTTGAAAAACCTTCAGTGGACAAGAAATCTAGTCGTAATTGGAAGTTTGAGACTATTATTTCAGTATTAGAAGTATGTAACGATTTGTAGTAAAAGTCAATAGTTACGTTTCATATATACAGTATTCATATATAATTTTTACCTTGATTTTAAAGGTATAGAATTGCAGCAAGAATGGGGGTTGGTGAGGATTAGGTGGCCACTGTCATAGTGGTCACATAAGGAGCTGGTCCCACTGGCTCCCAATCATTACCAGTGACTGAGAGCTGTCTTTGTAGTGGTCACTATACCTGGAGCATGCAGTTAGGGCCCTCTCAGCACAGAAACCTTAGCCACCCATGGATGCGATGTGTGGGCATTAAAGCCCACCCTCTTTGCTGCCAAACATATGGGTCATGTGGGCAAGAATAGGTTGAATAGTGTAAAACAATGTGTGTCTCACTTTGCCCAAGTGTGGCGGTATCATGACATGTCAATACACATTAAGTTGATGCTGATAGAACACAGACATGACTGTACATGTTAATTTAGAATGTACCTCTTTTATCACAATGATACAAAGGTGCATCAGCCTATCCACTGGGAGTTAAAGATTGCAGGTCACATATGTTCATTGCTCTTAGTGCTATGTGGGTGCTTATCTATTACTTTCTAATGTGTGGTTGTAACTTCAGATACAGTAAGTGGTTCATGCAGTCCAGTTCACAGTCCTTGGGTAGGCTGGGGTTGCCCCAGCAGGCTAAATGGGTGATGTGATGAATGCTGAACAATCTTTGGTTAGTATAGTTATAGTTAGTATGAATAGTTAGGAGTAAGCAGGGGTAAGGGGGTTGACATAAGGCTAGTACAGATGGCTACAATTATGCGTAGGGAAATGGTGTGGTCAGACTTTAGGTGATTGGTGGGTGATCATGACAGTAAGGGGTCCTGATCAGTGCAGTTGGAAAGTAAATGAGGGTCTAGTCACAGGTCATCACCAATGGGTGGGGGGGGCGGTTGTTGACAGGAGCTTTGGAAGAAGTGAAGGATTGAAGTAGGTGGGGAAACGCCACTCGAAAGGACCCACACATATATTTGCATGGGATGATGTATACATGTAATTTTTGGAACTCCTGGTGTTACTGAATAGAAGCTTTATTTATTTAAAGCTCTGATCAGCTACTACTATTGGCTATTGGACACCTTCCCGTTAAGCCGCCAGAATCCAGTCTTTGCTACCCAGTAGGTCGATACCCAACCTGGAACGTATTTTGTTCTATTACCTCACCGATCTTGTTTGGCGCCCACCTATGCCCCTTCTTGTACAGTTGCTTCACCTATTTTTTCCTTTATTGGAATTAGTTTACATGTTAAAAACATACTGTGATTATACTCACTCCTATCCTATACCCCTGACAAAGGTGTTTAACCAGAAACGCGTTGAGTACCGGGGATCATTATTTACCGGAGAGTATTATTATATTGTCATACTGTTCATGTAAATTGTTGTTTTTGTGTTTTTTTTTTCTTTTCTAGTATGTGTATTTTTCTGTATAAACTATTTTGATGGTTTTTAATCATCGATTTTTTTTGATCGAATACTTTTATGTATATTCAATAAAATTGACTTTTTGTACTATCCAAGCGTAGTTTGCCTTCAAAGTCCCAATGAAGGGGGATTTCTTTTTCCTAATTGCACACTAGGGATGTGACAATCACACTTTTGGGACCTGACATGATGAAAACCTCTTTTTTTTTTTTTAATTACTTTTGTTGAAAGAAGATAGAAGTATAACAATATTTAAAAAATCAACAATCTTCCATGGCTCAGAGTCTTATATTACTTTGTGTACCTGATGATTTAACAATGACTTTCAGTGATGTCAACAGTTATTTTCTTCTATATACTGTATTTTGAAGAAATACTGCCTTTTTTTAGAAAGATATTAGAGATTTTCGTAAAAAATTCTATAAACAGATGGCCACTGGTTACAGAACACCAATGTCTTAGAAGCAGACTGACCTCCAAAAAGACATTTATATGAAAGTGAGCGCCATTATTACTTCACAAGATTTTTTTTCTTTTTTTTTGCCTGAAATTGCTTTGTAAAATGATAGGCTATGCTAGTTACTTAAACTTCACAGCAGTGGTTACATTTTTAATATTTTGTGAGAACTTCAATGTTAAGATCTTTGTGCTTTAATTTTAGGTCTGCATACTTACAATGGTCATTGGGGCTCTACTCTTCTAATTGGATTTTTAATTAAAAAAGCACACACAAATTCAAGGTGGGCTTGAACAGAATCAGGAACAATGACATGGGATCTTGATGCTGAAGACCCCCAAGGAATATAAGAAGCTAGTAGGTGTTATGGCTGACCAAACTTAAAGGTGGACATCTCTGTAACTGAGGTTGACAGTAAATTGCTCATTTACTTTAAAGTGGTTGTAAAACCACTTTGTAATTTTCAGGCAATGCCCCGTGTTTGATAATGCTATGTGCCCAGTGTGTGTGCTTTATTAAAAAAAATGCTGTTCTATACCTTATTTCAGAGTGGCGCTCAGTGCTCACGTGACCGCCCGCAGCTCCCTCTCCCGATCTGACAGTTACAGCGGGAGAGGCTGAGAATCCCCCACTGACGTCAATCGGGATGAGAGGAGAGCAGCAGGTGGTCACGTGAGCACCGAGCGGCGCTGTGAAATAAGGTATAGAACGACATCTTTTTAATAAAGCACACACACACACAGGGCACATAGCATTATTGAAGACAGGGCATTGCCTGAAAATTACAAAGTTATTTTAGCAGCAGGAGGGGAGGGCAGGCACTGACACTAGCTGACAGGCAGGGAGGGGGAGAGAGGAGAGACTGTGAATGACGGAGGCATGTAAACTGACCATGGTGTCAGGGCTCAGCAGCCATGATAAACGTGGTCAGTTTACAGAGGGGAGGACAGCACAAGGCAGGATCAGCCAGGTATCTTACATGATACAAAGGGCCAAATTACACAGCACAAGCACTGTGCTGTTATTCATGCTTTAAAGGAACAGGATCAATTTTTTTTTTTAGGGTAACAAACGCTTTAATGGAAAACGCCAAGGGAAAAAAGTTTAATAAATGAATCGTCTTTTTTTATGTGTTTCTTGAAAGAAAATTTTTTGGCAACGACTTCAAATGTAGTCCTGCTTAAAAAAGCATACAAACTGATACATACACATCCACTTTGTATAGGCAGACAAAGCTTCAGTGAGGACAGACAGCAATTAAAACATATCAGGGGTATAATTCTATCCAAAACTAAAAAAAAATAGTCTTGACATACACTTTAAAATAAAGTTTTCTCCAGATGTGACAGGCATAAATAAGCTTTCACCTGAATTATATGCAGGTGTTACTCCAAAATGTCATCTCTGCATTTTGCAAAAATTGTTATCTATGAAGAAAGTATATTGTTTTATTTATCTAAATTGATATATGCATTAAATATTAGAACACTACTGGAGATATTTTATTATCAGCATGATTTATTGTATATAGATTGATCTCTGCACTTTTTACATGTATTTTACATACAAGGATTTGTAAATTAGTGCTGGCATCCTGTAGCACACAATAATATGGGGCCTAGTGTTGTTACAAGGTTATTTCTTCTTGTCATCCTTTGTGACAGGCAAAGCAGAATTTACTTCAAGACACAGTAGGTATGTGTCCGCTTACAAGGGGCAGAGACAAAGAAGTGGCTTTTCCTCATCAGTAGTAATACAGCCCTCTCATATAAACTTATTTACACACCAGTTATTATAAGTTAGGTAAGGACCAGTAAAACAAGAAAATATTCTGTGCAAAAGAGATGATCCTTCCTTGCTGGAGGGGTTCTATTGGAAGCCAAATACTTGTGTACCTATAGTCTTTAGTGATGAAAATCCAGCTACAGGGGGTCCCCTACTTACAAACATCTGACTTACAAACGACTCCTACTTACAAACGGAGGGAGACAACAGGAAGTGAGAGGAAATCTACCCCTAGGAAGGGAAATTCACTCCTGTAAGAGTTAATATGGGAAAAAGGTGTGTCCACTGATGCTTTATTGCCTATCCTTATTTCCCTAATAAACCCAAATTTTCAAAATCCAATTGTCATTGGGACAGAAAGTGAGGTGAAATCTTCTGAACAGGGGCACAGACAGCAAAACAAATGTTACAGGGGTGATAACCCTTCCCTATGCTATCTACAAAACTTAAAAATAGATTTTTTGGCTGGAGCTACACTTAAAAAATGTACTTGTTCCGACTTACAAACAGATTCAACTTAAGAACAAACCTAAAGTCCCTATCTTGTTTGTAACCCGGGGACCCCCTGTATTGATAATTTTACTTTTAAAGAGTTTCTGTTTTGAGAAGTGTTCTATAGGAACAGGCAGGCTTCCCATTCCCTTTAAAATTAGTCAAGCACAACTCTCTGAATCTCTGAAATGAATGAAGAGTTGCAGACTGATAAATAGGTGTATTAATTACTTCTCAAAATATATTCACCTCCTACCCATTTTATCTGAAACATGAATCCTACAGCTAAACAAATGAACCTCTAGGTTAGCCTTGACAGAACACTACTGATCCAAAATATTCTCACCTAAACATCATAAGTACAGTACACTACAGACATCCAATATCCATCACCAGTACCGGTACACATTCATACCTGGAATACCTATGAAGCAAAGTGTTCCCTTGTAACTGTGACCATCTTGACAGAACACTGCACATCTCCCTCTAAAATGCATTTTTTAATGAAAATGATATTCTAATACGAAGTTTCAGCCCAAAGGGTTACATTGACAGTCTGTTTCTGCCATGTATTTTGCATTTTTCTTTTCTATACAGCCTTTTATTGCTGTTATTTTCAGAGGAAAAAAAAAACTGTTTACAAGGACAATGTTGTTGACAGCTCTACACCGTAGAATATTGAGCACAAAGCATGCAAAATACCTTTCAGCAGTGTCATCTTATTGAAACTTTGAAATGTGACACCTACAGCTAGCTTTTCATTCCCCAAAAAGGGAACAAAGTTACTGTGCACAGGCATGTAACTACAGATGGATGTACAAAATGGCAAACTCCTCCTAACACAAGATCAAAAATAGTGTACTGAGATAAAGTGCTCAGTAAACATTTCCAGATTTGATGGACATTGCGCCCTGTAGTGCTGACCCTGCACTATGCCAGTGATTGGCAATTGCTTTTCCTGGGGTTTCTTCCCCCCCCCCCCCCATTTTAGTGCCCTACAGTGAATGTAATAGATAATGCTGGGTCCTCCATTACATTTCTGAGCTGTGACTTACTGAAATTAGTTTGAGGTGATTGTAGCCATATTAAGTGTTGATATATCAATAAGAAAGGTAACGAAATTTAAAAAATGCGCTCACGTTTATTATGAAGTTAAAAGCATGGCATCCACTGTAAGAGACAGCAGAGCTTAGCAGGGTCAGGGGCACAGGTAGGCAAGCTGGGCTGGAGCCAGGGGTAGCACAGAGCGGTGTGCAGAACAATTGAGTACTGTCCGTGACACCCCGAAAGCTTGTCCAGAAAATTTGGATGTTAGTGTAAATTAAAATGGTATCACAGACAGTACTCAATTGTTCTTGTTGACATTTATTGCATTTCATTAACAGAAAAAACTATGTGTAGTGCTGCTCTCGTAGGAGCCGCTGATTTTAACTGGTTCTTCTCCACGCAGTGCTGAGGCTACTACAAACGGGCAACAGCCAATTCACTCTGGCTCCATTAACCAGTTGGGGGGATGTCTTTTAAGGTTTATTGCTTGCAGAACTTGTAACAGGAGAGGGGTTAGGGTGGTATAGGATACTCCAAAAATGCAGGAAAACACATTTCACTAGGTGAAACTTCTTTGAACAGCCATTAAGCCAGAAACACAGGGGAGGGGCAGAACTGAGACCCTGTAAGAGCTGTCTCAGAGAGAGAGAGCTACCACTGGTACCCCAAAAGTATAACAGCACACAGTCACGAGGATCCTGAGCTAAGTTCGGTACTCACAATGTCCCAAGATAGCTATACACCTTCCAGCCTCCACCATGAACTCTTCAGTGAGTTTTTCCAGACCAGATCCTTAGGTGTAACTGCTTAGTTAGCTCCAGGTAATTAGGAATAACCCCCCCAGCTCTGCTATAACTGGGACCTTGATAAACATTGGCAAACTCCAGCAGAACTGTCTCAAAGGGGCAACAGGCCTTGAGGCTGGGAACTTCTCCATCAGGACAAGAACAGGGCTGCTCCAGACTCCAGACTATTCATGCTCCCCCCAGCCTACCTCCCCAGGGATTGGCTGCAGCACAAAACATATTCAAGCTGCCCATTTGACTGTCCCAGCCCCCTATGCCCTGGAAGCCACCAGAATGCAGAAGGAAGGAACCAAACCTGCAGCCAGTGAGATCTAGAACAGCCCAGATAAATCAATAACTGCTTCAATGATTACAGAGGAGCCAAAAAGAAATACATTTACCTATCATCCTAGCAACCTACGTAAGAGGTTGCATGCTTCCCCATTTATGTATGATTTTCTTCAGTCAATGAGACATTTCATGGAGGTCCTACTGACTGAAAAAGTTTGAGAAAATTGGTACATCACTTACCACATGTGATCTGACTACTATACCAAAATATCTATTTCTTGACTTGACTTTCTTGTTCAGCTCATACATTTCCTACAGAATGTCCTTTGGAACCTCCCTCAGGTTGCTATTGATGAGGTGTCTGCAAGCCCTTGCCTCCATCCCATAATACAAAACTTGATACCTGAATAAACAATTAGCAGGGTGAGATATTGCCCTGTGTGATGTGGAGAACATGTATATGGAAATTCAGATGCAGGGTGTAAACATGAACCAATCATTAGAATACAAAGCTGGCATTCAAAATCATAGTAAGAAGAGGACTTGGAACTTACTGCTACTCACGTTTGAAGTGTAGTGGAATATTTAACCATTAAAATAACTACTACCAACAAAAATGCCATTACTGTTATTTCTACTACTACTACTGCTACTACTACTACCAGTAATAATAACATGCATTAAGTAAAGGTACCCGTAGGTAGTACACGGGTAAGTGCAGCACACTACACATAAATTAATACAAGACTATACAGTTTTGGTTTACTCAGAAGTTATATTTTAATAAGTATTCAACTAAATTTATTGAACTGACACTTTTTTTTATATGTCCTGTCTGTTTAGTTTTAAAGCAGAACCATAATGAAATAAAACATTATATAGTCCATTAACCTCCCTGGCGGTATGATTATTTCAGATTTTTGATGCTCAAAGCGGTACAATTGTTTTGCATAGAAATGTGGAGTTCTATATTGTAGGCCTGTAATTCATAGGAATAACACACTTAAATCTGTCCAAACAAGAGTCTAGTAGACAGCCCGGGTAAGATAAAGTTTGAAACACGAAATCATAAATTATAATATAATAAATAACTAAAAATAATTATAACAAATTATAATATAATAATAAAAAAAATATTCAATAATGTAATCAAATCAAAAACATTGAAATTTGCTCAGTTGCAGAATTGTCACTGTCATTACTTTCAGTGTTTGATGAAGAATTTCCCCACAAATCACTATCGCTCAATTCTGCAAGTGATTCTAATTTATTATCGCTGTTTTCTAGCTGATCTAAAACCGCTTTTGATGTAAAGGGACAGATTTGGTTGCTATGGACAATCTCCAGTTTCCAGGCAGAAAGAACAGTATTTATAATATAAAACTGCATGCAGGGCACTGGACAGACCACTAGGGATAAAAGGGATGTGAAATTATTTGATACAGTAATGTAATCTGTAAGATTATAGTGTACTGTATGTGTATTGTGTGTTTCACTTTCTGAATTTGGCGCCGTGCTCCATCCCCGTGCGTTACAATGCTCGCAGGGAACGGAGCCCGGCGCTGTGATAAATCGAGTGGAGGACAGCTCGCACACAGAGCGGGGAGGACATCGCAGGATCCTGGGGACAAGGTAAGTAACATGTACCTCGATCCTGCGATGCGATCCCGAGTGTGGCTCGGGGGGTTACCGCTTTTGGTACTGAAAATCCACCCCGAGCCACACTCGGGAATACCGCCAGGGGGGTTAAAAGATAAATAAATAAAACAGCTTTTGTTGCAATTTTCATCTTTAACCACTTCAATACCAGGCACTTAGACACCTTCCTACCCAGGCCAATTTTCAGCTTTCAGCGCTGTCGCAATTTGAATGACAATTGCGCGGTCATGCTACACTGTACCCAAACAATTTTTTTATCATTTTGTTCCCACAAATAGAGCTTTCTTTTGGTGGTATTTGATCACCTCTGCGGTTTTTATTTTTTGTGCAACAAATAAAAAAAGACCGAATATTTTGAAAAAAAAACAAGTTTTTCTTTGTTTCTGTTAAAACTTTTTGTAAATAAGTATGTTTTGTTCTTCAATGACGGGCACTGATATGGCTGCACTGACGGGCACTGATACGGCGGCACTGATGGACACCGATGAGGTGGCACCAATGAGGTGGCACTGATGAGGTGGCACTGACGGGCACTGATGATGGGCACTGATAGGCGGCACTGATGGGCACTGATAGGTGGCACTGATGGGCACTGATAGGTGGCACTGGTATGCGGCACTGATGGGCACTCATAGGTGACACCGATGGGCACTCATAGGCAGCACTGATGGGCACTCATAGGTGGCATTGATGGGCACTCATAGGTGGCATTGATGGGCACTCGTAGGTGGCACTGATAGTTGGCACAGATGGGCACGGATGAGGCACTGATAGGTGGGCACTGATGGGCACTGACAGGTGGCACCGATGGACACTGATGGGTGGCACTGATGACACTGGTTGTTTGCAGTGATGCCGCTAAGGGTGGCATTGCTGGGCATCACTGCAACATAATGGTGCCAATCAGTGCCCATTTGTGGGCACTGATTGGCACAGATTGGGCACACTGGGCACATGTGGATGGCCATGGGGTACATACCTGGCCATCCACATGTTGCCCCTTTCCCTGGTGGTCCTAGTGGCGATCCCTGGTGGTCCAGTGTGGTGATCTGAGGGGGGGCTGCGCTGATAAACAATCAGCGCAGACCCCCCCTGCCAGGAGAGCCGCCGATCGGCTCTCCTCTACTCGCGTCTGTCAGACGCAAGTGAGGAAGAGCCGATCAACGGCTCTTCCTATTGACAGCGTGATCAGCCGTGATTGGACATGGCTGATCACGTGGTAAAGAGCCTCTGCCGGAGGCTCTTTACCAAGATCGGTGTAGCGGTGTGTCAGACTGACACACCGATCCACCGATCGCCGCGATGCGCGTTATCCTGCTGGATGTCATATGACGCCTAGTCAGGATAACTGAACCACTTCCCGGATGTCAATCCGCTATAGGGCGGGCGGGAAGTGGTTAATCCAGACCTCTTTCCAGCAGTAATTTCATACCACAGAATGCCTCCAGTTTGATAGAAGCAGCGTTCAACCCACTCCTTCTGAGCCCAGACTATCCTAGACCTTCCCCCTGTCTGTGACTGGACAAGGAAAGGAGAAGCAGCAAAGTGATGACTTCATCTCTGACTCTTTCCCTCTTTTTTTAATCAAATGCACTGTAGCCAAAGTGACAAAAAAGGAGGGGAGAGGGAGAGAGAGTGGTATAGGGAGGACCAGGTCAGGAGGAGGGGGGGGGGGGGTGGGGAATGGAACACTGGAGAAAAAGAGAATGTCCAAAGGAAGATTACAAAACGTGAATAGGTAGTAACAGAATTTAAAAAAAGGTGTTTAAATCTTAACTGTAGGTATGATTTTTATTGCAGCGTTACATTGGTCCAGCTTGCATCAATGTAAGTATGCATATTTCATCCTTGAGTGATTGATGTGGAAGCTGAAGATCACTGTACAGTACAGTAGTAGTTGCTACTAGTACAGTGATAGCAGTGATCTTCCAGGCTCTATGCAGAGCTGGTTTTCATCTTCCAGCACTTCCAACATTCACAGAATGCCTTGTATATTTTAATCTCTGTTTGACTAGGTAGAGAGGTGGGGCAGTGCGTCACAATCTTAATGTAACTATGCAATAAAAAATATACATACATTCAACTTTAATGATTAATAATTACAGAGCTGCATTCATCTGTGTTTAATTTATCTGCCTAGAGTTCAGCTTTAAGACCTTGCCTTTAGATAATTATTACAAACCTAATATAGAAATTAAAGAGAAAAAAGTAAAAAAAAAAAAGAAAAGAAAATAAATACAGCCATTACAACTAAGGGTCGGTTCACACTGGGGCGACTTGGGATCCGACTTGTACGCCCTCAAGTCGCCCCAAGTCGCCCCAAGTCGCTTTGCATTTAGGTTAACATGGTAGGCAATGGGAGCGTCTTAATTGACACTACTGAAGTCGCTCCGACTTCAGAAAAGACTCCTGTACTACTTCTATCCGACTTGTAGGCGACTTGTACCCATTCAACTCAATGTAAGTCGCCTGCAAGTCGGATCTCTCTGTAAAGTCAAGCGACTTTGCAGAGAAAACCCCTCCCTCCCCCCCTCCCTCCCAGAGAGGTGATTGGCCACAGGCGAAGTCGCCTGTCATGGAGGCGACTTCAAGTCGCCTCGTAATTTGCCGAAGTCGCGCTGAAGTCGCGCTAAAGTCGCGCTGAAGCCGCGTTGAAGTCGCGGTACAAAGTCGCGCTAAAGTCGTGTTGCCCATGTGTGAACCGACCCTAAGGACTGGTGAGCTGCAATATATTACATTTTTTGTTTTTAGGTTTTGATATGTTGTAAAGTTGAACTGAAAATACACAGATACAATACACACATAAGACATGTTTCACTTGCCTAAAGATTTGCATTTCTGTCCATCCAGTCCTGAGATTTACAAAAGCCTGTCAGGTCATGCAGCCAAGTGGATAACACAACTCTAATGCCGCGTACACACGGTCGGACTTTCTAGAAAGCTAGGTCCGACGTACTTGCCGCCAGACTTCCGGCGGACTACCGCCGGACTTTCTGAACGGCCGGACTTGCCTACACACGGCCGGACTTTCCGGAATCCGGTCTTCCCGACGGACTTCCGCCGGACTTTCAGAATGAACGGACTTTCCCACACACGGACAAGTCCGTTCATTTTGAACGTGACTCGGGTACGAGACTAGAAAAGGAATTCAATCTCGCCGCTTTTTTTGGCGAGATTGAAACCTTGCGAGCCCCGTCGCAGGCCCTTAGGTCTGGTATGGAACTTTAAGGGGAACCCCCTACGCCGAAAAACCGGCGTGGGGGTCCCCCCCAAAATCCATACCAGACCCCGATCCGAGCACGCAGCCCGGCCGGTCAGGAAAGGGGGTGGGGACGAGCGAGCGCCCCCCCCTCCTGAACCGTACCAGGCCGCATGCCCTCAACATGGGGGGGGTGCTTTGGGGGAGGGGGCGCCTTACGGTGCCCCCCCACCACAAAGCACCTTGTCCCCATGTTGATGAGGACAAGGGCCTCTTCCCGACAACCCTGGCCGTTGGTTGTCGGGGTCTGCGGGCGGGGGGCTTATCGGAATCCGGGAGCCCCCTATAATAAGAGGGCCCCCAGATCCCGGCCCCCCCACCCTATGTGAATGAATATGGGGTACATGGTACCCCTACCCATTCACCTAGGTAAAAAGTGTTAATAATAAAACACAACACAGGTTTTTAAAATAATTTATTAAACTGCTCCGGGGGGGTCTTCTTCCGTCTTCGGGGGTCCCTCCGCTTCATCTTCTCCCGGCGTCCGGTTGGTTCTTCTCCGCTTTCTTCTCCCGGTGTTCCAGTTCTTCGGCCGGCTCCTCTGCTGTGTTCAGGTAGCTCTCTTGCCAGCAGAGGTCCGGACTTCTGAGCTGCTGGGCTTCTTGTCTTCTCTTCTCTTCTCTTCTCTTCCCCCAGATGTTGACACGACGCTCTCTCCGGCTGGACTGGTCTCTGAGGGCTGCGTTGTGACTTATATAGGCGGAGACCCCGCCCCCATATGATGTCACAGGCCCTGGGCATGCTGGGACTGTGACGTTTTAGGGGGCGTGGTCGACCACGCCCCCTAAAACGTCACAGTCCCAGCATGCCCAGGGACTGTGACATCAAAAGGGGGCGGGGTCTCCGCCTATATAAGTCACAACGCAGCCCTCGGAGACCAGTCCAGCCGGAGAGAGCGTCGTGTCAACATCTGGGGGAAGAGAAGAGAAGAGAAGACAAGAAGCCCAGCAGCTCAGAAGTCCGGACCTCTGCTGGCAAGAGAGCTACCTGAACACAGCAGAGGAGCCGGCCGAAGAACTGGAACACCGGGTGAAGAGAGCGGAGAAGAACCAACCGGACGCCGGGAGAAGATGAAGCGGAGGGACCCCCGAAGACGGAAGAAGACCCCCCCGGAGCAGTTTAATAAATTATTTTAAAAACCTGTGTTGTGTTTTATTATTAACACTTTTTACCTAGGTGAATGGGTAGGGGTACCATGTACCCCATATTCATTCACATAGGGTGGGGGGGCCGGGATCTGGGGGCCCTCTTATTATAGGGGGCTCCCGGATTCCGATAAGCCCCCCGCCCGCAGACCCCGACAACCAACGGCCAGGGTTGTCGGGAAGAGGCCCTTGTCCTCATCAACATGGGGACAAGGTGCTTTGTGGTGGGGGGGCACCGTAAGGCGCCCCCTCCCCCAAAGCACCCCCCCATGTTGAGGGCATGCAGCCTGGTACGGTTCAGGAGGGGGGGGGCGCTCGCTCGTCCCCACCCCCTTTCCTGACCGGCCGGGCTGCGTGCTCGGATCGGGGTCTGGTATGGATTTTGGGGGGGACCCCCACGACGGTTTTTCGGCGTAGGGGGTTCTCCTTAAAGTTCCATACCAGACCTAAGGGCCTGGGATGCCCCCCGCGCTCGCCGCAATGGGAAAATTTGTTTTTCCTATTGCAGCGAGCACGAGATGCAGTAACCTGCTCCTCCGTCGTATCTGGTCCTTCGGACCAGCATAGAGACGAACGGGCTTTCCGTCAGGAACTGAGTCCGGCGGAGGTACGACGTAAAGATTTGAAGCAGGCTTCAAATCTAAAGTACGTCGGATTTCCGCCCGAAACGGTCCGTCGGAAGTCCGATGGAGACCACACACGGTCGGATTTTCCGCCGGACTTGGTCCGGCGGCGTCCGTCGGACTTTTGCAGGTGAAAAGTCCGACCGTGTGTACGCGGCATTACTTTCTTGTTACAATCAGGGAATACATTGTTCACACCACCCTGCCCATTAGTCAGCGATTGAGCAGCAGCATGAGGATCTTTCTGCTCACGCTGCTTTCTCTTACAATCAGCATGTTCTTTGTCAGCACATTTGTATGCAGCTCATCCGATTGACTTCAAGTACTGTACCTCCCCTTGTCCATGCTGCTGTACAGTAGATCATAAGAGACTGAAATTGATTCACATTCAAAAGTACTTACACTAGCTTAATTTAAAAAAATAAAAATGTATGTCAACCAAAACTTTTTTTTTTTATTTTTTTTTATATAGAGATTCGGTTTTCCTTCACTTTCTGTCCAGGGGCAATGATTTTAAATCTGAACCCAAGAATGAAATGTAACATGTTGCAGCTTACCAGTCCTTAGATATAGTGGTTGCACTGGTTTTCAATAGCTCCATTTAAAGTGATATGAAACGCTCATCGTTTAGCTGTCATTAAGCACTCTAATGCCCTCTACACACGATCGGATTTTTCGATGGAAAAAGTGCGATCGGATTGCGTTGTCGGAAATTCCGATCGTGTGTGGGCTCCATCGGACTTTTTCCGTCAAAATTTCTGACACACAAAGTTTGAGAGCAGGATATAAAATTTTCCGACAACAAAATCCTATCGTTTAAATTCCGATCGTGTGTACACAAATCCGACGCACAATGTGCCACGCATTCTCAGAATTAATTAAGAGATGAAAGCTATTGGCTACTGCTCCGTTTATAGTCCCGACGTACGTGTTTTGCGTTACCGCGTTCAGAACGATCGGATTTTCCGACTACTTTGTCCGACCGTTTGTATGCAAGACAAGTTTGAGCGAACATCCGTTGGAAAAAATCTGATGGATTTTGTTGTCGGAATGTCCGATCAATGTCCGATCGTGTGTACAGGGCATAAATGTGTGCTTACATACTGGTTCTACTTCTTATTTCTAAAAATGAAACTTCTAAAAACCTTTTTAGGTTAGTTTGTTCATGTGACCTTTCCCTGCTTTCTCCTGGCGGCAAGGAAAGATCTGGAGGAGGAGCATGGAGCAAGCCAATATGATGAAGATGTCATATAAGGAAGTCTCTACTAGCTTCCCATGCCAGCACAGTGCTGATTGGCACTGTAGCAGTCACATAACAAATATAAAAAGAATGTTCTTAATTGCAAAGAAAAATACACAATACAGCTCAATAGGGGGTTTCAGATATTATTAGAATGTACTATTTAAAAAGATTTGTGTATTACTTTTGTTGATTAACATGGTGAACTATAATGACATCACCATGAAGGAGGAGTGAGGGAGGAACATCCAGGTTTTTATTACTGTATACGAAATGAATATGATAGTGATCAAGGCAATATGTATGCAATGCAATATTACATGTAAACATTTAAATAACTTTTGGGTTTATTGACACTAAGACAGGCCATACACAGTCAGAATTTCTTTTTTTGCAACCACAATTCCCCCATGAACACAGACAGTGTTGACAGAGGAATCAGCAATTGTCTTCTACCATTGGGGGGGATCCACCCTGCCGGGAGAAGACAGTGATTATTGCTAGCGGCTACAGCAGCGATAATCGCAGCGATAATCGCAAGAGAATCCGGCAGGCTGGTTGTACCCTAGTTGATCAGTCGATCAACTTGGTACAATAAGACTGCCCATTAACAGTTCAAACCTTGCCTAGTTCCTGCTAAACTGGCCGGGATTCGAACCTTGTATGGCCGGCCTAAGCTAGTAATATTTTTAGTGAATACAAAAAACACCTTTTTATCTTGCCAGTAATACCTTCTTGTAAGCTGAACTGAAAGCACAATGTTATCTAATTTCTATAAACAATTTATTCTCCCAGAGAGGAGGTTGGGTTTATAGTCCATATCAGGGGAACAGGCTAGGGTGACACCTCAAGATATGGTGGACTAAGTGAATGTTGTCACTCCAAGACAGAAAGTGTTTTATTTGCAGGATTACCTGGTAAAGATAAAGGAAAAAAAGCTTTAAAAAAATAAAACCAATGCGGCCGCCTCATCAAGTGACTGGTAAACTGTATAATATTACATTCTTGTTCCTGTGAATAGATAAACTTTAATTCAGACCTGTATTAATGTGCTTTATTTACAAAGAGCTCAGCATGCGCACGGGAGCCTCGGTTTGCGGCATGGGGCTCAGAAGGAATGGCACCCGTGGCTGTTCCTTCAGAGAGCATGCATCAGAGATGTCACTGTAATGTATATATATCCTAAACTATACAGGTTCAGGAGATATTTTCACTATCTATAGCAAAGCCTTATTATAGGCTTACCTATAGGTAAATGTCAACAGAGGAAGTTTACTTTCCTTAAAATGACCTATGATAAGCACCTCCTGACACTACTTTAGCTTTGGCACCTGTTCACCTCTTTTGAACGAGATTGTTGTTACTTTCAGCTATGGGTTTATTGATTCAAAGATAACCTTGTCAATACTTAAAGCCCAACTCTGGGAAAAGGAAAAGTCCTCCCTTGCAGTGGGGCTGTGAGAGGAGGTTAAAGGAGTTGTAAAGGCACAAGTTTTTTGTTTTTTTTAACTTAATGCATTCTATGCATTAAGATAAAAAAAAACCTTCTGTGTGTAGCAGCCCCCCCCCCAGCACCCCCCAAATTGCTTACCTGAGCTTCTTCTCTCTCCGGGATACTCCTCCTGATTGGCTTAGACAGAGCAGTGGTGCCATTGGCTACCACGGCTGTCAATCAAAATCAGTCAGCCAATCAGGGGAGAGAGGGGGCGGGGCCATGCCAGGGTTCCGTGTCTGAATAGATACACAGAGCTCTGATTCGGCTTGGGTGCCCCCTGTAGCAAGCTGCTGGCTGAGGGGCACTCAAAGGAGGGAGGGGCCAGGAGCAGCGAAGAGGGACCCGAGAAGAGAAGGATCCAAGCTGCTCTGTGCAAAACCAAATGCACAGAGGAGGTAAGTATAACATGTTTGTTATTTAAAAAAAAAAAAAAACACGCCTTTACAATCACTTTAAGGCATACATCCTCAATGTTTCCCAGCCCACAAGTTTGCTTTGTAATGCAAACACACAAACAGCGCTGCTCTGACTCTCTGCTCTGCTCTGAGAACCTCCAATGTAGTAGTTGATCACTGGTACCTCCACTTCAGGTGCTCAGGTTCAGATGACCTTCCACTCATCACCAGGGCCATCTTTAATATTAGTTGGACCCTGGGAAATATATCCTTGCCCCCGCCCATGCAATTTCACTCTCCAACTGCTCTGAGTCATACAATAAATAGCAGCTAGACTCAAAATCAGATCAGGCAGTGATTGTGATAGGTTGCCAGAGGCCACAGTGTATCATTACCGCTCACTGACTGGCTGCTAGAGGTTACAGCACACATTATAGCTCACTTATTATTTGCTAGAGGTTACAGCACATGACTTCTGCTTGTTGAGTGGTTGCTAGAGATTACTGTACATCAATACTGTTCCACAATTGGTTACTAGAGGTTACTGCATATCCTTACGGCTCAATAATTGGTTGCAAGAGGTTAGTGCACATCATTACTGCTCACTGACTGGTTGCTAAAGGTTACAGCACATTGTCTCCTCACTGCCTGCACACCATAGAACGGAAGGCAAGGGGACCCATCAAGAGACAGAAAATTCCCGGGGATCCCAAGACTACTGGCATCAGTGGCAATGCTGGGGGGGTAATCAGTGGCAATGCTGGGGGTTTATGGAATCAGTGGCAGTGGTGGGGGGTGGGATTAGTTAGGAGGCAGTACACTGTGGCAAATTCTGAATCATGTAGATAAAATCTGGAAATCTTTGGTAGTGGGGGATTCTACACTGACCACCAATGTGAGGGGGAATTTACAATGACCACCAATGTGAGGGGGAATTTACAATGACCACCAATGTGAGGGGGAATATACAATGACCACCAATGGCAAAAGGGGGGGAACTTACACTGACCACCAATGTGAGGGGGGGATTTACATTGACCACCATGTAACAGAGGATTTTACGTCACCCACCAATATAAAGAGTGATTTCTACACTGCGCCAATGTAATAGGAGCATTTACACCAAGCACCAGTGTAAGGGGAATATACAATAACCCCCATGTAAGGGGGACTTCTCACTGACAACTATTGTCAAGGAGATTTGTACTGACCAACAATGTAAGGTGACACTTCTACACTGACCACCAATGTTAGGGGGGATTTATACTGAAAACCAATGTAAAGGTGGATTTACACTGACCACAATGTAAGGGCAATTCTGCACCTACCACCAATGTAAAGGGAAATGTACACTGATCACCAATGTAATGAAGAATTTACACTGACAACCATGTAATGGGGGATTTTACATCAACAACCTATAAAGGGGGATTTACACTCACCACAAATTTAAAGGGGGCTTCTTCATGGACCACCAATGTAAGGGAGGATTTGAACCTGACCACAAATGCATGTTTGGATTTGTTTATCGATTACCAATATAAAGAGGAGTTTCTACACTGGCCACCAATGTAATGGGGATTTACACTGACCACTAATGTAATAGGAGCATTCACAGTAACCACCAATGTAAGGATAAATTTACACTGACCACCAATATAAGAGGGACCTTCACACTGGCCACTAGTGTGAATGAAAGGATTGTACACCAAACCCCAATGTAATTAGAAGATTTACACTGACCACCAATGTAACTGAAACATTTAGCCTGCGTTCAGATTTGTGTGTGTCGGGAACGCATGCAAAATTGCTTTCCTGACACCACAGAAATGTGCTGCCCTTTAGCAGATACACAGCAGTGCCATTAAATGTTAATGACACCCTCATGAATCTGCTGAGATGTGCGTATTCACATGCACCAAAATTCACGGTGCTGTGGCACCATGTTATTTTGAAAAAGGGATTCACCTTCAACTTTCTTACCTTTGCAGAACAAGCTGATATTAGGCTTAAGGGCCCCAGTTGTAGGCCGGACTTTCAAGCATGACCCTTTACCTCCCCAGTGGGCAGCATTCAGTAGAAGTGATAGTGGATATGACCTCAGGGGGGCATGATTTACATATGAATGCTGTCTCTATTTACATATCATTGCCTCCAGTCCACAGCTATTTACATATCAATATGGGTTATTTACATGTAAACACAGGGTCTGCAAGTGAGTCATCTGTACATGGCAATAGGGCAGAGCTGGGCAGCATGAGTAACGGAACTTCACACTGAGATATCGGGACACAGCACAGGACTAAAACTTCAGAGTGACAGGGGAATATAAATTGGAATAGTTGGCAAGTATGAGGCAGCTGCTTTGGGCCCCACAACAATGATGGGACCCAGGGCAGCTGCCCCTTTTGCCTTGCCCTAAAGACGGCCCTGCTCGCCACAACACTTGAATAAAGGTAAATTGGTAGAACCAGCACTCTGAAATACATCCATGTTCTTTATTCAGATAAAAACAAGATAACTGCTGACATGTTTCGCCGAGTAAACTTGTTCACAGCATAGTTACCAACATGAACAGCACAGATATATGCATAAAACAAAGCAACTGTGACCACTCCCATTTGTTAATTAGTATAATTAGCAGTAAATGAGAACCACCTGCAAAGAGTCTCCCTAGAAATGGAAACTTGCCACACAAATATATAAATAGATCTATATGGTGATACACAGACATAATATACATGAAAGAAAGAAAAATGTTACAATTTAATAGATACAAGGTCAATCATTTAAAAAACATCAAATAAAATCATTTGACATGTATAGATCAAGACCAAGATGCCAGAACAAACAAAGATCTTATAGCAAGAAATGTCAAAAAGATAGGTGGAAGAATTGCAGACTGTGGGTTAATGTATATAATAACTAGTATTACTGACTAACGTAAAAAAAATCTACATCGTATCTGTAATTCATTCCAGGCAGTGTTCTCGTTTTTAAATTGAATATTCACCAAACTTTTAGTTCCAGAAGCTTACGGAGGGAACTAGCCCCCTCCCCCCCTCGGTAGTTTTCTCACTCTCTCCAAACCATAGAAAGTAAAAGAGGACATATCTCCAAGATGTACATATTTAAAATGTTTAGTCACATTTAACAGTCCTTTATCACTTTGATACAAAGCTCCATGTAAGTGCTCGCCTACCCATGTCCTAAGAGGTCTAATTGTGCAACCCACATACTGTAGATTGCACAAAGTACACTCCACAGCATATACTACATTGGAAGAGCCACAGTTAATGTGATCCCGCAGACAAAACTCCTTCCCTGTTGAGCAAGATAGCACTGTCTTAGATTTATTAGTATTTTTTTTGCAAAAGCGACACGTGTTAACACCACAGGCATACGATCCATTAATGTTTAACCTTGTCCTCTCCAAACCTTTGGATAGAAACAGACTGGAGCGATAATATCCACCCCAGGTTTTTTGCCTGACGGCTGGAAAATCTACACCCATTTTTGACAAATGGAGAGGGATCCCCATCCATGGACAGAATAGGTAGATGTTGCTTTGTAATGCAGCAGCATGCAGCAAGTAATGTCAGAACCCTTGATCTGTATACTTCTTCCGATTGGTTTGCGCAGCCTATTGATTTAAGCTGTGCACCCTAAAGCTCAAACACACATGTGTGTGTGTGTCTACATATATATGATCCTGGCACACTGATCTCCCTGCCGGAACAGTGAAAAAGAAGTGTGTAAACACTTCTCTTATGGCAGAGTCGGTAAGAGGGAGATCTATCCTTCTATCTTCCTACCACTACACAGAGCGATAATACTAATGCGCATGGGGTGATAAGGGTGTGCCCAGGCACATCTGGCACACCCTGTGCATACATCTATGCTTCTTCCAGTTCAGTGACTCAGAAAGCACTGAAGTATTGACAGGTTAAAAGTGATGAGAAAAGAAGCAGCCTCTATATATTTTTTTAAGAGGTTACATTTAACTTATTATCTGTCTAGCTTTTTGAGTTCATACAACTTATAGGATCCTAGCTCTGCTCTTCAGAACGGTACATGTGAAATAAACATGGCATTTCTTTATAAGTTAGCTCGGTGGTGACATTGCAGAGAAAAATAACACATTTATCTTCTTTTCTGGGTCACTCCACTCCCAGGAGCTACACAGAATATCTTTCTCTGCTGATAGCACATGAATGAAAGCATATTTAAACATTTATATTTGCATGCCAGTCATTTGCAATCCCTGCTGTGAAGGCTAATGAATATCAGTAGCTAAGTCAATGTAATTAGTTATAGTTGATAATATACTGAAACTCTTACATTTATATTAGTAAGATTCATGAGAATATATTGCTTATATTGCTTATCATTTTCTATATGAAGCATATCAAATAAAAATCATAGACTTGCTCTACAGAATACAGTTAAGGTTGTTGACTTCTGTTAGTGATGTTGAGAAGCGTTACCTCTGTAATAATTTACTAACTGCTCAAAACAACAGCCGCTACCCAATACTCTTTTGCTTCAGTCAAAAAACAATCTTTGTACTGTATATAGGAAATTAAGGCAGGACAAAGCCAGTGTACCTACAAAGGGAACACCCCTCAATCCCCTTACGCTCACTTTGCCATCAATAAAACCAGCAGTGTCAGAGACCCAAGGGAGGTTGTGATGTCACTTCCTCAGTCATGTGACAGTGCTATGGTGTGATTGACACTGTGACAGGGGAGTAGAGTAAATGCTCCCAATATCTGAAAGTACTAAGTGGTGATAGAGGAAGGATCAATAAAGGAGCGCAGGCAAGATGAGCATAGGGGGTTGGTGGACCCTTTGCAGAAACACTGTCACTGTACGGGCTTGTCATTAGCTTTAGGCTTACATAAATAATATATGTGATGCTAACGTGCTTTTATTTATAAGGATTTTGACCTGTAATTCACGTATGTGTTTATTACTGCTACCATGGATTGCATTGTGCTGCATGTTTATACTTGTCTGCTATATTAACAATGAGAATGCAACTGGCAAATACCTCTCAAAATGTATATAATGTTCCCTTTTTATTATTATTATTATTATAAAGGTTTTTTTTATAGCTCCAACAGTTTGTGCAGCACTTTACAACATAAGGGCAGACGGTACAGTTATAATACAATTCAATACAGGAGGATTCAGAGGGCCCTGCTCATTAGAGCTTACAATCTAGGAGGGTGGGTCAAGGGATACAAAAGGTAATAACTGTGGGGGATGAGCTGAAGGAGAACATAAAAGTACAGTTGTTAGGTGTGGGCAGAATAGGGTTCTCTGAAGAGGAGGGTTTTCAGGTATTATCTAAAAGCAACCAGAGTAGGAGATAAACGGACAGATTGGGTTAGGGAGTTCAACAGGATGGGAGCGGCTCTGGAAAAGTCCTGGAGGTGAGCATGGGAGGAGGTGATGTGGGAGCTAGAGAGCAGGAGGTCTTGGGTGGAATGAAGGTAACAATTAGGTTGGTATTTTGAGACTAGGTTAGTGATATAGCTGGGGGCTGAGTTGTGGATGGTTTTGTAAGTTATTGTTAGTATTTTGAATTTAATCCGTTGGGTGAGCGGAAACCAATGGAGGGATTGACAGAGAGGAGTAGCAGACACAGAGCGGTTGGTAAGGTGGATGAGCCTGGCAAGCAGCATTCATGATGGACTAAAGGGGGGGGGGTAGCCTATGTAAAGATAAGCCAATTAGAAGGAAGTTGCAGTAGACGAGGCAAGAGATGACCAGGGAGTAACTAGGAGCTTTGTGGTGTCATTGGTTAGAAAGGGGCATATTTTGGAGATGTTGCGGGGGTTGAGGCAGCAAGATTTGGATAGTGATTGGACGTGGGGCCTAAAGGATATATCAGACTCCAGGATTACACCTAGAACCTTGACATGTGGGAATGGGCTAATAGTTGTTCTATTGATCTTGACAGAGAGATCAGGGGAAGGGGCACATGGGGGTTTTGGATAGATTTAGTTTGAGGAAGTGGTGTGACATCCAGACTGATATGTCTGTGAGTAAATTAGTGATACGTGAGGAGACTGAGGGAGTGAGCTGAGGGGTAGAGAGATAAATTTGGGTGTTGTTGGCGTAGAGATGGTATTGGAAGCCATGGGAGGCTATCAGCTGACCCAAGGAGGAGGTGTAGATCAAGAATAGGAGAGGTCCAAGAAAAGAACCTTGGGGGACCCCAAAAGAGGAGAGGAGGAAGTAGAATTGTAGGTAACGCTAATGGTGTGGTTTGATAAGTAGGAAGGGAACCAGCAAAGAGTCATGGAGACCAAAGAGATTATGTTTTTTGGGAAGTAGGGGGTGGTCAACCGTATCAAAGGCAGCAGAAAGGTCCAGGAGTAGGATGACAGAATAGTGCCCACTGGTTTTGGCCATTAGTAGATCATTTGTTAGATGTAGGAGGGCAATTTCTGTGGAGTCTTGATGAGGGCGAAATCCAGACTGAAGGGGATCAAGAAGGTTATTCTCAGCGAGGTGGTCACCCTTAAAGTACCTACAAGCCTGCTTTCTAATAGCTTAATTGAACATGGATTCTGGTATCAATTAAGGATTAGATTCAGGTTTGCATTTGAATTAAAATCTGTGGCTTCATGGAATATGGTCCCAGCAAATTAATGTGCAGTTTCGCTTGGGAGAATTTTTTTTAACACTAATGTACTGCATGGACTGTGAACTATGGTCAGCAGGCCTAAAGGGGCCACAGAGTGTCAGTTCTTTGCATTAACCTCTGCCCCACCCAAAGCAAACTTTTACTTTCTTTTTTCTTATAATGCGGGGAGTGGTATATATATATATATATATATATATATATATATATATATATATATATATATATATATATACACAGTATCTCACAAAAGTGAGTACACCCCTCACATTTTTGTAAGTATTTTATTATATCTTTTCATGTGACAACACTGAAGAAATTACACTTTGCTACAATGTAAAGTAGTGAGCGTACAGCTTGTATAACAGTGTGAATTTGATGTCCCCTCAAAATAACTCAACACACAGTCATTAATGTCTAAACTGCTGGCAACAAAAGTGAGTACACCCCTAAGTGAAAATGTCCAAATTGGACCCAAAGTGTCAATATTTTGTGTGGTCACCAGCACTGCCCTAACCCTCTTGGGCATGGAATTCACCAGAGCTTCACAGGTTACCACTGGAGTCCTCTTCCACTCCTCAATGATGACATCACAGAGCTGGTGGATGTTAGAGACCTTGTGCTCCTCCACCTTCCGTTTGAGGATGCCCCACAGATGCTCAATAGGGTTTAGGTCTGGAGACACGCTTGGCCAGTCCATCACCTTTACCCTCAGCTTATTTAGCAAGGCAGTGGTAAACTTGGTGTGTTTGGGGTCATTATCATGCTGGAATACTGCCCTGTTTCCCAGTCTCCGAAGGGAGGGGATCATGCTCTGCTTTGTTATTTCACAGTACATGTTGGCATTCATGATTCCCTCAATGAACTGTAGCTCCCCAGTGCTGGCAATACTCATGCAGCCCCAGACCATGACACTCCCACCACCATGCTTGAATGTAGGCAAGATACACTTATCTTTGTACTCCTCACCTGGTTGCCGCCCACACAGTTAACATCATCTGACCCAAATAAGTTTATCTTGGTCTCATCAGACCACAGGACATGGTTCCAGTAATCCATGTCCTTAGTCTGCTTGTCTTCAGCAAACTGTTTGCGGGCTTTCTTGTGCATCATCTTTAGAAGAGGCTTCCGTCTGGGATGACAGCCATAAAGACCAATTTGATGCAGTGTGCGGCGTATGGTCTGAGCACTGACAGGCTGACCCCAACCCTTTCAACCTCTGCAGTAATGCTGGCCACACTCATACCTCTATTTCCCAAGACAACCTCTGGATATGATGCTGAGCACGTGCACTCAACTTCTTTGGTCGACCATGGCGAGGCTTTTTCTGAGTGGAACCTGTCCTGTTAAACCACTGTATGGTCTTGGCCACCGTGCTGCAGCTCAGTTTCAGGACTCTGGCAATCTTCTTATAGCCTAGGATATCTTTATGTAGAGCAGCAATTCTTTTTTTCAGATCCTCAGAAAAGCCATAATGAAACCTTCTTTGCCATGAGGTGCCATGTTGAACTTCCAGTGACCAGTTTGAGAGAGTGAGAGCGATAACATCAAATTTAGCACACCTGCTCCCCATTCACACCTGAGACCTTGTAACACTAACGAGTCACTTAACACCGGGGAGGGAAAATTGCTAATTGGTCCCAATTTGGACATTTTTACTTAGGGGTGTACTCACTCTTGAAGCCAGCGGTTTAGACATTAATGGCTGTGTGTTGATTATTTTGAGGGGACAGCAAATTTACACTGTTATACAAGCTGTACACCCACTACTTTACATTGTAGCAAAGTGTAATTTCTTCAGTGTCGTCACATGAAAAGTCATAATAAAATATTCACAAAAATGTGAGGGGTGTACTCACTTTTGTGAGATACTGTATATATATATATATATATATATATATATAATTTATATATATATATATATTTTTTTTTTTTTTTTTTCTGCTAGTCTTCTCCTAAAAGAGATGGGAATAAAAAAACGAATGCAAGAACAGTATGCTTCTAAACCACCTCATATACCTCATATATCAATCACATGCAAAGCTTCCAGGTTTTATTGCCAAAGCTTAATTGAACAAGCTAAAATTAGAATCTGCTTGGCTACCATGCCCAGCTGCACACATTGTGAGTGCAACAGTTTTAGTAAATCTCCCCCTATTGGTCTGTCTGCATAGCTCTGATTTGTGCTGTGCCAGTCACATGACTAAAAAAAAAAAAAAAAAAAAAAAACTTTTCAGAAGAGCAATTCAGATTAAATTATAAATATAAAAATAATATTTTATAGCTCCCTATCAATCTTTATTGAGCATCAAATGTGTATTTTTTGTGCATTAATATGGAGTCGACAGATTCAGAGATGATTGACACTAGCTTTCATTTTGTACAGATGGCATCTGCATCCAAGGCTCTTTTTTTACTTTACTGGTATTAGGAATTATATTTGATATACTGATTCATATTAAAACTACACTTTTTTTTGTGAGTTTCTTAGTGAATGTAATCAATCAACATACTATATCCCGCCCCCATTGTGTTTAGCTATAGGAAAACATGGAGGAGGAGGAGGGAGGGGAGTGTCATTTACCACTGTGCATAAGCCCACATGTGTGACTCTATACTCATGTGGGCTGCACAAATAAGAAAAAAGCGAAAACGAGGAGCTTAGAGCTGAGCGTGCTCAGTAGAGGACACTAGTTGGTATACACAATTTCAGACTGCAATGGCGACACAGAGAAGATAGAAGGGACAGCTGCAGATAGGATCAACCAGGCATATTTCACGCTACACAAAATAAATGCTTTAGTGTCTTTGTGACTATGAACACTCAGTTATATAACGTTTTGAGAGTGTTTCATAGTCTGATTTTAATGATGCTTTAAGGCTAAGTTTAGACTTTAAACTGCTTTTCAGAGACGCTTGACAGGCGGTGAGGAGGCGATATGTCATAATCCCATAAATGCTGCACCAATGCACCTCGACTGCATGGTTCAGGAGCGTTTGAAGTGTGACCCAATTCCTTGCATTTGAAGCTTAGGGAAGCACGTATTTAACACCCTCCAACTGTAAGTCTAAACAAGCCCTAAAAGTGCCACAAAGAATTAAAAAAGGAATAAGGTAAATTGCATCTTGCACACTATTTAGGGCTCATTCACGCTGGTGGTCCAATTTGTACACTTTTGCAAAGGCCAGCTTTGCCTACATGGCATGCATAGGTGTTCAAATGCTGGTCCCAATTTGACAGCCATGCAGGTGCATATCCTTGAATGCAAACAGTGGGGGTTATTTACTAAAGCTGGAGAGTGCAAAGCTAGGCTCCCTTCTGCATAGAAACCAATCAGCTTCTAACCTCAGCTTGTTCAATCAAGCTTTGGCAATAAAACCTGGAAGCTGATTGGTTTCTATGCAGAAGTGAGCCTGATTTTGCACTCTCAAGCTTTAGTAAATAAACTTCAGTGTGCCTAAAGATTAAAAAATCTATGCATCATATTTGCAACAGAGAAATTTCATACACTGTAAACCTAAAGATGTCCTCTTAAAAACAAGATGTATAAATTAAGCTGGGCTCCAAATGCAACAAATTGCAGACTTATTTTTTTAATTACTTTACAATGACTATATTCATAAAAGCTAGGAATTAAGGAAAATCCAGCCAACTTCTATGGGTAAGAACTGTAGCACAAAATTGTTCAATCATGAACAGTTCAGCAATCTGCATGAAAATATATATATCCAGATTTTTGTAAATGTCATCAGTTTCAGTAAATTAAATTCAATGAGTAAATTAATTTTCATTTGACACTGACATAATTCAAGTATTATTCGTCAGATTCAAAATAGGAAATCCACAAGAACTGAATATGTCAAAAATGCAACAAGATTTGACAGAAATACTCAGGAATGAATCACTGACAAGGCAAACCGGGCAAGAGTGTAAAACCCGACAGGTGCTCAGGGGCTTGCTTTTGCATCATGAAACCTAAAATACAATTAATAATGACTAAGAATGACTGTCAATACCAGGCCTATCCAAAATGGTGTCTGAAGTCTGCAGATCCTTTTGGTCGGCTTCACCACCTTCACCCTATAGGTCTAGTGTAAATGTTAATGAGGGACCCCCCCCCCAAAAAAAAGAACACACCATGGGAAATAATAAATAATTAATACCGAGCTCTTCAGATCTGTGTTCTGGTACTTTAACCAACATAATGCTAATAATTCTGAAAGAGAAATAATGCAGAAGATACTTTTACACATAATTCTAGACTTCTGTCTTCTTAAGTAAGAGCAATGTGAGTTGTGATCAATAAGGCTTTATTTGGAATATATACACCATTCAATATAGCAAGTAAATTACAAACATAGGACCACAGGTGGCTTTAACATTTAAATTTTCTGTTAATTTCCCTTGGTCTAAAACTATGGGCCACCTGAAAAGCTGTTGCAGATATGGCTCTTACCAGCTTGATTGTGCTGGACACCTGGGATGCGCTTGCATTTGATCCCAAAATGGCAGTCTCTATAAATAGCATGTTTTAGGTGAAACATGACAAGTCATATTCATAAATTTACCAAATCATATAAATAGTTGCAGTGTCAGAAATAGAAAACACATTTTTTTTGCAATTACACAAATACCATCAAGGGTGAATACTTGGGAATGTGGTCAACATTAGCATGTTATTGCACATGTACTGTGTGTGTAATTTCAAAAATCCAAGCATTAGCAGCAAGTCACTGAGATCCAGAATGGATTTCTTTTTAAGCTCCTGTACATCCATTTTGCTTTTCAATGTTTCTACTGGTAATATTAGTAGACAAAAAATGATTTTTTATTTAAAAAAAATAGGAAAAGGAAGAAGCTAGTGTAACTCATTCAGAAATTTTATTTTGTTTCATCAGATACTTTTAACTTTTTTAGCATATGTTATTTAGTGTTAAGTATTCAAAACAACACTACCACCTATATTACAAGTCTTAAAGTATATGTGAACTCTCACCTTGTAAAACAACCAATTCAGTTGAAAATAGAAATGAAAGACAAACAATGTGTTTATAAATGTAAAAACATTAAGAATACCTTGTTTTCCTTTTTATAAGTGATCACATAATCACTATTCTCAGCTGCATAAGGAGCTCAGAGAGCTAGGGGAGATGAAACAGCAGCACGCTGATCTTCCCAGTGAATGGCTGTGCAGTGTGTGGGGGTGGACATGTCAGCAAAAGTCTAATCATTGGAGGAGAGCAGGTTGAGCTCACAGCACAGCCAGAAAACAGTCACAGATTCATTTGTTAGAGTAACAGAAGACTCAGAGAGAGGACAGGGGCACAGTGCTGGTTGGACCTCCACCATGGGAACTTCAGAATGCGGTTGCGCTATAGTCAGCACAAGACATTATTTAAATCTGAAATGGGCCACCAATCAGAAAGGGACCAAGTGCTATATATACTTCGTCCACTGGGGGAGTAAATAAAAGGTTAGATTTTTTTTTTGTGAGAGTTCTTTTTTAACTATTATTTAGATAAATGCTGTGAGGCGTCATATAGGTATTGCTTAAAAATTACTTAAAGAGGAAGTAATCTCTACTACTGAATTTTACCTATAGGTAAGCCTAGAATAAAGCTTACCTATAGGTAGTTTAAATATCTCCTAAACATGCATCATTTATGAGATATTTACTGTACATGCAGCTAGTGAAATCACTGGTGCATGCGCTCTGAAGGAATGGCGACCCATGCTGTTTCTTCAGAGGCCTGTGCCGCGACCGGTGGTACCCGCGTGCATGTGCGGGAGTGACGCCATCGCGGCTCCGGCCACTCAAAGTGCCAGAGCCCACAAACCCAGAAGAAACACTGGGGAAGACGTTAGCCGTCACAGCAGTGTGCGGGTGCCACTGGAGGGCTTCGTCCTAAGGTAAGTATTTCATAAGTAGATAGTATGCCATGCATATTAGCTCATTATGCCTTTGTCTTACTGTTTTGTTTTTTTTTACAAGCATTTACAACCTCTTTAATTGAACGCCTGATAATCCTTACTACCACTAATTGTGCTAATATGTAAACATTTCTACCTAAGCTGTAATGGTTTGAAGGCAGTAGACTTAATCAACATTACATTAGTCATTTTTTTACTTTCAACCAGTAGGCTGAAGCAACAAAATGGACTTGATTCCTTCCTAAAGACATTCCAGGTGGATGGGGGAATCCTCCCCACTGAGCTTTGATATTCTGACTGCGGGGAGACTTCCCATCCATTAGAATACAGTGATGAGTGCTGCTGGTTACAGCAAAAATCCAATAAGGTGGTTGTACAGAGGTCCGTTAGGACAACCTCTGTACAACCACCCTGCCCATACATGGATCCAAATTTGGCCAGTCCCTGATGAACCGGCCGAAAATCGATCCATGTATGACCGGCCTTAGTCTGGTCATTGATGTTGACAGTATTGGTAATAAAATCTCACATTGATTCTAACTTTCCCACGATTCCATTGTATAGTTCCTCTTTTGGTACATTAGACAAGTCTTATACTGAACTCAAAAGGCACTGTTTTTATTTTAAATAAGAATTTGTTAACCAAAATAAATGTAATCTTTTTGTAAAATCCAAAATCCAAAGTGGCAGTAATAAAGGTATGGTTGTTGATTCTCTGTTACTAGTTAATAAGCATGGAGATCAAAGATTTACCTGTAGTTACAAATTTGTTTCATCCTGCAGTGGAAGAATTTCTCCACCACTGTTTTTCTAGGAGGATACATATAGAGGCAAGGCAGAGTTTCTCCTTACACAGAACCCTAGTAGGGTTGAAGAAGGTTCTGCATCAGCAAATGAACAGAAATTTCATTAACCATATTCAGTGTGAGTAATGGACCCTTCGAACTATTGATTGTCTTGCCTGGTCTATATATGTGAAAGTGCGACCTAGAAGATCCACTAGCTTGCAATGTATGATTGATTAATTGATTTTAACATGATTGGTTGGGGTCCTGTTCAAAATGGGACCTGCAACAAATGCTTAACCACTTAAGGACCAGCCTCGTTTTGGATTTTAGGTGTTTACATGTTTAAAACAGGTTTTTTTGCTAGAAAATTACTTAGAACCCCCAAACATTATATACCGTATATACTCGAGTATAAGTCGTTCCGAGTATAAGTCGAGGCCCTAATTTACCACAAAAAAATGGGAAAAACTTATTGACCCGAGTATAAGACGAGGGTGAGAAATGCACAGCTACTGTAAGTGGAAAAGAGGGTCAACAATGCCCCTTTGCAGCATCACTGTGCCCATTTGCATGCCATAGGTCCCCTGAACCTCAAACTCGGTAGTTAAGGGTTCCTAGATGCCCCCTAGCTGCAGCCAAAATTTGGGGTCTCTGGACCCAAAGGGTCCCGAAATGACATTGCTGCAGATGAACACAGTTGACCGAATTTGGGGCCCCGTATCTCTGGGCCACTTAGTGCTAAGAACCCCAAATTTGGTGTGCAAACCCAGTGGAACTAGCACCATAAACTTACCAAAGCTGGGGTTTCTAGCACCAAGTGGCCCCGAGATACAGGGCCCCAAAAATCAGTTCAGAAAATGTCAAGCACTTTTCTGCAGCAGAGAATGACATTTTCCGAACCGGGTTTGGGGCCCCGTATCTCAGAGCCACTTGGTGCTAGGAACCCCAGCTTTGAATATGTTATGATACCAGTTCCACTGGGTTTGCACACCAAATTTGGGGTTCCTAGCACCAAGTGGCCCTGAGATATGGGGCCCCAAAGTCGGTTCAGAAAATGTCAAGCACTTTTCTGCAGCAGAGAATGACATTTTCCGAACCGATTTTGGGGCCCCGTATCTCGGGGCCACTTAGTGCTAGGAACTTCAGCTTTGGATATGTTGTGGTACCAGTTCCACTGGGTTTGCACACTAAATTTGGGGTTCCTAGCACCAGGTGGCCCTGAGATACGGGGCCCCAAAGTTGGTTCGGAAAATGACATTTTTTGCGGCAGAAAAGTGCTTGACTCGAGTATAAGTCGAGGGGGGCACTTTCAGCACAAAAAAATGTGCTGAAAAATTCGACTTATACTCGAGTATATACGGTATGTTTTTTTTCTAACACCCTAGAGAATAAAATGGCAGTCGTTGCAATACTTTTTTTTGCACTGTATTTGCGCAGCGGTCTTATAAGCGCACTTTTTTTAGAAAAAATTCACTTTTTTGAATAAAAAAATAAGACAACAGTAAAGTTAGCCCAATTTTTTTTATATTGTGAAATATAATGTTACGCCAAGTAAATTGATACCCAACATGTCACGCTTCAAAATTGCGCCCGCTCGTGGAATGGCATCAAACTTTTACCCTCAAAAATCTCCATAGGGCGACGTTTAAAAAATTCTACAGGTTGCATGTTTTGCGTTACAGAGGAGGTCTAGGGCTATAATTATTGCTCTCGCTCTACTGGTCGTGGGGATACCTCACATGTGTGGTTTGACCACCGCTCTCATATGCGGGCGCTACTCGCGTATGCGTTTGCTTCTGCGCGCAAGCTCGTTTTTGTTTTCAGTGCCTGCAGTGACATTCTGACCCATCATGTTACAAAGTTACATAGTAGGAGAGGTTGAAAAAAGACACAAGTCCATCAAGTCCAACCTATGTGTGTGATTATATGTCAGTATTACATTGTATATCCCTGTATGTTGCGGTCGTTCAGGTGCTTATCTAATAGTTTTTTGAAACTATCGATGCTCCCCGCTGAAACCAACGCCTGTGGAAGGTAACTCCACATCCTTGCTGCTCTTACAGTAAAGAACCATATACACAGTTTGAGGTTAAACCTCTCTTCTTCTAATTTTAATGAGTGGCCACGTGTCTTAATAAACTCCCTTTCCGCAAAAAAGTTTTATCCCTATTGTCAGGTCACCAGCATGGTATTTGTATATTGAAATCATATCCCCTCTCAAGCGTATCTTCTCCAGAGAGAATACGTTCAGTACTCGCAACCTTTCTTCATAACTAATATCCTCCAGACCCTTTATTAGCTTTGTTGCTCTTCTTTGTACTTGCTCCATTTCCAGTACATCCTTCCTGAGGACTGGTGCCCAGAACTGGACAGCATACTCCAGGTGAGACTGGACCAGAGTCTGTAGAGTGGGATAATTATTGCTTTATCCCTGGAATTAATCCCCTTTTTAATGCATGCCAATATTCTGTTTGCTTTGTTAGCAGCAGCTTGGCATTGCATGTCATTGCTGAGCCTATCATCTACTAGGACCCCCAGGTCCTTTTCCATCCTAGATTCCCCCAGAGGTTCTCCCCCTCGTGTATATATTGCATTCATATTTTTGCCACCCAAATGCATTATTTTACATTTTTCTACATTAAAACCTAATTTGCCATGTAGTTGCTCACCCCATTAATTTGTTCAGATCTTCTTGCAAGGTTTCCACATCCTGTGGAGAAGTTATTGCCCTGCTTAGCTTAGTGTCGTCCGCAAATACAGAGATTGAACTGTTTACATTCTCCAGGTCGTTTATGAACAAATTAAATAGGATTGATCCCAGCACCCTGACCATTCCGAGTATTCCCCATTCATCACCGCCCTCTTAACTCGCCCTTGCAGCCAGTTTTCAATCCATGTACTCACCCTACGGTCCATGCCAACGGACCTTACTTTGTACAGTAAACGCTTATGGGGAACTGTGTCAAATGCTTTTGTAAAATCCAGATACATCACGTGTACGGGCCTTCCTTTATCTTGATGGCAGCTCCTCATAGAAGGTTAATAGATTGGTTTGGCAAGAACGATTCTTCATGAATCCATGCTGATTACTGCTAATGATGTGTTGTCAGTAATAAGCATTTTAGTTGCTATGCTATTTTTTTCTGTCCTTGTTTAAAGGCAGCTATAGGGATCAATTATAATTTTTAATGTGTAGTGTGTGTGTGTATATATTTATATATATATATATATATATATATATATATATATATATATATATATATATATATATATATATATATATATATATATATATACAGTATCTCACAAAAGTGATTACACCCCTTACATTTTTGTAAATATCTTATTATATCTTTTTATGTGACAACACTGAAGAAATTACACTTTGCTACAATGTAAAGTAGTGAGTGTACAGCTTGTATAACAGTGTAAATTTGCTGTCCCCTCCAAATACCTTAACACACAGCCATTAATGTCTAAACCGCTCGCAACAAAAGTGAGTACACCCCTAAGTGAAAATGCCCAAATTGGGCCCAATTAGCCAATTTCCCTCCCCAGTGTCATGTGACTCGTTAGTGTTGCAAGGTCGCAGGTGTAAATGGTGAGCAGGTGTGTTAAATTTATAATAATATATATTATATACACAACAGCTAAGCCTTTTCAGAGCTTGTATGCCAACTTTTATTTAGAACAGAAAGAAAATGTTCATAGCAATCAGCTTCCCTCGCAGGAGGTTTCTACCATCAATTACAAATTAATAATATTCAGCCTCCTGGCTCTGTTTAGTAGCCCTGCCGCTCAGGTCTCATGTCTCATGCCTTGGTCCTCCTGACCATCTGCTGTGCTGTGTTCTCATACAAACACTGTATCCCCGTCAACTCTCTGTATCTTTCCAGCTCCTATTTCTTAGGCTCAGGTCTCTGTCTGTCCTGTCCCAGACAGCACAATGCAGACATGCATACCTCTCTGGCTGCTCCCTTGCAACCGCACACGCTCTACTCAGGAGGGTGGAACCCTGACCTATGGTCTGGTCCTAGTTTTTAAGGGCTACGAATACCTGCACGCTCAGCCCATTGGTTACCGGCAAGACCTGAACCCTGGGTTGGAGAACCTTTGTTACTTTCTCCTACATTTTTTCCACAGAGTGAGAGCACAGAAGAATCTGTTTGCTTTCAGACTCTCGATCTGTAACTGAAACTTTTTTTAAAGGAGAAGTAGGGTCAAAGCTCTCTTGGCTCCACTTCTCCTGTGGGTCACAGGAGTGCACTTAGTTCTGCACTCCCATAACCCGTAATCAATCAACAGAAGGCTATCACTCGGTCCAGACTCTGAACTTTAATGTCGGGATCCACCCAGATGCCTAAAAGGGCAGCTAGCTCAGCCTCTTAGAGTGTTGCTGAGAGGCTGAGCCAGCCGATTCTGTTCCCTCCACTGCCCGGTGCTTCAATGAGCTCACTTATTTCTCGGTCTTAGAAGTGGCGTGAGACAGATGCAGTATCAGAACGATGTTGCATCCACTTAGGGTGTTTCTTTAAACCCATACTTCTCTTTTAACCTTTTCATGCTGAGCGCATACAAATATGTGGCAAGTCTGCGCCTGGGCCTTGGCGCTAAGTGGCTGCATATTTGCATACATTAGCGCCGACAGTGCTGTGCCAAGAGCGTGCACCTTTCCACACTCCCATCACAGTGACCGGCGGCTGATGGAAAGTTCTCGATCGCCGCTTGCGATCGGGACATTTCCGATCATGTGTCTGCCGTAACAGCCAATCATGGCAGGCACCTGGCCATAAGCCCCGTCCTGCCTTCCGGCGTAGCAAACCCTTTAAAGGGTTGTGTCTCTAAATTTCAGCTGAGTTCAGGAAGCAACAGGTTTTAAACAAAGGAACCAAGGAGTCTCTGGAAAACACGTAAGAAGGAGCCTAAAGCTTTGGTTGCTTTGTATAGCTTTATATAAAACTACTAAATAGTTATATGCAATATAGAATGTATTTTAAAAATGTTTTTTCCTGATCGTTGTAAATAAAGAATATATGATTAAAGAAAATGTATGTAAAAACATTATACATTCCTTTAAACATAATTTCCAGCCCTACAGTGTTTTGTCCATATAATGTTGCGCCATCTGATCTTTACACAAGTATGCATGATTTCTTAATGCCAAAGTAATTGAATCGATATCAACAATCTGCCTATTGTTAGAAATCTCCCGCTTCCCAATAATATTTGAATTCGCTAAATCTTATGTTATTGCCCATCATTAAAATGTCACTAGGGATGAAACTTGACGATAATAAGTAATAAGGTTTAGATGAGGTAGCAGAATGGTGTCCTTTTCCTCTGTCTTTTTTTTGTCATTGTCTCACTACTTGGCGGCTCCCATTAAATCACTGGCAGTCTATTTATATATACAGTATATATGAAATGTAATGATATATTTCCCCTAAATTTCCTTTACTTCATAAAAGCACCATTTCTGGGATGTCTCCATCAGACATCCCAGACTAACTAGGCAATGGGTGTTATTTACGAAAGGCAAATCCACTTTGCACTACAAGTGCAAACTATAAGTGCAAAGTGCACTTGAAATTGCACTGAAAGTGCACTTGGAAGTGCAGTCGCTGTAAATCTGAGGGGTAGATCTGAAATGGGGGGAAACTCTGCTGATTTTATTATCCAATCATGTGCAAGATAAAATGCTGTTTTTTTACTTTCCTTGCATGTCTCCCTCGGATCTACAGCGACTGCACTTTCAAGTGCACTTTGCACTTGTAGTTTGCACTTGTAGTGCAAAGTGGATTTGCCTTTAGTAAATGACCCCCAATATGTTATAGTATTATCAAACTTGATGATGTGTGGATATACGTATCTAATCTTCTTAGTTATACTGGTGCTTAGTGAACCAAATAAACTCTAGATATTGAGTTTATATTTAGTAGATATTGGGTATCACTACAAGTCCACTGCAAGTGCACTTGGAAGTGCACCGAAAGTGCACTTGGAAGTGCAGTTGCTGTAGATCCGAGGGGGACATGCAAGGAAAATAAAAAACAGCATTTTAGCTTGCACATGATTGGATGATAAAATCAGCAGAGCTTCCCCTCATTTCAGATCTTCCCCTCAGATCTACAGCGATTGCACTTCCAAGTGCACTTTCAGTGCACTTCCAAGTGCACTTGCAGTGCACTTGAAGTGCAAAGTGGATTTACCTTTCGTAAATAACCCCCATTGAGCGAAAATATTTTCAGTCCTACAATCAAAAACATGCCATACTACCTGTATTTAAAAATTGCTTAAAAACAAACACACACAATGGGGATTATTTACTAAAGGCAAATCCACTTTGCACTACAAGTGCACTGCAAGTTAAAAGTGCACTTGGAAGTGCAGTCGATTTAGATCCGAGGGGGACATACAAGGATTATAAAAAAACATAATTTTAACTTGCAGATGATTGGATGATAAAATCAGCAGAACTTCCCCTCATTTTAGATCTACCCCTCAGATTTACAGCGACTGCACTTCCAAGTGCACTTGCAGTGCAAAGTGGATTTACCTTTAGTAAATAACCCCCAAGGTGTCTTTCTATCAGAAGTAAATAAAGGCCTTGTTTTTGACAGCAAGCAAAAGGCAATAAGTACATTAAAAATATCTGTATGTTTTTTAAGAGAAAAACATTTAACCCTTCACAATCACCAAAGATATTCCATTTACTGGCATAAATATGGAGGCTCCTTATGTTGATCTTTCTGAAATCCTTGTTGTCTTGCCTGGCTGTCTTTGTAGGTTGCTGACCCAGAACATGTACACATTTTAGGAGCTCTGCCTTTACTCTGCCTTCACTGCATACATACTTGTTTTGAGCCAGTGGCTCAGAAAGAATGATACGATGCAAGCCAATTGCATTTTTACAAAGAGGTCTACAAAGCTCATTCAGAAAGAGGTGTACAAAGTTTCTTTAATGTTTTTCTCAAATGTAAACAAAAACTATGCTAGCTTATATACAAGAGCTCAACAATAGTGAAGTATGGATGAATAATGTTGAGAACATTAAAATCATCATTCATTACTCATACACAATGTGGCCACACCAGTTTCGAAACCTACACTATAAGAAAACTAGGAACAATGCAGCTGCTTCTCTTCTAACTTTATTTTCTCAAGGATAACAGGCTTAGAGAATACCCAGAGAGTTCAGAGGGGGTGCCAGGGGTCAATAAATAAAAAATTGCGAAATGGTAAGGTAGCCGTTAGTCATCAAACCTGAACAGTTTGCCGATGTAATGTCAAGCTTGAAACCAAGGAATATATTGGTAAAACTAACCAGTCTCAGAGAAGGTCATACATTATGGGGGTGATTTACGAAAGCCGTGCGCCATCAGTAGAGGCGCGCGGCGAGGAGCAACGCACATTTCCTTATTTACGAAATGGTGCGTCGGTAACAGAGCGTGAATCCCCCATTTACTATAGTGATCTTGGCGCACGGGAGAATGCAAACTGTGCGCTAGGGATGAGCCGAACACCCCCCGGTTTGGTTTGCGGCAGAACATGCAAACAGACAAAAAATTGGTGCGAACACCGTTAAAGTCTATGGGACTCGAACATGAAAAATAAAAAGTGCTAATTTTAAAGGCTAATATGCAAGTTATTGTCATAAAAAGTGTTTGGGGACCCGGGTCCTGCCCCAGGGGACATGTATCAATGCAAAAAAAAGTTTTAAAAACGTGAGTTTTTTCGGGAGCAGTGATTTTAACCTCCCTGGCGGTATTCCCGAGTCTGGCTCGGGTTGGATTTTTTATACCAAAAGCGGTATCCCCGAGCCAGACTCGGGCTTGCATCGCAGGATCCAGGAAGAGTTTACTTACCTTGTCCCCAGGATCCTGCGATGTCTCCCCGCTGTGATCGGCGAGCCGCTGTGTCTCGTTCGATTCACAGTGCCGAGCTCCGTTCCCTGCGAGCGTTGCGACGCACGGGGACGGAGTTCGGCGGTAAATTCAAAAGTAAAACACACAGTATAGATACAGCATACTGTAATCTTACAGATTACAGTACTGTATCAAATAACTACACATCCCCTTTGTCCCTAGTGGTCTGCCCAGTGTCCTGCATGCAGTTTTATATATATAAAACTGTTCTTTCTGCCAGGAAACTGGAGATTGTCCATAGCAACCAAAAACTATTTATAGTTATTTATTATATTATAATTTTTTATTTCGTTTTTCAAACTTTATCATACTCGGGATGTCTACTAGACTCTTGTTTGGACAGATTTAAGTGAACTATTCCTAAGAATTACAGGCCTACAATATAAAACGCCAAATTTCTGTGCAAAATAATTGTACCGCTTTCAGCACCTAAAATCAGAAAGAATCATACCGCCAGGGAGGTTAATAATGCTATAAGTGAACCATTAAAAGTGAAATGAAATATTCCTTTAAATATCGTGCCTGGGGGGGTGACTATAGTATGCCTGTAAAGTGGAGCATTTTTCTCACGCTAAATTACATTTCTAAAGGAATAAAAGTCATTTAAAAACCCTGCACCCAAATTTAAAAAAAAAAGGCGTGGGGCCCCCAGGCCCTATATACTCTGAACAGCAGCAGTATACAGGCGGTCCCCGGGTTACAAAACAAGATAGGGACTGTAGGTTTGTTCTTAGTTTGAATCTGTTTGTAATTTGAAACAGGTACATTTTGTAAGTGTAGCTCCAGCCAAAAAAACTATTTTTAAGCTTTTTGGATAACATAGGAAAGGGTTATCATCACCCCTGTAACATTTGTTTTGCTGTCTGTGCCCCTGTTCAGAAGATTTCACCTCACTTTCTGTCCCAATAACAATTGGATTTAGAAAATGTTGGGTTATTAGGGAAACAAGGATTGGTGATAAAGCATCAGTGGAGACACCCTTTTCCCATATTAACTCTTACAGGAGAGAATTTCCCTTACTAGGGGTAGATTTCCTCTCACTTCCTGTTGTCTTCCTCTGCTTCTAAGTAGGAGTCATTTGTAAGTCGGATGTTTGAAAATAGGGGACCACCTGTATATACTATACGGCCTGCTCTATACACTCTGCGGAAAATTGGGCCTTAGGTGTTGGTGGTACCAGAACACTGTACGCCCTCACAGTTACTCTTGGTGGGCGCTGGAATGGGCCCTGCTGTGAAATATTATATCAAAAATTGTAATTACGCGCCCCTGTTAAACAGGGGCATAAAAATTGGGCCTTAGGCGGCGGTGTTGGTGGTGGTGGCACAACACTGTAAAGCCTCACAGATACTTTTGTTGAGCGCAGGAACAGGCCCTGCTGTGAAATATTAAATCAAAAATTGTAATTACACACCCATGTTAAACAGGGGCAGAAAAATTTGGCCTTAGGCAGTGGTGGTGGTGCCCTGAACCAAAAATATTCCTAGAAGCTATCATCATGAAGATTGAGGAGGAATAGCATTAAGCATAATGGGATAGTCACTCAGCATATGCAGTCTTCAAGGGATCCCACATCCATAGAAAAATCAATCGATTACATCAGCATCAGGTGCTTGGTAGCTGGTGATCCAAGACTGATTCATTTTTATGAGTTGATCAACAGAGTCTGTGGACAGGCACACTCTGTGATCGGTTACAAAGCCTCCAGCAGCACTGAATGTGCGTTCAGAAAGAACGCTGGATGCAGGACAGGCCAGTAGCTCAATTGCATATTGAGCAAGCTCTGGCCAGTGGCCCATCTTCAAGACCCAGTAACCCAGTGGATGTTCTGGTGGAAAGGTCTCCAAGTTTGATCTTACCCCTAGATATTCCTGCACCATGTAATTCAGATGCTGCAGATGGTTGCTGGAACCGATCAGACCTGGGCGCTGAGGACTGAATAATTGTCTGAAGGCATCGGTCAGCCGGCCACCTTCTCCACCGCTCTTTCTGTGACTGAACGAAGCCTCAGCAACACGTTGTCCAGCACCAGGAAATTTTAACCTCCCAGGTTCTGGAAAGGCATTACACAAACCTTTCTGCAAGGCCTCACGAAGGTGTTTCATCCTCTGCTCCCTCTGCGAAGGCTGGATAAGTTCTGCAACCTTACCCTTGTAACGTGGATCAAGAAGGGTTGCCGGCCAGTAATGATCCCTTTCCTTGATACCACGAATCCTAGGGTCCTTTTGCAGGCTTTGCAGGATCAGGGAGGTCATGCAGCGTAAGTTTGCAGAGGCATTCGATCCTGAGTCCTCTGGGTCACTAAGGATCACATAATCTTCAACCACCTCCTCCCAGCCATGTACAACTCCATGGGTTTCTGGGGACTGCAAATGATCCCTTGAAGACTGCTGCTGATGCTGAGTGTTATCCTCCACCTCCATGCTAACACAATCCTCCTCCTCCTCTTCCTCTTCCTGTGTGATCAGCGGGCCTGCAGGAATACTAGTATCTGGATAAAGGGGGCCTTGAGAGGTAAGGAAGTCCTCCTCTTCCTCCTGCTGTTCTGCCTCAAGTGCCCTGTCCATTATTCCACAAAGTGTGTGCTCCAACAGGAAGACAAGAGGGACAGTATCACCGATGCATGCACTGTCACTGCTCAGCATCCTCGTGGCCTCCTCAAATGGTGACAGGACAGTGCATGCATCCTTGATCAGTAGCTACTGGCGTGGCGAAAAAAGCCAAGCTCCCCTGACCCTGTACTGGTGCCATACTCACACCGGTACTCATTGATGGCCCTCTGCTGCATGTGCAGCCGCTGCAGCATTGCCAACGTTGAGTTCCACCTCGTGGGCATTTCACAAATGAGGCGGTTCTTGGGCAGGTTGCACTTTGAATGTCAGGCAGCCGAGCACTGGCATTATATGACCAGCGGAAATGACCACAGACTTTCCTGGCCTGCCTCAGGAGATCCTGTAAGCCAGGGTACTTGCTCAAGAACCACTGCACCACCAAATTCAGGACATGAACCAAACAGGGAACATGGGTCAAGTGTCCCTGTCGGAGGGCGGAGAGAAGGTTGGTGCCATTGTCGCATACAACCATTCCTGGCTGAAGCTGGTGTGGCGTCAACCACCTCTGAGCCTGCCCCTGCAGAGCTGACAGAATCTCTGCCCCAGTGTGGCTCCTGTCCCCTAAGCAGACCAACTCAAGCACCACATGGCATCTTTTTGCCTAAGTGCTTGCGTAGCCCCTTGAACGCCTACGTAGCACCACTGGTTCAGAGGAGAAATCTGCAGAGGAAGAGGCCATAGATGAAGAAGAAGAGGAGGGGGTGGAGGAGAGAGCTGTGGCAGAATCACCAGTAGCATTTTGGAGGCATGGTGGCGGAACAAGCTCCAACAATAATGAACCCTGTCCTGCATCCTTCTCAGCTGCCAGCAGAGTTACCCAGTGCACGGTGAAAGAAAGGTAACGTCCCTGTCCATGCCTGCTGGACCATGAGTCAGCAGTAATATGCACCTTACTCCTGACCGCCCTGTCCAACGAGGCCAAGACATTGCTTTCCACATGCTGGTAGAGAGCCGGAATGGCCTTCTGTGAAAAGAAATGGCATTTGGGAACCTGCCACTGAGGTACCGCACATTCCACAAATTCACAAAAGGGGGCAGAGTCTACCAGCTGAAAAGGCAGCTGTTGTCGTGTTAGCAATTTTGCCAAGCTAGCATTCAGACGCTGAGCATGTGGATGGCTGGGACCAAATTTCTTTCGACAGTTTAGCAACTGGGGTAGGGAAATTTGCCTGCTAAAATCTGATGTTGGTGTACCGCTAGCAGATTGGCCGCAAGTACAGCTACAGCTATTTCTATACCTTCATTCCTTTCAGTGCAGGTTTCTGAGGGGACTGGAGGTATAGTGGGGTTGGAGATTCCAGCTGCTGAGGAGCAAGGAGAGGTCTGCCATGTTCTTTGATGTGGGTCTTTTAAGTGCTGTTGCCAACGGACTGCATGATAGGTCGTCATATGTCTGGTCAAGCATGTGGTGCCCAAAGATTTGCTTGATGCGCTTCAGACATATGTTGCAAAGAGCAACGGTGCGATCTGCTGCACACGTGTCAAAAAAGGTCCACACCAAACAACTTTTCAAAATATGTGGGGAGTCAGCAGTGCCCTGCACCTGCTTAGCTCTGTGGTGTGATGCAATAGGGTGGCTGGAGGGCATCCTGCCTCGTTGGAGATGTGCCTCCTCCTCTCTTCTATCAGGCACCCAAGTAGAGTCAGTAATCTCATCATCCCTTCCCTCCTTGTCACTGGAGCAAACTTGGCAGTATGCTGCAGCTCGGGGAACATGAGTCCCAGTTTCTTGACCTTCTTGGGCACCCCCTCTTTCTAAGCTCACGTTACTCCCTTCCTCAACCTGGGTACCAGCATCCTCCTGCAGCATGTACCCGACACTGTGGTCGAATAGTTAGGGGGATTCCTCCGTGCATGATGGTGGGGCTAGGGAAGGAGTGACTGTTGACATGGAGCCGATGGAATAGGCCGCTTTGGCAGCTGTATTGGCAGGCAAACTACTCTGAGCCTGGGTGACAGAGGATGAGGAGGATGAGGAGGGCTTTGTTATTCATTCCACCAACTCTTCTGCATGTTGTGGCTCAATAACACGGCCAGCTGCAGAAAAAAAGGACAAGCGTGCCCCACGGCCACGTGCTGAGAAGCACCGTGTCCACGACCAGCACTGTCGACTGTAGACACAGAGCTTGCTTTCCCTCTTTTAGTGGCCTGTGAGTGTCTGCCTCTCCTTGGTATCCTTCTGGACATGCTGTAAATTTTGTTTAGCAAAACCACACTACACCGTATTGTGTACTATGTACACCAAAAAAGAAAAGTAGTAGCAAGTGCACTAGGGGTGCACGGTACTGTGTACACTAACAGAAGTTTAACAACAACTATGGGTGTACTGTATGTATTGTGTACTGTGTACACCACCAGAAAAGTAGTAGCAACTGCACTAGGGGTGCACGGTACTGTGTACACCAACAGAAGTGTAATAGAAACTATGGGTGTACTGTGTACACCACCAGACAAGTAGTAGCAACTGCACTATGGGTACACAGTACTGTGTACTGTGTACACCGCCTGAAGTATATTAGAAAAAGTACACCAGGAACGGCCTGCAGTCAGATATAGCTAAACTGGATACAGTGGATATATAAAGTGGAACTCCACACTCCATTCTCCAATGCTCTTGTCTCCCCCCTCTAACCCCTTAGATTTCCATGGGCTAACTTTTCCTTTTAAAGGGGAACTCCACACTCCATTCTCCAATGCACTTGTCTCCCCCCTCTAACCCCTTGGATTTCCATGGGCTAACTTTTCCTTTTAAAGGGGAACTCCACACTCCATTCTCCAATGCTCTTGTCTCCTCCCTCTATCCCCTTGGATTTCCATGGGGCAACTTTTGCTTTTAAAGGGGAACTTCACACTCCACTCTATTCTCCAAAGGCTGTGAGCTGCCCTCACCAATCCAAACCACATCCTTTTTCAGAGCATACAACAAGGCCAGCTAGGAAAGGGGCGAAAAGAGCGATCACCCAACCACCTCCTGAACCATACAAGGCCACATGCACTCAACATAGCTGGCTGCCTTTGGGGCATGTTGGGCTCAGCGCAATCCCTACCACAAAGCACCTTGTACCCACTAGTTTGGTGTGTGGTAGGGGCACAATATTTTTTTAGTTTGGGGTGGTATTTTTCAAGTGGGGGTTCTCATTTTAAGCCTTAACAGACCCAAATGGCCTTGTATGTATTGGGTTTGTTTGGGTTAAAATCTTGCAGCTGCAATGTAGATTTGAAAGTTTTCTCTAAAGCCATACATCTTTGAAGCAGCATTTTGGATAAATGCTACAGATGCACCACTTTACTGGCAGAGTAAGCCCCCCTCCCCCATGTTACTAGCTTTTAAGCAATTTTGCATTTTTAAAGGCACTTCTCCTTGTTTCGTTTTTGGGGTTGTCCAAATTGGTGACATTAATATATGTCCCTCAGGGTGGGACTTGGGCCCCCATACCCATTTTAAGGCCAATAACTAGAATATAAGTCAGCCAAAATTAACAAGTCAGTTCCCATAGACTGCAATGGTATTTGTTGTATAACTTTTGTCTATGTTAGGCTCTTTGTTTGCCCCCCTGGACCGGGGGGTGTTTGTCTCATCTGTAATTTTGTAGCATGCTGGATGATGTGCTTAATTTTGGACAGGGGGTGGCTTATTTTGTGCTTGCTGCATTTGGATTTTTCTGGGCATGCTCAGGGACTTTGTTTTTTTGCTGTGAGTTTGGTGTGTGAAATGCATCTGTGTTGATCTGGGCATGCTCAGGGACTTTGTTTTTCTTTTTGTGCTTTTTGTGTGTGAACAGCACTTAGATTTTTCTGGGCATGCTCAGAGATTGTGTTTTTTGGGCTAGTAATTTAAGGACATCCTTAACAGGTGTACCCACTTTGAAGTTCTGTCTGTTCATTGGGTGAACTTGCATTTTATGTGTTTCATGGACTGTGCATGTTTTCAATTGCCTCTATTGCCTACCTATGTTATATAAAGCTTGCAGATAGCATTCTTTACCTTGCCCTGAAAAGAGGCAAGTCTGTCTTGTCTTGTGTCAAGAAGGGCATGTCAGTACCCAAAATGGCAGCCGAAGAAGACGGCCTGTTACCTCAGCCCCCGTCAGAATATCAGAATGCCATTGGTGCGCTTGCACGCGCCCGTGTATGCTTCAACGTGCGCATGCGTGTGTGCGTGCGATGGCATGTGCGTGTGCGTGCAACAGTGCGCACCCTATGACAGCCTTTGGCACCCAACAGGCTATTTAAACTCAGCCAGTACCCAGACTCAATACTGTCTGCTCTACAGCATTCCCGTGTGTTCCCATTGCCTTGTATCTGATACCCGTTCCTGTTACCTGACTCGGCATGCTTCTGAGATTCCTGCTTTCTGCCTGTACCTGACCCTGCTGGTTTGACTTCGCATCTGCCTGCTCCCTCTGCTACCTCGCTGCCAGCCCATCACCGATCCGGCCTGTATCCTGACTACGCTTCAGTCTTCGCATCTGCTCCTGATGTGCCCACCAGTGTATGACCCGTCTGCCTGTACCTGTCTTTTCTTCTGCCTGGAGAGTCCTGCTGAACTGCCATTCCACCTGCAGCTGCCTTGGCTCCACTATCTGAGATCCACCTGGCACTCATGCGACTCTGCACTCCTGCGCCTCCTGTCTGCTCTACGAGGGGGCCTCGAGTCAGAGGTGTAAGAGAGGCCGTCCTCTGCATAACAGGCTCTACCATCAGGTACGTGACATCTTGTCTTGTCCTGTCCTGTCCTTTGTATTTTGTCTTTGCAAGACAGATGTGTTTTAGAGCAAGTATTTTTTACTTTTTTTGGGGGGGGGGGTATTTTTCACTGAAAAATCACTCAAGCACAAATTTTAGGAACTGCAACCATTTTTATACACAGTCCCCCCATTTTCAGGGGCTCAAATGTAATGAATATAATCATTTTTTTTTTTTTTTTTGGCCACATCAGCAAGCTATTTCTCCGGGAGTAATCTTTCAATTATTTAAAATTCTAATTCTTCCCATCATTTCATCACATCATGGTGGCAGTTTGATCTGTATGTTAGCAAAACAGGGATAATCCAAACAATATTTATTATATATATTTCCAATTTATTCCCTCCCGAGACACCTCCTCCTCCCCTCTCCCAACCCCCCCATCCCAAAACCATACCTCACTTATCCCCCCCCCCCTTCTCCCCCTCTAGACTCCTCTTATCTACATCCATTTCTGATTCTCTAGCCTCTTTCTCTCCACGAGACGTCGACCCAGTCTCTAGTCTAAGTAGTCCCTATCTCGGCGGCTCTTAGAGATTCCTTAAATTCCACCCATGCTCTCCATTTAGTTTTAAAGGCCCCCATTTTCATCCCTTCACTAAACCTTAAGTATTCTAGGCTATAGATCTCATTAATTTTGTTAAACCAGTCTCTCATTGTGGATCTTTCTTTCTTTTGCTAGTACTTAGGTATAAGGCTTTTGGCTGCATAGGTCAGATGTGGTAGGAGCGTTCTCTGATAGGTTTTAGTGGGCATTTCGCTCATGTGAAATAGGCAAACCCAAGGGCCGATGATGTAATGAATATAATCATAAATAAAATGTTCATTTTTAATATTTTGTTGAGAATCCTTTACTGGCAATGACTGCCTGAAGTCTGGAACCTATGGACATTACCAAAGACTGGATTTCCTCCTTTCTGATGCTTTGCCAGGCTCTAAATTCAGCTGTCTCCAGTTGTTCTTTGTTTGTGGGTCTTTCTGCCTTTAGTTTTGTCTTCAGAAAGTGAAATACATGCTCAATTGGGTTGAAATCAAATAAATGGCTCGGCCATTGCAGAATATTCCACTTATTTTCCTTCAAAAGCTCCTAGGTTGCTTTTGCAGTGTGTTTTGGATCATTGTCCATCTGTACTGTGAAGAACCATCAAATTAACTTTTCTGTATTTGGCTGAATCTGGGTTGACAGTATATCTCTAAACATTGCAGGATTCATCTGGCTGCTTCTGTCTTCTGTCACATCATCAATAACAACCAATGACCCAGTGCCCCTGGAAGCCATGCATGCCCATGCCATCACACTGCCTCCACTATGTTTTACAGATGACGTTGCATGCTTTGGATCATGAGCTGTTCCAAGCCTTCTCCACACTTTTTTCTTCCCATCATTCGGGTACAGATTAAACTTAGTTTCATCTGTCCAAAGAATACTTTTCCAGAACTGGTCTGTCTTTTTTAGATGTTTTGCTTATCCATTGGCTTCTCTGATGTAAGTCACAAACCTGAAACAAGCATGCTGGTCAAGTGGTCTGACTTCACAGTGACTTAACTCACTGCATACTTTTTCTGAGTTAGTGACACTGACAAAGTATTGAAACTAGAGTCAGCCAGGTATCTAGTACAGTAAACCTTGGTTTGAGAGTAACTTGGTTTGAGAGCGTTTTGCAAGACAAGCAAAATTTTTAAATACATTTTGACTTGATATACAAGCAATGTCTTGATATACAAGTAGCGTCACATCACAACTGAGTTTAAAAGAGAAGAAAGGCGCCTCTAAGTGTAGCAATATAGTTACATTTAATGAAGGTACAACATTTAGAAACTTACATGGTTGATGATTAAAAGATGCACATCTATGCAGGCATCCGGGGTAAAGCTGTCCACATAGACCATCCTCCTCACCGCCATTGTCCCTTCCACGCTGCACTCCACGAGCAGTTCAAGCCTCCCTTTCAGATCGTTCTACTGCAGGGTAGTTTTCCTGGTCATGATTACAGACTGACAGCAGTGAGAGCCGGCAGTGCGGGTGATGGTCTATGTGGATAGCTTTACCCCAGATGCCTGCATACTTAGATGTGCCTCTTTTAATCATCAACCATGTGAGTTGTTAAACGTTGTACCTTCATTAAATGTAACCATATGGCTACACTTATAGGCGCCTCTTTTCTCTTTTATACTCTGTAGTTCCTGCTGGATTTTGCTTCTAATCCCCTTTTGGGGGCTTCCATTTGTGGATGGACATTTTATGGTTACACAACCTATCACATTGCTATAATCTTTTTATATGGACTATAGACTGAGGGACCTACGAATAAATGGTTATGGAACGAATCATTGGAGTTTCCATTATTTCTTATTGGGAAATTTGCTTTATGTACAAGTGCTTTTGATTACAAGCTTGTTTCCAGAACGAATTATGCTCGCAATCCAAGGTTTTACTGTATTTGTGAAAGGAAGTGCCAGCCTACATGTTTCCATATAGACACATTCTATTCCATTGTTTTTTGTATACTAAGTGCTACAACTATAACATTATGACTGGAAAAAAATTCCTGTTCTTCAGAAATGCATTCTTTAGTGAATGCTACAGTAAGCAGATTATTTTATGTAATCTATTTTAATTTAATCACTTCTGATGGAATCCACTGACACATAACAAGACATGCCTATTGGGCAATATCTCATTATAGTGAGCTGGGAGCTGCTTCTTTGCTTTTCATTCACATATTAAATCCTCTTGAAACCTTGAATGGATTTTTGCACCAGAATTTTGTTTTTAAAACAGAAATTGTAAAATCAAAGTATATTCCTGTCTATAAAATAAGTTATATTTTATAGGAGCTGGAAAGGGCCTTAAGTGATGATTATTTTACAGTTTTGGCACAACTTTATTGTTACTTTTACTGTACTTTATTTTATTGAAGTAACTATATTCATCTTTATGTGACTGAAGTAACTATTTTAGTCTATATCTGTCTATTATATATTCTGATATATGTAGAATAAGTATTAAAAATAAATAGTGAATTTAAGATGTTCAAAATGTTATCTTGATAATAAAATTTATAGCATATTTTAAAGGGTTGTTTTTTTCTAAAATAATGCGTTCCATTGACACGAGAAGCCAATAAATCTGGATGTGGCAAACTTTATAAGTGGCAACCTTAAAAGTCCTTTCTCTGTTGTATTCTCCCTTTTTGGATGTGACACAAGAAAATATGCGCTTCATTATGCTATCCCTATTTATTTTACCACACTGTTTGCTGGACACTAGGGGTGCATTTGGTTGGTATTGTACTGCCTAGGTATAAGCAGTTGATGTCTCCTAGCCTTTGCATTGACATAAGAAGGAGGGTTGAAACGAGCCAAATACTTCTGATTATGGAGTGCTAAGGCTTTGCAGGTGTTAATACAAGGTTCTAAAATGCTTAAAAAAACATCACTTCCTATGTCTATAGACACTCTAAGTATCTCTATAGATAGAATTCTCTATAGGCACACCCATGTGCCTATAGATTAAAACAATTGAAAGCTGAGATACAATGGTTACAATTAGATACAGATATATTTAAATTAAATGGACCTAAAAGGCTTTTCAGAGTCGTCTTGGGAGATATCTTCAGGCTTCTTCTCCTTCAGTCTTCCTGGAAGATCTAATTACCCTGAGAACAGAAAGTGTGGGAGATTCATTGTTTCATATATGTCTTCATAATGTACATTTTTTGCACAGTTTGGAAGTGGCTGGCTCAGTCTCCCAGTGGAATACTGAGAAGCTGAGCCAGTTGCTGGTTCGGCATCTAGGTCTATCCCGACATTATTGTTACTGCTTTTGCATTTCGTGTTTTATTCTTCTTTTTTTTCATCTTTTTTCTGTAAAAAAATAACAATAAAAGGCACAGTAAGATCGAGCATCATTGAAATGCATTTCTGTAACACTCAGGAGCCATTTAAAGCCCATTGCACCCTTAGAAACAACCCAAGCCTCCTTCATTTCACACTCCCTACTGGCTCCAAAGCTCTTTGCATGTCAAAAACACTTTAATGTGATGTTTTACTTTGAGTATTTGGAGGCTGGCGCACCCTCATATATATTCATCAATCTTTTACTAGAAAAAAGGAAAACAACTGTTCAGATCAATGCGAAGTAGAATTGTACTTGATTATGTATGAAGATGGCAAATAAGTGCTTTTGTGCATTAAAATTGCACCAAACCCACAGATTTTTTTTTGTGCTTTGTAAATGACCCTATGGGTAGGCACAATGAACAAAATGTCAAAAAATTTGAATTACGTGTGCAGTAATTCTTTTTACACTATAGGATCAGCGCTTTCAAGCTTTTTGACAAATATAAAGGAAAATGCAGCAGAGATCCTTACCATGACTGTATGAAAAGAATGCTAATGTGTTAGAGAGCATATAAGAGACATGTATCAAAGGAACCTGAGAGGAAAGCACTTGATTTTGAAACAGCAGAAATTAAATTGGTTTCGAAGTAGCCAATATCTAACTTCAGTTTGTGTTTCTTTAATGGGTACCGTAAAAATCATTATCCCTTATGTATTGCTGGTTACCCTTTCGATTTCTATTTTACATCTTTCCAGTGGAGTTAGAAAATTTCCAAATGTATTAATATAACACATTCTATAGCATGCTTCTCAAAAGCCAATTTAAATTCCAATCGTATACCAAAGTTGCATGTAGGTACCTAAAGCAGCTTTAAATTATGTTTTACTTGTTCCTTTTTTTGCAGTACTTTTTCCAACATACCTCCATGTAAATTTGAAAAGCATCCATTATTTATACATATCAGTTACAAATGAGGGAGATTAAAGAAAAAGAATAATTGAAGTGTGTTTAAAATGCTGCAAAGAAAACTATGCCATTACCCAAAAAAAAAAAAAAAATCTTTGGAATGTTCCTCACAGTTTTCTCTAGAACTAATGATGTCTGGGGTAATGCATATTTAATTATATCAGGAAGAACATTCTGCATATTTTACAAGACATTCAAAACTATCAGGAGACATAAACAAAGAAACAACTCGTGATGCACAAATGATTTGAGGGCCTCCAAAATAGGTGCCTATTGAAATATTAATATGACTTCTGTTTTTCACAAATCATAATATACAAAGTTTTCACTTAGTCAGTCTTGTAATGATATTTATCTAATTAGAGTATTTTTTTTCCATATTCAGGAAATCGTGAACCATATGGTACATCCATAACATGTTTATTTTATAGATGGATTTAAGCTAGTCTAATTCTGCATTGACTAATACCTTAAAGCAGAACTTCAGTCAAATAGCTAAAGATAACCCTGTATATATATTTATATATACATATATATATATATATATATATACATATATATATATATATATATATATACACACATATATATATATATATATATATATATATATATATATATATATATATATATATATATATATATATGTATATATACATATATATATGTATATATATATATATATATATATATATATATATATATATATATATATATATATATATATATATATATATATATATATATATATATATATATATACTCTATTCTCAAAAGTATTGGAATGTCTGCCTTTACATGCACATGAAATTTAATAGCATCCCAGTCTTATGCCCCATACACACGGTCGGATTTTCCGATGGAAAATGTCCGATCGGAGCGTGTTGTCGGAAATTCTGACCGTGTGTGGGCTCCATCGGACATTTTCCATCGGATTTTCCGACACACAAAGTTGGAGAGCAGGAGATAAAATTTTCCGACAACAAAATCCGTTGTCGGAAATTCCGATCGTGTGTACACAAATCCGACGGACAAAGTGCCACGCATGCTCAGAATAAATAAAGAGATGAAAGCTATTGGCCACTGCCCCGTTTATAGTCCCAACGTACGTGTTTTACGTCACCGCGTTCAGAATGATCGGATTTCCCGACAACTTTGTGTGACCGTGTGTATGCAAGACAAGTTTGAGCCAACATCCGTCGGAAAAAATCCTAGGATTTTGTTGTCGGAATGTCCGAACAAAGTCCGACCGTGTGTACGCCCTATTAGTCCGTAGGGTTCAATATTGAGTTGACCTACCCTTTGCAGCTATAACAGCTTCAACTCTTATGGGAAGGCTGTCCACAAGGTTTAGGAGTGTGTCTATGGGACTGTTTGACCATTCTTCCAGAAGCACATTTGTGAGGTCAGGCAATGATGCTGGATGAGAAGGCCTGGCTCACATTCTCTGCTCTAATTCATCTTAAAGGTGTTCTATCAGGTTGAGGTCGGGACTCTGTGCAGGCCAGTCAAGTTCCTCCACCCCAAACTTGCTCATCCATGGCTTTATGGTACTTGCTTTGTTCACTGGTCCAATTCATTAGGTGGAGGGGCATAACTATAGGGGGCGCAAGAGTCGCGATCACGGCCCAGCCCCAGGCTGCAGGGGGCCCTGTGCGGCTCCCCTGTCAGGTTTGTCTACATTTGTGTGAGCTGAAGTTGGGGGGTAGAGCTGGCGGGCCTAGGAATGGAAAACGGCTTGCCTCTTGACTTTACACTCTGGATGCAGCTAGTACCAGACTGGCAGGGCGGCATATAGGAGAAACAATCTCCTCTATTCTACTCATGTCTCCTGCATGGCATTCAGTGGCTGCAGGAGCAAGATCGGTTCTCCTATATGCCGCCCTCCTATCCAGCCAAGAGGCAAGCAGTTATCCATATTTAGGACCGCCAGCTCCACCTCCCAGCTCCGCCCCCCACTCTGGCTTCCTGCCTCAAGGCTGTTCCGGAACGGTTGGACAAATGCTCCCTGCTCCGAGGCCACTTTTGGTAAGCAACAAACTCTCTGTCACAGCAGAGTGAGTATAGTGTTCCAGGTGTGCTGCTGACTGTCACTCTGCTCCCTCCCATACTGCCCCCCTCTGGTCATGCTGTCCCCACATACTGCCCTCCACTACCCCCCATCATGGTGTCCCCCATACTACCCTCCACTACCCCCTCCCATGATGCTCTCCCCCCATACTGCCCTCCACTATCCCCCATCATGCTGTCCCCCCGTACTGCCCTTCACTACCCACCCCCCTCCCATCATGCTGTCCGCCCATACTGCCCTCCACTACCCTCCTCCCATCATGCTGTCCCCCCATACTGCCCTCCACTACTCCCCCTTCATCATGCTGTTCCCCCCCTTCTGACCACATCCACTGCCCTACTGACCATGTCCACTGCCCTACTGACCCCATCCACTGCTCTTCTGACCACGTCCACTGCCCTACTGACCATGTCCAGTGCCTTACTAACCACATCCACTGCTCTACTGACCCCACCCACTGCTCTACTGACCACATCCACTGCTCTACTGACCACATCCACTGCTCTACTGACCATGTCCATTGCTCTTCTGACCATGTCCACTGCCCTACTGACCACGTCCACTGCCCTACTGACCAGGTCCACTGCCCTACTGACCACGTCCACTGCCCTACTGACCAGGTCCACTGCTCTACTGACGATGTACACTGCCTCCAACATGGGTTTTTCTTTGGGGTAGCATGTTGTCCCCATGTTGTCGCCCCACCCTCTTTTCCTGCGGCCTATGCCATTTTTTTAAAATTTGGCGCAGGGTTCCCCTTAATTTCCATATCAGACCCGAAGGGCCTGATATGGATTTTAGGGGGACCCCCATGCATTTTTTTTTAAATTTTGTTTAGGGGTTCACCAAACACTTTTTATGACAATAAATTGCATATAAGCCTTTAAAATTAGCACTTTTGATTTTTCATGTTAGTGTCCTAATTCTTTAACAGTGTTCTGGCAGCTTTTGAATTTGCCCTGAACACCACATATTGTTCGCTGTATGGCGAACAGGCGAACACCTAATGTTCGAGTCGAACTTATGTTCGACTCGAACATTGGGCTCATCCCTTTTGAAGAAAATTCAGAGATTTCATTGGTCATACATCAGATCACATAGATCACAGCGTTTTTGACCCCAGACTGCAAAGCTGAGGGGAGTGTGGCACAGGACACCAGCAACATTTTGGAGCACATATGCACTTTGTTTTGGAGCACCCAGCACTTTATCAATAGACTGTTTTCATCTGTTATTTGATTAATATTGATGCCAGCTATATTTTGGAGCACATAGTACTTTGTAAACAGATTGTGTTTATCATTTGCTTTTGATTGTGTATCACTGCTAGTGTCTTTTGACATATAATAATTTTTTGGGCACGCAATCTATTTGCACTTCCAGCAAGGTATGTGGTTTAATCACATCCTGCAAGCACTGTTTATACTTATCAGTTCAGGTAAAACAAAAAAGGTGCACATTTTTCAATTGTGTATGACATGCTTTAAAGAAGAAGGATGGGTAAGACAAGCACAATATTTTTATGTGACTTTGATTTTTTATGGATGATCTGATATGATGAATCATAATTATGCCACATACCCTCACACCTTCACATTTATAGAGTAGAATGTCAGAGCTGCCATGGTGACATCCAGACCACAAAGAGGCTTTCAACACAAGAGTAAGGTGTAAACCTAACACTTAACAAATATATTGTGCTTCATATACATATACCAGTGGTTTAAATAATACTAATCTATAAAACAAAATGGTACATTTTTTACTACATTCCCTTTCGCTTAGTTGGCCCGTGCTTTGTGAAGTTATGATTTAAAAACAAATTGACCAAAACTAAAATACTAACCTCTGTACTTTTTTGTTCTTTCGTAGGAAATATATTTGTCGTTAGCCTGGCTGTGGCAGATCTTGTGGTGGCCATCTACCCATATCCGATGATACTGACAGCGATATTTAGAAAAGGATGGAATCTTGGATATCTCCACTGCCAAATTAGTGGATTCTTGATGGGAATAAGCGTAATAGGATCTATATTCAACATTGCTGGTGTTGCAATCAACCGTTATTGTTACATTTGTCATAGCCTCAAATATGACAAATTATACAGTGACAAAAATTCATTGTTCTATGTGATTCTGATTTGGGTGCTGACATTCATTGCCATTGTGCCAAATTTATTTGTTGGATCTTTACAATATGATGCTCGGATATACTCATGTACATTCACGCAGTCTGTCAGCTCTGCGTATACCATAGCGGTGGTGTTTTTCCATTTTATACTCCCGATTACTATTGTAACTTTTTGCTACTTACGTATTTGGATCTTGGTTATACAGGTGAGACGTAGGGTAAAGCCTGATAATAAACCTAAACTGAAACCTCACGATTTCAGGAACTTTTTGACCATGTTTGTGGTTTTTGTGTTATTTGCAGTCTGCTGGGCACCACTGAACTTTATAGGCCTGGCTGTGGCCGTGAATCCAGACACAATTCTCCCCAGAATTCCTGAATGGTTATTTGTTGGCAGTTATTACATGGCATATTTCAACAGTTGCCTTAATGCTATTATATACGGTCTCCTGAACCAGAATTTCAGGAGGGAGTACAAGAGGATTGTTATTTCTATTTTTACTGCAAAGATATTCTTTCAAGAAAGTTCCAATGATGGAGCAGAGAAGAATAAAAGCAAACCATCACCAATGTTGACAAACAATAATCAGGTCAAGGTTGACTCTGTGTGAATTTGGATCATGTTTGCATATGTATATCTTATTAAATGAGAACTCCATTCACAATAACATAATGTTTATTTTTACATTGGTTTTGTTCTTTAGATTTTTCTATTTGTCTCAGGCTTTACAATTCCACTACTTCACAGACATTTAAAGGTATGTTTCTGGTATGCTGGCATTGGCAATTAGTTAAAACTACGGGTGGCCTGGGACTCTGGGACCAACTGGAGAAAAAGGAGGGCCCACTGTGTTTTGGGAGAAAATTTGCCGTGGTGCAGTGCAAGGTGTAGTTTAGAGACACAGGGTTAAACAGAAGTTAACTACAAATAACTTTAAGGTTTTCCTGTTTGGTTATGGTATATGTTGAGGATGATAATAATAATTCAAATAAATTAATTTAAAACATTTTTTTTACTTAGAGAAAGGGTTAAAAATGATACACGTGTTTCCTATATATTTTGAAAAATCCACTACACAGCATAGTACACATAAAGAACTGGACTGATGAGTTCTAGGTTAAATTGCATGCTTACAAAGCATGGAACCCAGTATATAGTTATACTTGAACATCCTAAATGAGGTTTCCAGGGGCAATATCGAGATTATTTTTCAGTGCGTTTTTTTGTTTTTGCTTTTTTACATTGGAACTTCTTACATACACTATTTTCTCATTTAACTAATTAGCAACATGGCTAATGAAGTTGTAGTCACTAAAAGATACAAGAAAACACGTAGATGACAACCCATTATGAACAAATTGACTTGCGAACCATGGATGCCAGCAGTTAGTTTAAAGTACTCAAGCCAATCACCTTTAAATGACTGAATATTCAAGGTGATTGACCCATTCTGATTTGTTGCTCCCCCTAGAAAATTTTTAGGACTTGATTTGTTCATGTTGGTTTTTTACGGGCATGGCCTCATTAGCTTTCAGCAAAATTATATTATCTACCCATATCTACCACTATGTGGTTGTAATACAATTTTTATCCTCTGGTGGGTAAATCCACCCTGCTTATGAAAACTGTATACTACCCATTACTGATACATCCTGCACTGCCAAAGGCACATCCAAATCAAAAAGCTTAGGTGTTCAGGGTTTTAAGACCTAAGACAGCAAGAAGTGATGCAGCTGTTTTTCCCAAGCTGTGAACCACAACATTTCATGCTTATACTGTACTGGGAATCCTTTTTTTCTGTAGATGCAGTAAAGTGTTGCATTGTAGATAGCAGGAAAGTAAAAATGTAGGCAATAATGTGCTAACTGAATATATTTTGAGGTGCAGGTTTTTTGAACCAGTAGACCTAAAATTCTCTTTTCGGACATGCCACAAGAAGAAAACGAAGTGATTGCAAAAGTCTGCACTTCAAAATATATTTAATTAGCTGCTCATAAGAGGGGTTTATTAACTAAAGGTAAACCCAATGTGCACTGCAAGTACACTTGGAAGTGCAGTCATTGTAGATCTGAAGAAAAGGAAATGCAAGGAAAATAAAAAAAAACAGCATTTTTGCTTGCGCATGTTTGGATGATAGAAATCAGTAGAGCTTCCCCTCATTACAGATTTTTCCCTGAGATCTATAGAGACTGCACTTCCTAGTGCACTGACAGTGATTTGCCTTTAGTAAATCAACCCCAGTGTCTATACTCTTTTTTTTCCTTTTCATTCCTTTCCTCTGTGGGGGTGAAGAACTTGCTGAGCTGTGCTAGAAGACAGGATAACCAGTTGCTTGATTAAAGTAAGCAAAAAAAAGGCAAAAACCCTCCACTAAAATACAGTGTTGCCTTCTTAAAATTGAATTTACAAGTCATTAATTTTGATGTAAACTTGAAAATTGGTCTATTTCTCAGTTTAGAATAGCCAGTAAAGCTGATAAATCATGACTTTATGCCCTTTTTTTCTAAATTTACATTCAGAAGCTCCATATTACAACACAGAGACAATCTACAATTACAAAGCCATTTAGGTCGAGGAGCTGTTGGCCTCAATTAAGTGAGTTTGTGTATTATGGCAAACTGTTTTTTTTTAAAACTTTGTGCTCCTGTATAATGTTTAAATAAAGGAAGAATTTAACAAGCATACATATGGTGATGCCGGTCCATCTGATTGTAATGTTTCTATAACAGTAGTGCGGTTGTAGATCTGGCACACATTTGTTCCAACATATTATACATGTGAGTCTGTAGGGTTGTGGCATTATACTCTTCTACGTTCACATTTGGAGGTTTTTTTTTTTTTATGGCCTGTGGCATGATAAGAAGATTGATTTGAAACATATGTTTGAATGGAGTTCTCCTTTAATATTTCATAAAGTCATTTGTACCATCTGGTGTAAATTTCCAATAAAACCATTTGATATTGCAATATAATACCTCTACTGAAGGAATTCAGGGCACATTTGTAGATGTCTGTATATTTCATTCATACATACTGTTTTGCAGTAATTTTATTCTTGGGGAAAACCAATAAAACAGACTTGTGTCTTCATCATATCCATCATATTCGGTTAACTGCACATACTCACACATAGAAGTAACTTTCAGAATACTCAGAGATACTTCAGAATGAATGAATCTATTCTTCCGAAATATAATACACTGTTAGTAGCACTGGCTTGTAGACTCAATGAGGGCTACATCTGAGTGCAGAGGTATAACTAAGGACAGGCAGCCATATTAAAAGCCTTGGGCATTTACAAAACAACTTGACCTCATCCTTAAGGTTGTTTGAAAAATTTTAATTTTCCACATAAAAAAATCCAGATTACCACTCTTTCCTAATATACATTAGAAACAGGAATTGAAGATTCTTCTCTGTTTCTTTAGGCAGCATTGTTTTTACTTTAGATGCTTTTATGCATATGGTTCACTGTAAAAGCTTTGAGATAAAACACAATTATTTATGGTTTTGAGGTCTAGTATTTCACTGACTTAGATGCCAATAGCAGAAATTGATGCTTACAGCATGCTATTAAAAATAAAAAATGTAAAAGTTTACCTGTGTCCAGATTATGGGTATTAAAGGGGTTGTAAACCTCTGACATGAAAAGAGCATATCCTTTTTATAGTATGTACTTGCCTCAACTAAAGCTCTGATGTGATTTCTGATGTGTGATTTGCATGAGTCATCTCTGACAGCTAATGCTGATTCCAAAGGATTGGGGGAGCACCAGCACACTGCCTGTGATTAACAGCCTTAGCTGTGCATGTTTGCCTATGAGTTTGTGTGGAAGGGGGGTGTCGATTCCCTCCACTCAGGACTCACTTACACTCGGCTCCTGGCTATGCTCTTTGCAGTGTTTGATGTCAGATTTCCAAATCCTATCTGCTGGAGATGTGTAAAATGTGTGATATAGGAGTCAGTAAAATAGGTACAACTTAGTTGGGAGGATTTGTTTCATCTCTTTTATCACCTGAGGCCAGTCACTTCACTAGGCATTAGTAAGTGTTTACAACCACTTTAATGTATTTGCAGTTTGTTACCAAACAGTAAAAGAGCTTTAAACAAACCAACCCTCAACCTCACAAGCTGCATGTACTGTTGGGCAATTCATTTTTAAAGACACTCAGAATCACAGCACAGTCAGTTTCTAACAACTCAAAAATGCCTGTAGTATGTTCACATTAGAAGGCTGGCAAGATTTTAACATTTTCTCTCCATAGAAAATAGCTTAGATTTCTGTGACTCTGTTGTAAAATCTGAAGAGTATTTTTCCACAATGCACAAGTTTTGCTGATTGTTCAAAAAATGTAAATGCTTTAACATGCTTAATTTGGACACAGGTTCACTTTAAATATTTAGCAAGACTGGTATTTTGCACATATAAGCTAACAGGCAATAACAAAGGTTCAAGCTTGTTATGATTACTTCAAACATGCATTTTTTGTTAAAGAAACTGATCAATAATTTCTCACTTTATGTTGTAAAATATGCCTTGTTCTATATAATGACACCACTGATTTTTTTTTCTGTAAAGGGCAGTAATCAAAGTTACTGCAACTACTTTTATTGAGTCTTCATTTGACAAGGCAGCTAAACATACAGGTTTAGAGAGGGATGTCTACAGCCAAATATTTAAGATATAGATTTTAATGGTCAAATAATTCTCAACATTTACAGATAGATATAATAATCCTGAAATTGTACTAGATTGGTATAGTGAAGACATTCATGTTCCATATATTAACTGATCATCAGAAGGTTAGATTTTTGAATACCTGGTCTGCCGAAAATTTGATTATGTGCAGGCAATAACCATTATCTATAATATGGAAGCCTATGTGAGTAAAGACTAATGCCCCGTACACACGATCGGACTTTCCGACAACAAAAAAGTGGATTTTTGTTCGAAGGATGTTGGCTCCAACTTGTCTTACATACACACGGTCACACAAATGTTGGCCAACAATTACGAACGCAGTGACGTACGAGATGTACGTGATACCTCCATTATGAACGCTCGTTTTATAAGACAGAGCGCTTCCGACTCGTACTTGGTTCCGACATGCGTGGACTTTTGTCCGACGGAATGTGTACACGCGATCGGAAAGTCCGACAACAAACATTTGTCGGTGAAAAATTTGAGAACCCCGCTAGCCAACATTTGTTGGTGGAAAGTCCGACAACAAATGTTCGATGGAGCATACACATGGTCGGACTTTCCGCCAACAAGCTCACATCCAACATTTGTTGTTGGAAAAATCAATCATGTGTATGCGGCATAAGAGTTTGCAGGAATACATTTTGGAAGTTATTTACTAAATCTGAAGTGTGCAAAATCTGATGCAGCTCTGCATAGAAATCAGCTTCCGGGTTTTATTGCCAAAGCTTAAAGTGTAAGTTCACCTTTAAGGAAAATCTGTAAGGTGACCTTGCACTAAACCCCCTCCCCATATCACCTGGTCCTGCTGTACCAGATTGTTGTGATCCTCCGCTGTCAGACACTGAAAGCCGCTTCACTGGTCTGGGGATTTGAAATCCTGGTGGCTTTCTCTCCTCTCCTCATAGTTCTGACAGTACAGGCTAGATGGCTTCTGATTGGTCAGCGCCATCCATTTTATGGTGCTGACCAATTCGAATCCCTTTAATTCGTACTGGCTAAGCAATACGGACAGGAGATTAAGCCACAGGGATTTCAAATCCCTGGATGGTGAAGCGGCTTTTCGGTGTCTAACAGAGGGGGGATTGCGGCAATCTGGTACAGCCGGTCCAGATAGGATGGGGAGGGGGTCCAGTGTAAGGTCACCTTGCAGATTTTCTGTAAAGGTGAACTTACACTTTAATTGACCAAGCTAAAGTAATGCCGCGTACACACGGTCGGACTTTTCACCTGCAAAAGTCCGACGGACGCCGCCGGACCAAGTCCGGCGGAAAATCCGACCGTGTGTGGTCTCCATCGGACTTCCGATGGACCGTTTCGGGCGGAAATCCGACGTACTTTAGATTTGAAGCCTGCTTCAAATCTTTACGTCGTACCTCCGCCGGACTCAGTTCCTGACGGAAAGCCCGTTCGTCTGTATGCTGGTCCGAAGGACCAGATACGACGTAGGAGCAGGTTACTGCATCTCACGCTCGCTGCAATAGGAAAAACAAATTTTCCCATTGCGGCGAGCGCGGGGGGCATCCCAGGCCCTTAGGTCTGGTATGGAACTTTAAGGAGAACCCCCCCTACGCCAAAAAACCGGCGTGGGGGTCCCCCCAAAATCCATACCAGACCCCGATCCGAGCACGCAGCCCGGCCGGTCAGGAAAGGGCGTGGGGACGAGCGAGCGCCCCCTCCTCTTGAACCGTACCAGGCCGCATGCCCTCAACATGGGGGGTGCTTTGGGGGAGGGGGCGCCTTACGGTGCCCCCCCACCACAAAGCACCTTGTCCCCATGTTGATGAGGACAAGGGCCTCTTCCCGACAACCCTGGCCGTTGGTTGTCGGGGTCTGCGGGCGGGGGGCTTATCGGAATCCGGGAGCCCCCTATAATAAGAGGGCCCCCAGATCCCGGCCCCCCCACCCTATGTGAATGAATATGGGGTACATGGTACCCCTACCCATTCACCTAGGTAAAAAGTGTTAATAATAAAACACAACACAGGTTTTTAAAATAATTTATTAAACTGCTCCGGGGGGGTCTTCTTCCGTCTTCGGGGGTCCCTCCGCTTCATCTTCTCCCGGCGTCCGGTTGGTTCTTCTCCGCTCTCTTCTCCCGGTGTTCCAGTTCTTCGGCCGGCTCCTCTGCTGTGTTCAGGTAGCTCTCTTGCCAGCAGAGGTCCGGACTTCTGAGCTGCTGGGCTTCTTGTCTTCTCTTCTCTTCTCTTCTCTTCCCCCAGATGTTGACACGACGCTCTCTCCGGCTGGACTGGTCTCCGAGGGCTGCGTTGTGACTTATATAGGCGGAGACCCCGCCCCCTTTTGATGTCACAGTCCCAGCATGCCCAGGGACTGTGACATCAAAAGGGGGCGGGGTCTCCGCCTATATAAGTCACAACGCAGCCCTCGGAGACCAGTCCAGCCGGAGAGAGCGTCATGTCAACATCTGGGGGAAGAGAAGAGAAGAGAAGAGAAGAGAAGAGAAGAGAAGAGAAGAGAAGAGAAGACAAGTTCCATACCAGACCTAAGGGCCTGCGACGGGGCTCGCAAGGTTTCAATCTCGCCAAAAAAAGCGGCGAGATTGAATTCCTTTTCTAGTCCCGTCGTACCCGAGTCACGTTCAAAATGAACGGACTTGTCCGTGTGTGGGAAAGTCCGTTCATTCTGAAAGTCCGGCGGAAGTCCGTCGGGAAGACCGGATTCCCGGAAAGTCCGGCCGTGTATAGGCAAGTCCGGCCGTTCAGAAAGTCCGGCGGTAGTCTGCCGGAAGTCTGGCGGCAAGTACGTCGGACCTAGCTTTCTAGAAAGTCCGACCGTGTGTACGCGGCATTAGAAGCAGATTGGTTATCATTCGCAGCTGCATCACATTCTGAGTGCATCAGTTTTAGTAAATCTCCCTCTTTATGTCTACATGATGCTCTAAGATCATATGGCAACCTTTCAAATCTATTATCAATTGAAAGTTTTCAATATGTATGCCTAAAATCACATTTTCCCATTCCTGCCCACGTAACCATTGTCTTGGGTTAAAGAGCATCGCAAGGTGGAAATAAAATTATGTGAATAGCATTATAATCACATTAAATGCTGCAGAGATGTGATATTACAAAACACTGTGCCCAAAGGTTCTTAGCTATGCCTCTGTTTGCATATGTATGTATATATTATTATATATATGGACAGCCCTTCTGTACAATGCCAGTAGAATGTACTACACAAAATGCTGGTCTTTCTCAAAGCCATGACTTAATCAGTTTAAGTTAGCCAAAGTAAGGTAAGACCCATTTTTTTCAATCCCCTGCACTTAACACACAACAGATATTTTTATCTAAGAAGTGAACATTTTTTTGTCTGATTACGTTATTTTGCTATGGATATAGATTAAATTATCATTTTATTGGGTACACCAATTTAATACCCATGAATTGATAAATATGGTCAGCAAAGAAACTCAGGAATGCTGCAGCATATAAATGATGCTCAGTTTGTACTAAAGAATGTGTGCTATGAAAAATATTCCAACCAATGACACTAGATTCTTGGATTTGTGCTGTGTATGCTGTCCACATATTGAAGCAAAAATCAAGATTCTTGAAAACAAGCAACATTTTCCAGTCTTTAATAGTCCACTTTTGGTGATCTCCTGTCCATGGTAGCAACATTTTCACATTCTTAACTGAGAGGTGTGGAAAACGGTGGATTTTGCAGCTGTAGCCATTCTCCAAGATTTGACATATTATAAATTCGCAAATGAGCTTCTGCATACTGTCATAGTAAAGAGTGCTTGTGGGGGCAGCTGTGGACTTCCAGGCAACTGGAATAAGACTGGCCATTCATCTCTGACCTTTACCTCATTAGCAAAATTCTTTTTTGCCCACAGAACCACTACTTTTCTTAAGACTGTTGTGTAGTGTAGTTTCTGCATGCTGCAACCACTGGGTCTAGCTCCAACAATAAAGGGTAAAATTATCTTAGATCATGCATTTTTCTTAATATGAAGTTTGGTTGAGGAGCAACTGAAGTTCCTGACCATGCTTGCATGCTTTATACATAGATTTGCAGTCACTAGTTTGCTAAGTTTTCATTAAGGAGCAGGTGTACCCAATAAAGTGGCTAAAAACTACAATATTTTGGATATCTGATGATTGTTGAAATTTAGCGACTGTAAATAGTATTTTCTTTCCACAGAGGCCTAACCACTGCTTATATGAACTATACAGTCTTTGCACTTTATCTGCTTGGATATGTTGAACATAAATACTTGAACACAGGATTAAGACTTTGGCAGCTATGGTATTCAGTATGCTAAAACCATCTTCAATATGCTATAGGTGCCTGAGGAACTAGAGACGTTTTATAGTGATACTAGAATTTTGGAAAGCATGCCAATACATTGCCAAGGATCTTAATAATAATACTTGTTTACATTTACCTATAATACTCAGACATACTGTGTGAATATGCTTGCATAATTTCAAACATAGATAATAGATTTTCCTCCTATTTTTTTGAAGAGGTTTATCATCTTTTGGAAGCTTTAACCATTAGACTTGTACTTTCAACTTTTACTGAATATAATGCTGTTCTTCTGAAATCTTCCTATGACAGCAGTTATATAGCACTGAATTTATCACACACTGCTGAGGTCAAATAGAAATTTCTTAACATTTATTTCTATATGTTAGCTGCAGATATATGACCATTAAAGGATATAAAGATCAAGGAGGAAGGCCATTCTGGCCAGGAAACACACAGTTAGTATTACTAGCAGCTATGGCATAAAAAATTGACAGGCTGGCTGTACCTAAGCTGATCGATTGATCAACTTTGGTACAATCAGCCTGCTCATACGTGGTACGAATCTCGGCTGGTCCCTGCTGGATTAACCGAGATTCAAACCGTCTATGGCCGGCTTTACTTTTCCCCTGGTCAACTAAAGAATAGTATTTTTATTTGTCTTTGTTGATGTTAACATTTCCTGCCTGATAACACATTGGGGGTTATTTACTAAAGGCAAATCCACTGTGCACTTCCAAGTGCACTGCAAGTCGCTGTAGATCTGAGGGGGACATGCAAGGAAAATAAAAAAAACAGCATTCTTGCTTGCATTTGATTGGATGATAAAATCAGCAGAGATTCCCCTCATTTCAGACCTTCCCCTTGGATCTACAGCGACTGCACTTCCAAGTGCACTTCCAAGTGCACTTGCAGTGCACTTGGAAGTGCACAGTGGATTTGCCTTTAGTAAATAACCCCCATTGTCCATAGGCCAAGAAGTAAGGGTACATTTTCTGACTGAGCTGGATATACACTTTAAGTTTAGTTTAACTACAGTCTAGGCCAGCCATCCTCAACCATGGTTCCGTGGAACCCTAGGGTTCCTCCAGAGGTTGCTAGGTGTTCCTTGAGCTATGGCTGATTAACTTCCTGTTTGAGGCTTCTTGCACAGTTCTGGGGCCAACGCCACCTGAAAGAAGCAGTGGTACAACTCCAATAATCTTTTTTATCTGTTTCTAAGGGTTGCATTCTAACCATAACTATAAGGGTGTATAAACCAGGTAGACTGCGCTAGCAACTAAAAGTGAAGAAATATATAAATACAATACAAAAACCACATACAATAGTAAAGTGACACGTGAATATAAATGTGGATGTGTCAGAGAACTGGACCTGCAGCCCACGCATCCGAGCCACCACTCAGCATGCGTGTGCTGAACTGCACCACCAAATCTCCAAGACCCTCCACAACAATTATACCAATTAGTGTAGGAATGACAGGATTATGAAACGATGCACTACTCAGTCAAATGCATCTAGCCTCAGAGATAACCGTATGGCATACAATAATAAAAAAATATATAAAAATATGGCATATCAATGGTAAAAAAATTTTTTTTTTTTTTTTTTTTTTTAGAAAGCAAAACACTCAACAAGTTCCAGATGACAAAAAGAAGGCAAGAAGATGTCATCTATGATATAATATAGAAATATATAAAACTCCTTCATGGAACAAACTAAGAAGAGGCTTTCAACTTTTCCATCTCTTCCAAACAACCAGGGCCACTCGTATAGCGATGTAAAAGGGGTTTTGCCCGTAACCCACAGAAGCACACGTTCCACCGAAGGAGAGAAGAGAGGTATATAGCATAAAACCTTAGAGTAACAAAGGTCACCTGCGCATAAATGCGCTACTCACGGGACCAAATAAGGAAAGCAGGCATTCAGATATTTCGGTCGGTTCGCCGCTCTTGGCGTGCGTTCCACCGCCAGGAAGTGATGTCACTGGTGAGACACAAACGAACGTAGGCAGGATGTTGCGTCGACGCGTTTCGCCCCTCCCCCAGGGCGTTTTTATTTTCCTTGCATGTCCCCCTCAGAAGCCTCTTCTTAGTTTGTTCCATGAAGGAGTTTTATATATTTCTATATTATATCATAGATGACATCTTCTTGCCTTCTTTTTGTCATCTGGAACTTGTTGAGTGTTTTGCTTTCTAAAAAAAAAAAAAAAAATTTTTTTACCATTGATATGCCATATTTTTATATATTTTTTTATTATTGTATGCCATACGGTTATCTCTGAGGCTAGATGCATTTGACTGAGTAGTGCATCGTTTCATAATCCTGTCATTCCTACACTAATTGGTATAATTGTTGTGGAGGGTCTTGGAGATCTGGTGGTGCAGTTCAGCACACGCATGCTGAGTGGTGGCTCGGATGCGTGGGCTGCAGGTCCAGTTCTCTGACACATCCACATTTATATTCACGTGTCACTTTACTATTGTATGTGGTTTTTGTATTGTATTTATATATTTCTTCACTTTTAGTTGCTAGCGCAGTCTACCTGGTTTATACATCTTTAAAGTACAGTACTTTCACTCTGCAGCTGCAACATAGGTTCCTTTCCTTTTTTTGGTTTCACAAAAAATATTTTATATATTTGCGAGCGCTGTATTGTATGATTTTACATAACTATAAGGGGGCATGTTTCCCACTGACCACCAATAAATTGTTGTTAGGAGTGGTTCTCCTAGACCTGAAAATTATTAAAAGGGTTTCTCTGGGGTATAAAGGTTTAAAAAGGGTATTTTAGGCATATGTTATGGTGGTAAACAGTAAGGAACACATTTATAAAAGAGTAATTCTGATATTCAGCAAACATTCTCTGCAGGTGAATTATGCAGCGCCATGTGTTTTAAATGGCAGTGATTGATTCTCTACCAGAGAATGTTTGGGGAAAGTCAAATCACTGCTTTATAAATAAACCCTTAAATGTATATTTTAGCATAATGTCTGTTTCTGCCCACCCAGCCTGAATGGCTCCAATTTAGCAATATCCTTGAGTACCTGTATAATTTTTCTAGGGATAATCACTTATTTTTAATGAGGAAAGACATTGAGGTAGGATTCATGCAAGCCTTTTAAACCACGCCCTAGACTATCATACCTCTTAGGTCAGGCACCCACTCCTAGTAACCATATTTATATTACGGGTCTAGAAACTGGAAAAAGACCTTATGCCTCAAAGATACACATTTGTACCATTTGTCAGCATATATTGAGCATGATGCATGCATGCAGAGTTTAGTTAAAACTTTACTTGTCCTTTAAAGTTATTTTGTGATGCAGTATATTAAACTTCAACTGTGGAATCACAGTCTGGACATAAGTAAATTACAATGCACATGTGTACCTCTTGTGGACTATTTCTACTTCTCAAATTTTGTTATTTTCAGGCTAAGATATTACATACATTTAGAAAATGGACATCATTATATCGATAACAGAGTTTTGTGTTACAATATAAGAGCAACTCCGAAGAAGCGAACCAGAACTCAGCAAGTTGAATACAAAAACATATTGGGGAAACAATAGGCAATTTGTATAACCATAAGGCATGTGTTCTAACCCAGAGCATGATCCAGATAAATTCAGGAGTGTATGTAGGGTTTCTGGGAGCCGTAGAGGCAAAATCAGATGTAGGGAGATCAGGGAGGTCCAGGGTAGAGCCCTTTAGACCCGGCACCCCCCTGGGGATCAAGCTGTGCCGGGCAGGGTTCATAGTCCCCGAATCCAACCCCCATCCCACCACATGTCCACAGTTGTAACCAGTACGATGGATGGACTTATGTGCAACTGAGGAACCAAAACTTCTAACTTTCAGATAAAAAGAAAACCTTCTCACATCCCAAATATTTGGGGGTTATCGAGAGAGAGCAGTAGGATAGAGAAAGAAGAGTAAAGAGAGAGAAAGGAGGAGAAAGATAATGTACTAGGAGATTAAAATTGTCTATCAATGGGTTTTGCAGAAGTCTCAATCAGGCTTAGTGCAAGGAGAGAGGGATATGCCCACATATTGGGCCCATAGTTCCCATGTGGCTGCAAATTTGCCTACCATGTTTAGTAGTATACTGGACAACTTTTCCTGGGACATTATCCAGGATATTTTCCTGAGGGTTTTTTTGATCGAGATTTTTGGTTGTTTCCAGGCCTTCGCTATGGTTAGTTTAGCACCCACCAAAACAAAATGTATTAGCCTTCGAGTGTGTTTGGGGATTTTTGGGATCACTCCATTGAGGAGAGCAACCATCGGAGACCTGGGTACCTGGCTGCTGATGAGCTTATCAATTCTGTTGAAAATTTTCCTCCAGAATCAGCGTATTCAGGGACATTCCCACCATATGTGGGCCATTGTTCCTTACAGTTGGCAGCCTCTGAAGCACAAAGGATCTGCTGATTCGTACATAGCGGCCAGTCTTGATGGAGTGTAATACCATCTAGAGAGCACTTTCAGGCTGGCTTCTGTGAGGGAGGTATTTAAAATGCCCTTGAATGATTTAAAGCTTGCCGACTGCCAGTCCTTCAGGTTCCAGTTGAATTGGAAATCCGACTCCCATGCTGTCATATAGGGGAGTTTTGCATGCGGTTGCACGAGTGACAGGTAAATCAAGATCCCTCCCCTCTGTTCCAATCCCTGACCACACCATAGTTCGTAAGGGGTAAAACTTGGCGGCATTGGTCTTTCTGACCAGATTGAGTGTAAGTAATGTGATATTTGTTGGAATCAGAATTTGGTAATTCCAGTTTATGGACACAGTGATTGAGGATGAGATGGCCCGAGGATGTGAAAAAATGTCCGATCCAGTACAGTCTTTTGCCCAGCCACCATTTGAAAGATACTATGTTCATACCTGGGAGGAAGTCAGGGTTATTAAATAAATGTGACAGCGGTTTGCTCGCTGAGGTCAGGGTTCTCACTGTGCATAAATGGTCCCATAGGGCTAGTGAATGAGACAGGGTCGGCGCCATTATTGGCGGACGGGATTTGGGTGGGCACCACATCAAGAAGTCGAGAGTGTGACGAGGGACTGCTTGCCTTTCAATTTGGCTCCACTCAGTTTTTTTTCCGTATCTGGAGTATATTAACTAAATCTGTGCTATCCTGGCTGCGAAGTAACTTAGATAGACCCAAACCCCCCCTTTTCCTATGACAGTACATTGCTTTGCGGAATTCTGTAACCTCCCTTACCCCAAATGAATTTCAGAATCTTACTCTGAAATGATTTAATGTGGGCTCGTTTGATTGGAATGGGCAGGGAGCGAAACAGGTAAAGCAGTTTGGGGAGTAGGGTCATTTTTATTACGTTTACCCGGCCTGTCCAGGAAAAGTTGTGTTTGGACCAAGTCTGGAGGTCTGTTTCCAGTTTTCGGAACATCGGGGGTGTAAAATTGATTCCTAAATATTTAATGAACATTTCATTCAATGCAAATTTAAAAGAGTGTTGGAGCAGGGAGACTGTGTCCGGTGGGAGGGAGACATTCATCGCGAGGGACTTGCAGAAGTTCACTTGGAGTCCTGAAATAACCGAGAATTCTTCTAGCGTCTGACACAAGTTTGGGAGAGACGTGATAGGTGAGGTGAGGAATAATAGGCTGTCGCATACAACCTGCATTTGTGAGTTTGAGGACCACATGCCACTCCCTTTATATTTGGGTTCTGCCGGATTGCTATAGCGAGGGTTTCAATAGCTACCGCAAAGATTAGTGGCGAGAGTGGGCATCCCTGCCTGGTGCCTGTTTTAATGTGTATTGGGTCCGAGTAATATCCCTGAAGGTGAACTCTTGCCTGAAGGAAAGAATAGAGAGCTCGAATTAAGCCCATGAACCTGTCTCCAAAGCCCCACCGTTCCAAAAAAGTGAGGATGTAGGAGACAAAGGCTTTCTTTAGGTCCAAAGAAAGTAACATCCCTGCTTGTTTAGGGCCCCCTCCCAGTTAGATTGGAGAATAGAGACTATGTCGATTGCCCGCCTAATTTGGTCAGGGCCCTGTCTGCCAGGAATGAAACCAACTTGGTCTTTGTGTATGTAATTGCCAATAAAGGCTGAAAACCTGTTGGCGAGGATTTTTGACAGTATTTTAAGATCGCTGCTAATTAGTGAAATCTAGTGGTACTTGCTGACATCCTCTGGATTTTTATCTGGCTTGGGGATCACCCCTATGTATGCTGTATTAAGGTGTGTTTCTATTGGGTTACCCCGGGTTTTGGCGTTAAAAAAAATTCACTAGGAACGGTGCCAAGGTGTTGGCAAATGTTTTATAGTAAGGTTTTTATAGCCCGTCAGGGCCTGGAGCAGATCCAATTTTGAGTTCCTTAATGACCCCAATAACCTCCTCCTCCGAAAAGTAGGCATCTAGAATGCCCTTGTGTTCAGGGGATAAGACAGGGATTGGCAAGGAATCCAGGAAATGTGTAATGGCCGTTTTGTCTTTGGAGGCAGGGTCCTTATAGAATTTAGTATAGAAACTCTGAAAGGCCTCCAGGATTTTCGTGGGATTAGCTGAGAGACCGTGACCGGGAATCCTGATCTGTGGCATTACGTGAAGCCGTATTCTGGGGGATAATTTAGATGCAAGCGTAGATCCAATGTTGTCTTTCTGTGTGTAGAATTAGTTTTAGTTTATTCCATCGTAAGTATTTTTTGGCTTATGTTGTGAGAGCAAGGTTGAGGTCGGGCTTTAGTTTATCAAGTTGGGTTATTGTTGTGTTTGAGGGGTTTATTTTGTGTTGTGTTCGAGCCGAGGTATACTCTCTTTCTAATTTCTCTATATCAGCTGTTCTTTCCCGTTTAATTTGAGCTGACATTTTAATGATTTCCACCCTAATAAATGCCTTGTGGGTTCCCCACTTGTTTCCGCTGAGATATTCTCAGTTTTGTTGAGTTTGAAGTATTTGTTCAAAGATTTCTCAAGCATGGTAACTCTGACTGGATCAGACAGGAGAGACTCATTCAGTCTCCAGTGTCACTGTCTAGATTTTGGTGAGGAGAGGCCGATGGACATTACAACTAGAGAATGGTCCGATAATACTGTGTCTTTTAAGACCAGGGGGATTGCATGTGTGGGGACTAAAATGTGATTGATTCTAGCCTATGTGTGGTGAGGAGCAGAGTAGTGGGTGAAGTCCCTAGTGGAGGGGTTTAGTTCTCTCCAAAATGTCTGCAAGACCTTGAGAGTGTATTAATTTGGCTATTTTATGGCTGGTTTTGAGTGGGCATGTTAATTGTTTCCCCGGGGGCTTAGATTTGTCCATTCCTTGTTCAAATGCCTTCTAGTAGGGGGTTGAGGGTGTCAAATAGACGAGCAAAGAAAGCTGCTTGTCCCTTGTTAGGGGCATAGTAAGACACCAAGGAGTATAGTTGACCCTCTATTGTGCCCTTGACTAAAAGAAACCTGCCCTCGGGTTCCTTAGTTTCTGAGGACCAGGAGAACTTGCAGTTCTTAGAGAATGCAATGGCCACCCCTTTGGTCTTGTTTTCTGCTTTTGCGAAATAGAACTGAGGAAAGTGTGCATGTAGGAACGTCGAACTGTACCGGATCAGGAAGTGTGTCTCCTGGAGCATAATAGCATCCAGGTTGAGAGACTTGTAGAAATTAAAAAATTTTCTGCATTTAAGAGGGGAATTCATCCCTTGAACGTTATGGGAAGCGATCCTGAGGGAGTTTAGTGTGGAGCTAGCCATTGGAACAGAGGAGAGGGGTGTGGATGCATATACTGACACTTACCAGGAGAAGTCTTCGCCCATGGTTTCGTGCGACTGGAGTTTCCCCCTTAAACTGTGGGGTTTTCTGGTGAAGCCTGTCGTTAAGACAATCTGTCATAGATAAAATTGTTAGCTGTTGTTTGATAGACAAGAGAAGTAAAGGGAAATAGGATAGAAAGAGAAGTGAACGCGAGGAACTTCTCCCTATTATGGAGATAGGTCCCAGGGGGGAGAACGGATCCCCAGGAGCCATCATCTACTGCCAAAAGTAGGTTGACCAAGCTCAAGGTCTCAGGTATCCTATTCCCTGGAGCCACAAGAGATACAGAGAATAGGAGGAGGCACATGGGTACCACCCCAGACCAGGGCGCCCAAAATAAAGTATAGTTTAGCTATGATGAACACAAACTGTCCATTGTAAGAAAATTTTACTGCAAACGGGAATGCCCACCTATATTTGATGTCCTTCTGGGTCATTGCGGACAGAAGTGGCTTCAGGGAAAGTCTACGTTGATTTGTTGAAAGAGAAAGATCGGCGAAAATCTGGACTGCGTGGCCTTGGCACTTCTTTTATCGCATAATATTGTGGCTTGACTATTATGTCCCTAGGGGAGCCGTCCTTCCTGGGAGGCCCCAGGGCCCTGCGGGCTCTGTCCAGTTCCAGGGCTCTGTCCAGTTCCAGTCGCTGTTGTTGGGTGTTAGGCAGCAGGGACTTGATTAGGTCATGGGTCGTCACGATACATCTGTGATGGTTTCTGGTAAGCCTCTGATCCGGAAATTGTACCGTCTGGACCTATTCTCCAGGTCATTAATGCGTGACAAAGTGGTATCAAGTTGGTCATGCAGAGTTTGGATCAGGTCCGAGTTTTGGTTAGACACTGCGACAGTAAGGTCCACTTTACTTTCAATCACTTCTATCCGGGAGCCTTTATTTTGCAGGTCTAATTTTATGTCCCCTGTTATTTTGGCCACAGTAGTAGCTAAACCCCTTTCTAGGAGGGCTGACAGTTTGTCGTATAGGTCTGCTGCATTAAAGTTGTGGTCTTGGGAATGCAGGCCTGGGGTGGTTAAGTCATTGTAATAAGGCCTGTTAGGCCCTGCAGGGGAGAAAGCCTGATCTCCCACGGTGTGGCCAGTGAGGGATTCTGTGAAAGCAGGGTAGGGTTTCATCGCCTGCTAGCTAATCCCATGGGATAGAGGGGTATAGTTCAGGATAGCTGGGGTGAGCACTTGCCTTTGTTCAGAGCCTCCGTCCATGGTGGAAGCATGAGGCTGAGAGCCAGCAACGGCCGTGGCGCCCATCTTGGTACACCCGGCTTGGGTGGAGGCCTCGAATTGCGGTCCCAGATCGAGGCAGATTGCCGAGTTGCTCATTTGGGGGTGTTCCTCGGTCGTTCGGGGGACCGGTCCCCTAACTTAGTGCCTTCCTGGGGCGAGTTACCTGCTGCTGTGCGCACGGTTGATCTGTGGTGGTGTGGAGGTCCCGGCTCAAGCGGCCATATTGGATCTCTCCTGCATGCGCACTCCCTTGTGGACTATTTCTGTTCTGCTCACTGTCAAATTTGCAATAAACTAAACAGAGAGTCTAAAAAATATCCGCTTTACAATCTGCATCTATATTTAACAGAAACTGCTGTTCCTTAAAGTGTTACTAAACCCAGTACCCTGTATTCACTATATCTGGTCTCCCACAGTACACAGAACATGGAAATGCAATTTATTTTAGTAAATATAAACAGCTAAACCTTTTCTCATCAGCAGTATATGGCAGTCTTGTGACTTCTGTCAGTGTCTGGTAAAAGCTTATTGGAGAAGCTTTCATTCTGCACTGACTGTCCTATCAGGATGCCGGACCCCTGGTCTGAACAGTACTGATTGGCCCTGTGCTGATCACATGCACCCTCCCAAGAAAAAAAAAACTCTCTAGCAATACACACCACACTGAGCATGTGCAGCTTGTCCCCTGGCTCTGTATTAACAGGAAATATATTGGGGACAGTGGAAGAAGGGGAAGATGAGTGGATACAGGATCAAACAGCCTTTTTACACAATGCACAAGATTAACCCCCTAGGTTCCACAGTGAGGATAACAAGCATGCTTTACTGCATATACAGACTGATTTTACTGTTGTGGGTTTAGTAACACTTTAACCCCCCTAGCGATATTCCCGAGTCTGGCTCGGGTGGATTTTCAGTACCAAAAGCGGTAACCCCGAGCCAGACTCGGGATTGCATCGCAGGATCCTTGTAGAGGATACTTACCTTGTCCCCCGGATCCTGCGATGTCTCCCCGATGTGATCTGCGAGCCGCCGTGTCTCGCTCGATTCACAGTGCCGAGCTCCGTTCCCTGCGAGCGTTGCGATGCACGGGGATGGAGTTCGGCGCCAAATTCAAAAAGTGAAACACACAGTACAGATACAGTATACTGTAATATTACAGATTACAGTACTGTATCAAATAATTACACATCCCCTTTGTTCCTAGTGGTCTGTCCAGTGCCCTGCATGCAGTTTTATATTGTAAAAACTGTTCTTTCTGCCTGGAAACTGGAGATTGTCCATAGCAACCAAAACTGTCCCTTTACATCAAAAGTGGTTTTAGACCAGCTAGAAAACAGCGATAATAAATTAGAATCACTCGCAGAATTGAGCGATATCTATTTGTGGGGAAATCAAACTCTAAAAGTAACGAAAGTGACAATTCTGCAACTGAGCAAATTTCAGTGTTTTTGATTTGATTACATTATTGAATAATTTTTATTATTATATTATTATTTGTTATAATCATTTATAGTTATTTATTATATTATAATTTTTGATTTCGTTTTTCAAACTTTAATATACCCAGGATGTCTACTAGACTCTTGTTTGGACAGATTTAAGTGAATTATTCCTAAGAATTACAGGCCTATAATATAAAACGCCAAATTTCTGTGCAAAATAATTGTATCGCTTTCAGCATCAAAAATCTGAAATAATCATACCGCCAGGGGAGGTTAAGGACAGACAAGTCATTGATAAAGGAAACAATTTGACAAGCACTGCATTGTAACCTTTGAGAGCAAAATTAGTTTAAAATACAAAACAGTAATACAAATTCCTTCTCTTTTATGTTTTACTACCTTTTAATGAACATTTACAATATTAGGGTTTATTCACACTAGGCAACTGAAAAAAAGAGGCAGAAAAAATGCTCATAATAGCTTTTATTGCACGCGCGTTTATGCACATTTACATTTATAAGCGTTTTTCCAAAACATTCCACTCTGCTCGTTTTTCACTATGATCAAATTACACTTGAAAATGCCGAACATGCGTAAACGCTGTGTTTACATACGTTTATGTGTGTTATGCCTTTTTTCCAGAAATAAATGTAATTTCTTTTTTACCCTCTACATAAGTAGTATGCAGACTTTAGCTTTTTGTTTGACCTCAAGGTTTGGGAATAACATGGTACAAAAGAAAAAAAAAAGAAAAAAAGGAAGAAGAGAAGATAAAGCATTCTATCTAGTAAAAGTTGTAGAAAAGCTTGTATAAGTTGAAAGATTATACGCATCTGTAAAATAAAAATCCTTTTAAACATTTTTTTTTGTCTTTCACTGTAGTATAGTAAGTTGATTTGATGTGTAACTGAAAGACGGAATGCAGCTTTTCTTAATCAGTGTTAAAATTGTTATAGGTTCATTTTGCGTCACTTTGCCTTATTTAAAAAAAAAAAAAACATTTCTTCAACGTTCCTGTGGCTTTTTGTTCTAAGGTCTTTTGAAAATGATTAACTTGCCTTCATGGGTTTAAACTATCACATGGACTTCAGCAACAAATCTGTAAGCCTTGAGACAAGAATGAAAGTTGTCTTTGGATCAGTGTGAGGAATGTTATGTTGTTTTATTTTTTTTAAGTCTTAAATGCTATCATGTATGTCAGAATGCTTATATTCAATAAAATTCTGTATAATGCTATATCATGTGTCAGTGCGTTAATCAGCATTACCAACATGACCTCCTAAAGCAGAATCATATACAGTAGAGCTCTGTTGTTATGAAATAACGCTCATTTGCAGCTTAGGAAATTGCAATGTATAACATGTAACATATAAAATGTATAACATACATTAGAACTATTACAATGCATAAATACATACAAAAAAAAAAACAAAGATGAACTGCAGGTGGAGGATTTAAGTGGAACATGGTTTGTTCAAGAAAAAGTCCACTGAACACTGGTCATATAACCTAACATAATCATTATAAACACAACATCATCTCTTTCTGTAAAGACAGCATAATATATTACAGTGTATCTACACTAACTGATAGTTCATTAATTATGGCTTGATTTACTGAGGGCAAATAGGCTGTTCACTTTGCAAGTACTTTACAAGGGAATTTTCCCCAGAGGTGAGGAGGAGCTCTGCTGACTTCCATCCAATCATGTGCAAGCCAAAATGTTGTTCTTTTTTATTTCCCTTGCACATGATTGGGTATTCTTTGCAAAGTGAAATTTGACCACGTTTACTGAGCTTTGGGAGAAATTCCTTTGCAAAGTGCAACTTCCCTTGGAAGGTGAATAACCTATTTGTCTTTAGTAAATGAACCCCTTTGGAGGTTATTTACGAAAGGCAAATCCGCTTTGCATTGAAAGTGCACTTGGAAGTGCAGTAGCTCTAAATCTAAGGGGTAGATCTGAAATGAAGGGAAGCTCTGCTGATTTTATGATGCCGATCATGTGCAAGCTAAAATGCTGTTTTTTATTTTCCTTGCATGTCCCCCCTCGGATCTACAGCGACTTTACTTTCAAGTGCACTTGCAGTGCAAAGTGGATTTTCCTTTAGTAAATAACCCCCATTGTGTAGCAGGTCAACTACCATTATGTAATGGAACCCTTTATCACTTTGCTCTGTAATTTTTGCTTAGTCAGCCTGATATATTCACCGGTGTGCATGCATATGATTTATGTGGTGTACTGAAAATTAGCTACAGCTCAACTAAAAACAGGTAAAAATGGCGATAACATATGATATATAACAGCAGTATCACATTTAAAGTAGACTTGAACGCAAAAAGTAAATTATTATATACTATATATAGAATTTGGTATGTCATAGAGAACATTTAACATTATAAATTGATCTCACACAGTACACTAAAAATCTACCTTTTACCTGGTGATAATGCAGTTCCTGATATCTGAGAATGCCTATGAACTCCTGTACCTGCAGTCTCATAGCTGTTTATCTGTAGTGTGGGATCCAAGGAACTGCAGTCTCTGACTAATAGTCTTGGGAGATTTAAAGGAGAAGTCCAGCCTGGGCTCGTTTGGCTGGGCTTCTCCTAAGGGTCACAGGAGTGCATTCGTTTTGCACTCCTGTGACCTGTTTTCAGCAGAGTGGTCTGAAGTCCGCTCTCTGCTGACGTCACCAAGTTCAGTCCAGGCACTGTGTCATCCTGCCGCTCCCCCCCCAGCTCAGCGCTCCAGTGAGCTTGGAGGAACAGAGCAGGAGAGCTGCTAATTGACAGTCAGTCCTCTTGGGGAGCCGTGAGAACCGAGCCATCAGCGGTGTTAGGTGGCTCAGTTCTCAGTTCTCTCAGTGTAGAGACGCCGGGGGACAGATGCAGAATCGGACCGATGCTGCATCCACCTAGGTAAGTATGATTAGGGAAAAAAACCCAAACCCATACTTTTCCTTTAAAGAGGGATTTAGTGATATTCCTACTGAGTTGCTAACTGTTTTTCTTACCAGAGGGCCTTACGTGAAATACAGTGCCTTGCAAAAGTATTCACCCCCCTTGGCATTTTTCATGTTTTGTTGCCTCACAACCTGGAATTAACATGAATTGTTTGAGGATTTGCATCATTTAATTTACAGAACATGCCCACAACTTTTAAGATTTTTTTTATTATTGTGAAGCAAACAACAAATAGGACAAAATAACAGAAAAAGTCAATGTGCATAACTATTCACCCCCCTAAAGTCAATACTTTGTAGAGCCACCTTTTGCGGCTATCACAACTCCAACTCGCTTTGGATAAGTCTCTATAAGCTTGCCACATCTTACCACTGGGATTTTTGCCCATTCCTGCTAGCAAAACTGCTCCAGCTCTTTTAAAGTGGTTGTAAACCCTTACAGACCCTTTTTACCTACAGGTAAGCCTAGATTAAGGCTTACCTGTAGGTGCAAGAAATATCTCCTAAACCTACATGGTTTAGGAGATTTTTCCAAAAGACAGGCACCGATGTTTATGGCGCATGCGCCGTAGACAAGGGCGCGCAGGCACACTGAGCGTGCCATCTCTAACGGCGATCATGCCGTTAGTGGCGGCACCAGCGCGCATGCGCGGGAGTGACGTCATCGTGGCTCCGGCCAATCACAGTGCCGGAGCCGCGATACCCAGAAAGAAGATGGACGCTTTGTAGGAGAAGGAACAGCGGTGACATCACAGGCTCCCTTGTCAGGTAAGTGACACATAATGGGCTACTATGCGATGCATAGTAGCCCATTATGCTTTACCTTTGCAGGCAAACAAAGAGGAAGTAAACTCATCAGGGTTTACTTCCTCTTTAAGTTGGATGGTTTGCGCTTGTGAACAGCAATCTTTAAACCTGACCACAGATTTTCTATTGGATTGAGGTCTGGGCTTTGACTAGGCCACTCCAACACATTTACATGTTTCCCTTTAAACCACTCAAGTGTTGCTTTAGCAATGTCTTTGGGGTCATTGTCCTGCTGGAAGGTGAACCTCCATCCTAGTCTCAAATCACACACAGAGTGGTACAGGTTTTGCTCAAGAATATCCTTGTATTTAGCACCATCCATCTTTCCCTTAACTCTAACCAGTTTTCCAGTCCCGACTGCTGAAAAACATCCCCACAGCATGATGCTGCCACCACCACGTTTCACTGTGGGGATGGTGTTCTTTGGGTGATGTGATGTGTTGGGTTTTCCCCAGACATAGCGTTTTCTTTGATGGCCAAAAAGTTCAATTTTAGTTTCATCAGAGCAGAGCACCTTTCTCCATACATTTTGGGAGTCTCCCACATGCCTTTTCGCAAACTCAAAAGGTGCCATTTTGTTTTTTGCTGAAAGTAATGGAATGGTATGAAAGTAATTTTTTCTGGCCACTCTGCCATAAAGCCCAACTCTGTGGAGCGTACGGCTTATTGTCATCCTATGTACAGATACTGCAGTCTCTGCTGTGGAACTCTGCAGCTTCTCCAGGGTTACCTTAGGTCTCTGTGCTGCCTCTCTGATTAATGCCCTCCTTGCCCGGTCCCTGAGTTTTGGTGTGCGGCCGTCTCTTGGCAGGTTTTCTGTTGTGCCATGTTCTTTCCATTTGGTTATGATAGATTTGATGGTGCTCCTAGGAATCATCAAAGATTTGGATATTTTTTTATAACCTAACCCTGACTTGTACTTCTCAACAACATTGTCCCTTACTTGTTTGGAGAGTTCCTTGATCTTCAAGGCAGTGTTTTGTTAGTGGTGCCTCTTGCTTAGGTGTTGCAGCCTCTGGGGCCTTTCAAAAAGGTGTGTATATCTAATGACAGATCATGTGACACTTAGATTACACACAGGTGGACATCATTTCGCTAATTATGTGACTTCTGAAGGTAATTGGTTGCACCAGGGCTTTTTATGGGCTTCATAACAAAGGGAGTGAATACATACGCACATGCCAATGATCAGTTTTTTATTTCTGAAAAATTGTTTTATGTATATATTTTTCTAATTTTACTTCACCAACTTAAACTATTGTGTTCTGATCCATCACATATAATTAAGATTAAAAAAACATTGAACTAAAGGCTGTAATGTAACAAAATAGGTAAAAAGTAAAGGGGGTGAATACTTTTGCAAGGCACTGTAGTCCTGACACTACCAAGATGATCACCTTCATATAGAGACACAGTACAGAACAAGACACAGTAAGTCAGTAATCAATGAAAAAATCAGTTACAGGAAGACCAAAGGTAATACTGCTGTTTTTGCTTGATTTTTTTGGGGCACATCTTCCAGAGTTTAACTTGATTCCTCTTTAAAGCAATATCTTGCTTTTCAGTCATACTGGAATGTGTCTTCAAGAACTCAGAGCCCTATTGCTGCAATCCTTAGCTGTAAATATTCTATACCGAGCACTATCATCTTCCATGCCCAGTTTACTGAACCTGTATGTAGAAAAATTTTCATTAAGAAATACACTAAAATAAGGATGAGTCTAGGGCAGTGTTACCAAAATCATTTACTGATCATATTTAATCATACTTACCTTTATATTGCCATATATAAACCTTTATTATTATGTATAATCAGTTTAAAGGGGTTATAAAGGTAAAAGATTTTCTTAGGTAAGAAACCTTTGAATAGTGACTTCCCCCCAGGCACCCCCCCAATACTCACCTGAACCTGATCTCAGTCCAGCACTGTGCACGTATGCAACAGATCCTCTCCCTTCTCCCCTCTCTCAGCTCTGACAAGCTTGGCTGAGAGCAGCGGGAGCCATTGGTTCCTGCGGCTGTCAGTCAAAACCTTTCAGCAGAGAGTGGTGCAGAGCTGGGCCATGTGTCTGAATAGACACAAACAGCTCGGCTTGGGATCAAGCAAGCGCGAGTGCCCCCATGGGAATCAGCTTCCTATGGGGCAGTCAATGGGGGGGAGCCAGAAGTGCCAGCAAGGGACCTGAGAAGAGGAGGATTCAGGCTGCTCTGCATAAAACCACTGCACATAGCAGATACGTGTGAGATGTGTGTAATTCAAGCTTTACAAATACTTTAAGTGCATGCAAAATTGTATTTACTCATAATGCACATTTATTAATTTGTTACATGGCCTCTCTGGATTATTTTTGTGATACATAACATGCCCAATTATGGCATGATCTGCCAGATTGTACACATTTGTCTATGTGTGCATTGTTGTGTAATCTGTATTAATCCTGGTCATCATATGGATCAATTGTAGACTATTTACCACGTTCCTACTTTGTGTTATTTATATAATTCTTCTGTACCAGTTAAACCTCCATTTGAATATTTTCAAAGACAATTATATAAATGCTCTTGTCTGGTGTGTACATGCACCAGTACATTAAAAAAGAATTTCAGGTATGGCATTTATTGCATCGTTTGGACCAATGTAACTATTCATATACCATACTGGTGGGATCCCTTTAGAAGCTGAAATTGTTGAAGTAGACACTGCTACTCCAGTGATCTCCACTTTCTTCCATATCCCATGCAAACTGACTGCCCTGCTGCAGTCTAAACACAGGTGATCCTATGTTTAGCATGGGCACCATTCAGAGAATTCTTAGCATTTTCTCAATGAATGCAAAGCATTCTCTGATTGGAGGAAGTAGAGAGTGTAATATCACATCCCCATCTCTTCACTTTGTCCAATCATAGAATGCTTTGCAAACATTAGGAAAATGTAAAGCATTCTGGAGTAGCAGTGCCTGCTACAATGATTTCAAGCTTCTAGAGGGATCCCACTGGTATGGTATTTTGCATAGTTACATTGGTCAATGTAATTATGTAAAAGTGTCATATCTGGAGTTCTTTAACCACTTCCCGCCTGGCCTATAGCAGAATGATGGCTTGGAGGTGGTTCTGTTATCCTGACTGGGCGTCAATGCGGCGATCGGAGGTGCTGTGCGTTAGTTTGACACACTACATCTCTGATCGTGGTATGGAGCCTCTGACGGAGGCTCCTTACCACATGATCAGCTGTGACCAATCACAGCTGATCATTGTGTGAACCAGGAAGTGCCGTTAAACGGCATTCCTCGGTTTGCGCTGACAGGGAGAGCCGATTGGTGGCCCTTCCTGTCAGAGAGGGGGTCTGTGCTGATAATCAGCACATTGATTATCAGCAAAGCCCCCATCAGATGTGCCCATCAGCTTCCAATCAGTGCCCATCAGCTGCCAATCAGTGCCCCATCAATAACGGCTGTCAGTGCCAATGAAAGTGCCAATCAGTGCCCACCATAGTGCCAATCAGTGCCCATCACAGTGCCAATCAGTGCCCAGCAGTAACATTCGTCAGTACCTCATCAGTACCTCATCATCAGTGCTGCCCATCAGTGCCATCTGTCTGTGCCAATCAGTACTGCTTATCAGTGCCAATCAGTGCGGCCTGCCAGTCCCCATCACACCCGCCTGTCAGTGCCCATCATAGCCGCCTGTCATGCCCATCAGTTCCACCTATCTGCCCATCAGTGCAGCATATCAGTGCGGCCTATTGGTGCCCATCAGTGCTGCACATCAGTGCCACCTATCAGTACCTATCAGTTCTACATATCAGTGCCTTCTCATCAGTGCCCATCAGTGCCACCTTATCAGTGCCAACTCATCAGTGCCCATCAGTGCCACCCCATCAGTGCCCATCAGTGACCATCAGTGAAGGAGAAAACTAAATTTTATAACCGAAACTAAGAAAAACTTTTTATTTTCAAAAATTTCGGTCTTTTTTAGTTTGTTTAGCAAAAAATAAAAACCCCAGTGGTGATCAAAAACCACCAAAAGAAAGCTCTATTTGTGGGAAGAAAATTTTAAAAATTGAATTTGGGTGCGGTGTTGCATGACCGCGCAATTGTCATTCAAAATGCGACAGCACTGAAAGCTGTAAATTGTCCTGGGCAGGAAGGGGCGAAAGTGTCTGGTATTGAAGTGGTTAAGTTGTTCTAAAAATTCTAAAAATTCTAAAGGCAAATAGGGTGTTTGCAAGGGAAGTTGCACTTTGCAAGGGAATTTGCCCTAGAGGTTAGTCAATGTGGTGAATTTTTACTTTTCAAAAAATACCCAATCACATGCAAGGAAAAAAATATTTATTTTTGCTTGAACATGATTGCATGATGGAATCTGCAGAGCTTCACATCTTTCATTACATTTTGGGGCAAATTCCCTTTTAAAGTGTAACTTTCCCTGCAAAGTGAATAGCCTAAGGATTTAATCAAAACTCTGCTCTCTCTAGGAAGCCTTCTGGTGCATATAACAGAGGCTTTTTTAACCAAAGGTTCGAATTCCTGTGCATTCTCTACTAACTGGTAACTGTCACTAGTCCTCTACTGACTAGTGACTGTCACTGAAGCACACAAATATGATAATATATATTCTGTCTTCTTCAGGTCCCATTAGATCATTTTTTTTTAGAAGCCAAAACCTTTTTCTGCATTGAACACATATACCAGCAAAGGTAAAGGACCTGCAATTTGGGAAACACACACCTAGGGGAAAACAACATAGAAGTTAGAAATTTTACATCTACATGATCTATTTTCAGTTTGTGCTTTCAAGGTCAATTGAAATGTAATCCAAATCCACACACAAGGCGAGATGTGTACCGGTAACCATGTGTTCATGTTATCTTTTACTTTGTTTTTAGTATTATTATTTTTTGCAGGTCTGTAGAATAGAATTGCCAAAATTATTTTATAAAATCTCCTTAAGCCTAGGTTCACATTGGAGTGATTTGTCATGCGATTTGAGAGAGCCTATTGGAGGCAATTATTATTATTATTATTATTATACAGGATTTACTGTGTATAGCGCCAACAGTTTACACAGCGCTTTACAATATAAAAAGGAGACAATACAGTTATAATACAATAAAAAAACAAGAGGATTAAGAAAGCCCTGCTCAGAAGAGCTTACAATCTAATAGACAATGACACTGTTCCAATCGGTGTGATACAGACTTTGCGGCGCCACACCGGTTTGCAAAAGTAGTTCCTGTACTTTTGTTGATTTCAGGTGCGGTTTCAATAGACATCTGGGCATGAAGCCATACAGATGTCTATCAAGTAGCACCTGAAATCACGCTGACCTTGCTACTTTGAAATTGCACTACTTCAAGTGAAGTGGGCATGATTTCAAAGTAGCATCAATGTAAACCAGGGCTCCCTGATTTCCAAATTATTAATTTTATTTTAATTCAAACATTTGCTTAATTTTTGTCACTTTATATATATTGATGGTTTGGAAAATGCTACACAAATCAGATTATCTTCCGAGGTATCAGTTATATGCATGCATGCACATTCAAAGGCACAAAGCAAAACTGACAGGAAAATGCAGTTCAAAGTGACCCTGGAAGGTCTTGGCACAGCAAGGGATTGGATCTATCACCTTTTCCTCTGGGCCCTCCTTCACAGCTAGATTAGAGTACCACTCCATTACAGATGTATCATCCATTATTATATATGAAGTGTATAGAAAAGCAAGTCATAACAGGGTCTCTATCCTTGTTTCTTTATCTCTAGCTGTCACAAACAGACAAGAAATTGAAAAAGCTAACAGAAAAGCAAGAAACACAATAAATGTAACACTATGGGGTTGATTTACTAAAGGCAAATGGACTGTGTACTTTGCAAAGTGCAGGTGCCCTCTCCAGAACTTAGTAAATGAGGTAAGGCTTCACTTTGCAAAGAGTGCCAAATGAGCAAGGGAAAAAAAAAAAAACAGCATTTTGCTTGAACATGATTGGTTGATGGAAGTCAGCAGTCTTTTTGCCTTTAGTAAATCAACCCCTATGCGTCCTCTGAATCCATACCCCTTGAATGTTCAGCAACACACAATGGGCCTCTGACAGAAGTTAAGTGAAAGAAAAACTGGGGTTTATTTACTAAAGGCAAATCCACTCTGCACTACAAGTACACCGCAAGTGCACATGAAAGTGCACTGAAAGTGCACTTGGAAGTGCAGTCAGTGTAGATCTTGTAAAAGTTCTGAAATGTGGAGAAGCTCTGCTGATTTTATCATCCAATCATGTGCAAGCTAAAACGCTGTTTTTTCATTTTTCTTGCATGTCCCCCTCAGATCTACAGCAACTGCACTTCCAAGAGCACTATCAGTGCACTTGTAGTGCAAAGTGGATTTGCCTTTAGTAAAAAAAACCCCACTGTTTTGCAATGAAAAAGTGAGATACTGACAGTACTTTATCCAAACTGGATATGAGGCCCATTAGTACGGAAACATGAAAACATGCATTACAACATTTAGCACAGTGTCACACTGTACTAGAATTGATTAGTTGAAGTACATAAGTCTGAACAGACCATGAATCTGACAGACATCTTTGTTTTAAAAAGGTTGCCAATTGAGCTTGAACTTCTGTGATTACTCGTGTTATTTCTTCTAAAGTTAACCATCCTTTTAAGGAAATTGCAGCGTGAGAAAATTATTCTTGTAGAGGTAAAAAAGCAATTATACTTGGAATGTTTGTTTACTTTGATATAAAACTTCAGTGCAGCACTTCGCTTTTTCTCTCTGGATTGAAGTGAACTAAATTGGAAATGGGGCAATGTAAAAGCTGGAATGTTCTGGCAAATCTTATGAGTCATACAAGAACAACGTAAAAAGTCTAATGCATATTGTTAGCATCTATGAGGTCAAAGTTCCTAAATAACACAGCCATTTTGTATGACTGTACTAGGGGAACTCAAATGGGTCACTGATACTAAGTGATGTGTGTTGCTGGACAGAGAATTGCTGCCTCCTAAATATCCTGAATATCTGAAAGAATGTAATCAGCCATATTTCACAGTAACTTAAATTAGTAATATTTTTTCCTTTTCCTGTGTTAACTTTAACACTCCTTAGTTTCAATTTCAATCTGCATTTTAGACAATAATGAAACACAAATGGTAAATTATAAATAAAAGGGTAATGTCTGAATATAAGTACAGTGGATTTGCAGTACCTCCAGCCAGTTACGGCAATTAATAAAAAAATGTGAACTTTGATCAGACAATCAGTAACATACCACAATAATTTTCTGAGTTTGTTAATCTATGGGGAATTCTTACCAATGTATAAATATCTCCCAATTAAATTAATAAGTAAATAAATTTTATTAATTTACAAGTATAATTATACAACTTCATACAAAACTGGAATTTCTGGTGATTAATATTTCATACACATTACCAAAGGCATCACACGCAAGAATGGAACTATTTTCCTTAATATTTGACGAATAACCCTAGAGTAGCCCCAATCGACTATGTTAAAAAAGGTGTGGTTAACCGCGCCTTAAATTCAAAAACACTGTATGTCTTGCCGCTCGGAAGACAGTTTTCTGACTTTCTCCGGCTGTAAGAAAGTCAAAATATGTCTTGCGGAGCCAACAGATAGATATTATCAATTTGAAAGAAGTCTTAATTTAACAGGGCTACCAGATTGGATTGGGCAATAAATAATTTTCCTGGGACCACAATAGCCAAATTAGTTGCAATACAGGTTGATCTTAATTTCACCCACACACGGCTTCAACACACAGCAAGGCAAATAATGTGGGACAATTATTGAATGCTAAACTATCCTTCACACAGTACTTGATAAGATTAAAATATAAACAGTAAAATAAAATTCCTATAATTTTGGGAACAAAAAGTTCAGCAATATTTATATGGTCAGCATCTCACCACTGTGAGATGTATAATTGAATCGTCCTAACAGCAACGTCCAATGAGATGGGAGTGGTCACTTATTACCAAGCTTGTGTTCGTCCAGAGAGTGCATGCCAGCGTGTGGATCTGTGGTCCTCAGTCCCTTCAATCATGTGTGTTTCTCCTTTTGCAATGTAATGGTTGGTTGGTTACCTCCTTCTCCTCATGTTTACCATCTCGTGATTGGTTGGTTCCAAATATGGGAGGCAACTGCCCTAATTCTCACCCGCCCATCTGTGATCATAGTAAAGGTGTAATCAGAATATGATGTCTAGTGTTATTATGTAATGTATTTTAATATGTTTCATGTTAATATAATATGGCAATTGCTTGCCTTATGCCCTGTCATTTGCTGTCCCCATCTCGTGTACCTTGCTCGCTATAGGAAATTTATACCTAACCAAATATTTTGAGATTGATATATCCACATATATATATATATATATATATTTATTTATTTATTTACATATATATATATATATATCTATATATATATATACATATATATATATATATATATATATATATATATATATATATATATATATATATATATATATATATATATATATATATATATATATATATATATATATATATATATATATATATATATATATATACATAAACACATATACTCTTGGTTTTGTTTCAACTTGTGATTGGTGTCCTTCTGATGTAATATAAACCAGGCATCTCTGCCATTGTCTGGGGAAAAGCTGAGTCAACAATGGGTTCTTACTGACGAGAGGATCTCACCCATTGAAACAATGGGGCTATTTACCCTGGCTTTCCTTTGATCAAAGGCCTTGATATTTGGATCTCAAAACACTAATTTGACTACTGTCAGTTGGTTTTGTGTAAAGTGGCACCATTATTCAGGTTACTCTGTTTCAACATAAGGTTTGTATATTGACCTCAACCCTCCACTGAAGAGGATAATCCAATCAACCCTTTCTCTTATGGGGGGAATGCTCCCCTGGTATGATGACTCCTTGGCTGAGTGTTTCATGAATTATGAAAATTTTTATGTATCCCGGTCATGACAAAACCCCCCTTTGCATTCCAGGTATGTAAGGAAAACATGCATGGAATTCACTCCATAACATGGCGATGATCAGATGTTTGTTTGTAGCCTCCACTGATAGGTGGCAACTTTGTAGGGATCCGGGGGCCTTTTCTGTCAGTCGTTTCAGATAACTCCAGGTGCATTTTGGGGGATGAGGATTTCAGAGGAAGGTCCTGGTCGGGCGATGAGACTGTCCTGACTTGGAAAGGACTCCCCTTCTAGTGCCCGGTCATTACCACTTCTGCTCACTAGTTTGGACAGCGACAGGGACCTCATTGTGCTCATGCATGCTGCAAGGGAATAGACAGTTTGAGTATCACATAGGTGTAGAAAGATAATGATATTCTGGTGAGGAAACATTTTTAATTCATCTTTAATTTAGAGGTTGCCAATCATGATCTTTTAATCACCAAGGAGGGGTAGATGGGTTAGTCCAACAACTGTAATTGGGACTTGGGATGGCAAGCACATAATTGATTAATGTGTACCCATCTCTCATTGATTTCACCATTCCGTGGAATATGTAATTTATATGCCACGGGGGAGATCCTGTCAACAATGTTAATTGGACCTCTCCTGGACGGTAAGAATTTCCGTTCCTTGACCTGTTTCCTCGCAAAATTGTAGAGATATACCTTGTCCCCAATTTCATACTCCTTCTTGGTGGTCTTAAGATCATAGTATCTTTTAGTGCTATTTGTTTCTCTTTCAATATTTCGCTGAGCGAAGGAGATTGCATGTTGTAAATGTTTCCGTATATCCTCTATGTACTGGTGAGTTGTGGTAGCATTGACCAAATTATGGTCAGTGGTGCTGGGGCAGGACCATCCGCCTTCCGTTTCCTTGACAAATTTTTTTTGAGTATGTTTACAATTGTCTGATTGTACCATTCTACTCCACCACTAGAGGCGGGCCGATATGCGATATGTAATTTCTGACCAGGGCATGCAGATTCCCCTTTTCTGAAAGGGGTGCCCTATGGGTGGGCGAAGCTGGTTGAAATTGAGAACATATTAAGCAGCCTTGGCAGTTTGCCTTCACGTCACACAGCATAAGAGGCCTGTAGGTGTAATCCTGAAGGATCTCATAGGCAATATTTTCTCCGCAGTGCCCGGACGTAGGGGGTCATGGGCATGCTGTAGCATTAAGCCTCTGAATTTAAGTGGGACTACCCATTGTTGGATACCTCCTTTTTAGCTGCGGATAAACAATTCCTGATGCAACGTAAACTGGGATTTTTATTAATATACCTTAAGGATGAGCCCACGGTTCGAAACAAACGTAAGTTTGACTCGAACATCAGGGGTTCGTTTGTTCTGAAACTAACCGAACATATGGGGCGTTCACAGAAAATCGGAACGCCATGGAATGCCCCATAATGCACTATGCAATCGCGGTGCATTGCTGTATGATGATTGTCCAAAGCATGCACCTGACCTGCATGATTTGGCCAATCACAGCGCGCTCTGCTGAGAGAGCCATAATTGGCAAAAGGCAGGGTGCCTTTGGCCAATCATGGCTCAGGAGGACTAAGTCCATGCCCCGCACTACATAAGGCTGCTTACAGAGCAGCCGTGTGTAGTGTTGTTGACGTGGACAGAGATAACTTGAGTTAGATTAAGCAGGCAGGTTATTCAGTTAGTGGCAGTGTATTTGATAGATATATATATACAGTCAGTCTAGTATCTAGATAGACAGATAGATAGATAGATAGATAGATAGATAGATAGATAGATAGATAGATAGATAGATAGATAGATAGATAGATAGATAGATAGATAGATAGATAGATAGATAGATAGATAAAAGTCAGTGTCTGTGGTCCCCGCGCAGGAATCAGGAGCGGAACAATCATGCAGCTCAGCAAGGACCTGGGCCACTGGACTTTTCTTGTTCTGTTTGTATCAAATTTTCAGGGGCCACCCTTGCAAGGACAAAGTCCAAGCAGTGATGTGGCTATTAGACATATTTACATCCCTTAAATGTTCACTCTGTAAATACTGTAAAGGCTGGTGTGCAGTTTCAACAATAATTCTTTCACCTTGAATATAACTGCGGAAATACTGTAATGTCCAGACAGAGGACAATTAAGCTTTTTCGCAGTCAGAAAACTTCATCTCTACAGAGGACAATGTTTTACTGGCATAGGTGATAATCTTACTGACATTGGGGGTTATTTATGAAAGGCAAATCCACTTTGCACTGCAAGTGCACTTGAAAGTAAACTTGGAAGTGCAGTCGCTCTAAATCTAAGGGGTAGATCTGAAATGAGTGGAAGCTCTGCTGATTTTATCATCCAATCATGTGCAAGCTAAAATGCTGTTTTTTATTTTCCTTGCATGTCCCCCACGGATCTACAGTGACTTTACTTCCAAGTGCACTTGCAGTGCAAAGTAGATTTTCCTTTAGTAAATAACCCCCATTCTCTTGTTTTTGGTAAAGAATGGAACTCATACTCACCTGCGTGTACCCTGTCTGAAGAAAAAAGGTTTTACCTCCTTCTGGATACGCAAGGCAGGGGGCCTGGGTGAGTCGTACCTTCAGTTCCTTCACAGCGTCTGCTTGTTCCTTGACCCATGACCATTCGGTGTCTTTCTTCAGCAGATGAAGCAACAGTTTGCTAATCTCGGCGTGATTGTCGATGAACTTACTTCTTTAAGATTAGTAGGGACCTTACAGTTGAGTACTGCTTCAACCTTTTTTTTCTGGGGATTTAAACCTTCTGAGGTAACTTCATGGCCTAAGAAATTTACCCGTGTGCGACACCACTGTGCTTTCTGAATGGATAACTTCACCCCGGCCGTCTTTAACTGGCCCAAGATATGTCAGAGTTCTGTAAGGTGCTTGGTCATATCAGTACTTTTGATGAGGATGTCATCGACGTATTTCCCATGTTCCTCGCTCTATGTCATCTGGCATAGCCTTGTGCATGAAAACAGCAAATTCATGACCGGAATTAATATAGCCAAAAGGCATATGCACCCAGCAGTACTGTTGATTCCCAAAACCAAAGGCTAGTTGATACTGATCTTCTTCACTGACTTTTATGGTCCAGTACCACTGGGCACAGTCAAGGGCGGAGAATACCTGGGACCCTTGGAATTTTGCAAGGCACTGGTCTATGTAGGGTAAGGGCCATTCTGACATGTAGACACGCTTGTTGAGTTGTTGGAGATCAGTGCACAAGCACCACTGTCCATTGGGTTTCAAAATACCCAAGATGGGGGTATTGTACGAGCTGTGAATGGGCCTAATTATACCCCGTTCGTGTAACTTCCCAATGGTCTCGGCTAGAGACTCATAGGAGGCTAGCGGAAGTCTATACTGCTTTACAAATACTGGTGGGGGCTGAGGGTTGGTATGGATTCTGGTGAGTTCAGTACTCCCATAATCATAAGAATCCTGAGCAAAGATTCCTTTGGAATTCAAAGAGAAGCTCGCAGAGTATTTGTCGCTCAAGATCATTGGTGCATGCATCAGCCATGGCTATTATCTCTTCGACTACCTCTTTGAATCCAGGAAAGCTTTCAGGTTGCCCTATCTCATAGGCCTCTTCAAGCCTGGTGGTCAGATCATTGAGTATGTGATGTGTACTTCTCTCCCAGTCAGGTAATCTTGTTCTTTGATTGGTTGATCAAAGACGAGAGACGTCTCTTCAACAAAGAATCAAAGGGATAAATGGACTTTATGGTGAACATACCCTCTGGTAAAGAATTGAACGATTAATCAATTAATTTCCCCTCAAATAAATATTCATCTCTTATGAGTCCAATCACTTGGTTGGTGACTCCAAATGTATAATACCCCGTCTCTACCGCAAGGTCGATGAGGGTGCCCATGGGTAGGTTAAGGTCCTGATTTGAGAAGTTGTGGATGTAGATGGAAATTGTAGACTGATGTATGTTGATCAAAGGTGCATGAGTAATTTTTATTCCCTCCTCCTGTATTCTCTGGGACAGGCATACTAATGCATCTGACCCCTTCAGTTTTTGTCCCTTTCTTACAATTATATGGAGTAGGAAATTGTTTATGCCCCTGGGGGTGATAATTTCTCGAGCTAACGGAACTTCAACAGCATAAGGCATCTATTGCTGGCATTTCAGGGCTGAGGCCATATCCTGGTATCCATCGGGGTCCCCCTTTAGTCGACTCCATAAGCAGTCATTTATCAGGTCAGTTTGGGTGGCAAGAGGATGCAGTAAGTCGTTGCCGAGGTAAATTTGGGATTGGGGATTATCTAGCACTAGGAACAGGTGGGTGGTTGTCTTATTACCTATAGTGATAGTTAAAAGGCATCTAGCAATTGAGTTATGGTCCTCAGAATCATCAATGGAATCTGACATCCAATGTCGCTGAGGAGTGGAGAAATGGATCATTTCCATTTCGGAAAGGTGGCTAACAAGACCATGGCTCACCAAGCTATGCTCTTGTTTTAAATCAATTTTGGCATATTTTGACCTTTTAAGACCATTTATCCGGATAGGGATAAATAGGTCGCTGCTAACCCTTTCCACTTCTATAAGGATCTGGCCCTGATTTCCCCCTTTCTTAGTTTTATTTTCCTGATGGAAGGATATGGTCAATACGTTTTCTTGGAGGGAGATCTCTTTTATTTTATCACAGGGAATTTTAAAAATATGGTCCTCATCACCTACTCCCAGGCCGTGATTGTCAAATTGGATAACCGTAACATTGGGGAACTGACTTCTTCCACCAGGTGGCAGTGTCACCGTGAATGGGGAGTTTTAAGTCTCTCATATTTAATCGGTGAGTTGACTTGGGACCACATTACTTGGTTCACACAGTCAACAATTGTGTTGAGCCTCTTAAGGAGATCTATTCCAATTATCATATGATGGTGTGGGAGATTTGCAATAATACTAAGGTGCCTAATTTCCTTATTACCCAATTTAAGTTTAAGCCAGGCAGTACCCATGACTTGCAGTGGCTCTCCCCCCACCCCGATTAGCGAGCAATCAAAGCTCCCAAGATTTGGTTTGTTGGGCATTGAATTTACTATTTCATTAAATTGTTCCTGCAACAGGATGGTGGCTTGGGATTCCATGTCAATTAAACCTAAAATGGTGTGATCACCAGCCTTGTATACCTTTACTGTAGTGAAATATCTTCCATCAGATTCAGTCAACTCACACATGAAATTAGCGTGGTTGAGGATATGTGGGCTTTCCAGTAATTTACAGTTGGCATTTATCTCACTGCATGTCACAGCTTCTTTGCGCTTATGATTTTGAGACAGAGGCACAAGGAGTAGGAGGCATCCAGTCCGATTGGTCATTTACAACAACTCCCAGCATCTCAGCGACATTAGAGGGGTTAGAAGGATACTGAAAATCAGGAGCAGTATTAACAACCCAACACTGATTCCCCTGGCCCTTTGATTGAGCCTCCTGTTTAGGGGGATGTCAGGGGTATGGTGTGTGTCTCCTGCTGAAGGACTGGCTGGGGTTTTACGCATTCTGTGACCCTGGGTTGGTCACAAGAGTGGCCCCTAAAAAGGACAGTTTATCAGATTGGCAGTTAATCAGGTGTGTCATTTGTTCACACATTCAATTAATCTGGGTCTCTACCTGTTCAATTTGTCGCCCATGGCACTTTGGCGATTTACCCTATTTTGCTGGACCCGGCTATGTTTAGGATGGGACTGCAGAGATGCATCAGACTCATCACCACTCCTCTGGCTCCAGCCCAAATTTTATATAAGCAGGTAATGCTTCATAAAATAGAGTCTTGAATTCTGGCAGTCCAGATTGGGGTCCTTTTTAGCCAGAAAGTAAGCGCATCTCAATACGACCAGAAATTCTGTGGGACACTGATTAGGGCCACATTTTAAATTGTAGGTGGCGACTTTGGCAGCGGTGACAGTTTTGTAGGGTCCAAACTCCATTTGACACTTATGTTTAATCTTCCTCCATGACTGACCATACAGGTTCTGTAATGAATCAAAGAATTGCCTGTACTTTTCTTCAAATATCTATGGTAGGAACTCAATTTTGGTATGAGTACGTACCATGGATATGATGGACGTGAAAAGTTTCTTTTAAGAATTTAATCATTTTGGGGGTGTCATGCCTTTTAACTGGGGTCCTAGGCTTCCTTTTCTGCCCATATGAAGCCCTTACTTCCTCCTCTGTACACTCTGGGGAGTATTTTTGAAGCTTATGTGGTGACCTGTATTCTGACCCTATCTCATCGTGACTTACCTGTGTCCCCTGGAAATATGAATATTTCCGTCTTTCCATTTCCTGTTCCTCTAAGTGACCTCGGCTCATGGATTCATAGTCTAACTAGGACGTTAATTTCTCTATGCGTTCCTCCATTGCTCTCTGCTCTGATTTGAGTCTCTCGATTTATGCTTAACTCTCTTTATCTTCAGCAGCAGAGTTTACTTCAATGGAGCCTTTTCTCTCTTGTTTGTAATGTTCTATTTCCTGCTTGCATTTTTGATATTTCTCTTGCAGTTTTTTCAATAGGTGACGGGACACTTCATATAAGGCCTGAGCATTTTGGATCTGGCCCGCTAACTCTTCCTGACCTTCTCTAGTTTGTCTGAGTTTACCCTCAACCTGTTGGAGCTCGATCGACAGGGATTCTAGCTTCCCTTTTTTGTTATTTAAGGTGGTGGGGGTTTCCAGCAATTCTTTCTTTAAGGCTGGCATTTGTTTGGCAAATTCATTACACAAAAACCACAAGATCGGCCAAGACTCCAGAATGAGCAGGTCACGACTTTTTGTGTCTTTTGTGCTAGCAAAAGCCATAATCAGTTGGTAAACCCAGCTACCTTCAATAAAAAAATAATCACTCAACCTCTGGACCTGTTCTTTCTCCTCTTTGATAAACTTCTCTAAATTGCCTCCTAGATCTAATTTCTTCAGTTACACCATAGTCAAGAACTCCACTTATCTACAACTGGGGCGGTATTACCATCCCGGCTGTTTCTAGATGAATTTGGTTCATTATCACTTCCTTCCGTGTTACTATACAACAGATATCCTTCACAACGTATATGAAAATACAATCACCAGTATGTTTTTTAATGTGGTTAGATTCCTTCTTACAAGATATCTCAGCAGTGCTTGTCAATTTTATGTTGTGAGTGTGGTATGGAATTATAATGATAATAAATATGGGGAATTTTAATTAAATAGAATTTAGTGTTTTGGCGAATCGTAAAAGGGTAATGTCTGAATATAAGTACTGTACAGTGGATTTGCAGTGCCTCCAGCCAGTTACAGAAATTAACAAAAAAAATGTGAACTTTGTTCAGACAATCAGTAACATACAACAATAATTTCCTGAGTTTGTTAATCTATGGGGAATTCTTACCAATGCATAAATATCACACAAATAAATATCTCCCAATTAAATTAATAAGTAAATACATTTTATTAATTTACAAGTATAATTATACAACTTCATGCAAAACCGGAATTTCAAGTGCTTATTATTTCACACATTACCAAAGACATCAAACGCAACAATGAAACTATTTTCCTTAACCACTTCAATACAGGGCACTTAGACACCTTCCTGCCCAGACCAATTTTCATCTTTCAGCGCTGTCGCAGTTTGAATGACAATTGCGCGGTCATGCTACACTGTGCCCAAACTAAATTTTTTTTATTTTGTTCCCACAAATAGAGCTTTCTCTTGGTGGTATTTGATCACCTCTGCGGTTTTTATTTTTTGCTAAACAAATAAAAAAAGACCAAAAATTAAAAAAAAATAAAAGTTTTGCTTTTGTTTCTGTTAAAAAAAATTGTAAATAAGTAAGTTTTCTCTTTCACTGATGGGCACTGATAAGGCGGCACTGACAGGCACTGATACGGCGGCACCGATGAGGTGGCACCAATGAGCGGGCACTGACGATGGGCACTGAAATGCGACACTGATGGGCACTGGTAGGCGGCACTGATGGGTGGCACTCATATGCAGCACTGATGGGCATTGATAGGCAGCACTGATGGACACTGATGGGTGGCACTGGGTGGCACTGGTTGGCACTAATGGGCGACACTGATGGGCAATGAAAGGCGGCACTGCTGGGCACTGCTAGGCACTGATAGGGTGGCACTGATAGGCGGCACTGCTGGGCACTGATGGGCACTGATAGGCGGCACTGCTGGGCACTGATAGGCGGCACTGCTGGGCACTGATGGGTACTGATATGTGGCACTGATGGGCACTGATACGCGGCACTAAATTGAGGCACTGATGGGCATCCCTGGTGGCACTGGCAGTGGTAGGCATTGCAGTGGGCACTGACTGGCAGCTGCCTGGGCACAGATTGGCAGCTGCCTGGGCACACAGTGACTTTTCCCTGGTGGTCTAGGGGCATACCTGGTGGTCCAGTGTGGACCGCTTCCCTGGTGGTCCTGGGCGGCATCCCTGGTGGTCCTGGGTAGGATCCGAGGGGGGGCTGTGCTGATAAACAATCAGCACAGACCCCCCCTGTCAGGAGAGCAGCAGATCGGCTCTCCTCTACTCGCGTCTGTCAGACGCGAGTGAGGAAAAGCCGATCACTGGCTCTTCCTATTTACATCATGATCAGCCGTGATTGGACACGGCTGATCACGTGGTAAAGAGTCTCCATCGGAGACTCTTTACCTAGATCGGTGTTGCAGGGTGTCAGAATGACACCCTGCAACAACGATTGCCGCGATGCGCGCCCCCGGGCGCGCAGCGGCTAGATATTCCTGATCACGTCATATGACGTCCGATCAGGAATATCAAACCACTTTGCCCCCGTCATTCTGTAATAGGGCGGGCAGCAGGTGGTTAATATTTGGACCCTAGGGTAGTCCCAATCCACTATGTTAAAAAGGGTGTGGTTAACCGCACCTTAACTTCAAAAACACAATATCTCTTGCCGCTCAGAAGCCAATTTTCTGACTTTCTCCGGCCGGAAGAAAGTCAAAATATGTCTTGCGGCGCCAACAGATAGATGTTATCAATTTGAAAGAAGTCTTAATTTACAGGGCTACCAGATTGGATTGAGTAATAAATAATTTCCCTGGGACCACAATAGCCAAATTAGTTGCAATACAGGTTGATCTTAATTTCACACACACATGGCTTCAACACAGGGCAAGACAAATAATGTGGGACAGTTAATAATATTAAACTACCCTTCACACAGTACTTGATAAGATTAAAATATAAACAGTAAAATACAATTTCTATAATTTTGTGAAGACAAAGTTGACCAATATTTATATGGTCAGTATCTCACCACTGTTTAAAGGAAAAGATGTATATTTGATTTGTCCTAACAGCAGTGTCCAATGAGATGGGGAGTGGTCACTTATTTCCAAGCTTGTGTTTGTCCAGAGAGTGTATGTCAGAGTGTGGATCTGTGGTCCTCGGTCCCTTCAATGATGTGTGTTTTTCCTTTTGTAGGGTGCAGTGTAATTGTTGGATGGTTTCCTCCCTCTCCTCATGTTTACCAGCTTGTGATTGGTTGGTTCCAAATATGGGAGATAACTGCTCTAATTCAACTCAGCGAAGCTGGCCCTCCTACAATCAGCACAAATAAAAACTCAAGTGTGTTTCTTTAGTGCTACGTTTGTGCTGCTAAAAATTCCGTTCTATCTTTTATCGTTTTTGCGTTATTAATGATTTATTAAAGGTCACCAAAGGTCAGTCAGCCCCCCTACAACACCCAAATGACACAAAACTGGTCTCGTTGGTTAGTGCTACGTTTGTGCTGTTTTGTGCTGCTAACATTTCCGTTCTATCTTTTATCGTTTTTGCATTATTAATGATTTATTAAAGGTCACCAAAGGTCAGTCAGCCCCCCTACAACGCCCAAATGACACGAAACTGGACTCGTTGGTTAGTGCTACGTTTGTGCTGGTTTGTGCTGCTAAAATTTTTATTTGTGCTGTTATGGTTTTTAAGTTATAACAGTTTTTTTTTTCAAACCCCACTCACTTTGCCCACCCTACAATCAGCACAAATAAAAACTCAAGTGTGTTTCTTTAGTGCTACGTTTGTGCTGTTTTGTGCTGCTAAAATTTCCGTTATACCTTTTATCGTTTTTGCGTTATTAATGATTTATTAAAGGTCACCGAAGGTCACTCAGCCCCCCTACAACACCCAAATGACACAAAACTGGTCTTGTTGGTTAGTGCTACGTTTGTGCTCTTTTGTGCTGCTAAAATTTCCGTTCTAACTCTAATGCCCCGTACACACGGTCGGATTTTCCGATGGAAAATGTCCGATCAGAGCGTGTTGTCGGAAATTCCGACCGTGTGTGGGCTCCATCGGACATTTTCCATCGGATTTTCCGACACACAAAGTTGGAGAGCAGGAGATAAAATTTTCCGACAACAAAATCCGTTGTCGGAAATTCCGATCGTGTGTACACAAATCCGACGGACAAAGTGCCACGCATGCTCAGAATAAATAAAGAGATGAAAGCTATTGGCCACTGCCCCATTTATAGTCCCGACGTACGTGTTTTACGTCACCGCGTTTAGAACGATCGGGTTTTCCGACAACTTTGTGCGACCGTGTGTAGACAAAACAAGTTTGAGCCAACATCCGTCGGAAAAAATCCTAGGATTTTGTTGTCGGAATGTCCGAATAAAGTTCGACCGTGTGTACGCCCTATTATCGTTTTCACGTTATTAATGATTTATTAAAGGTCACCAAAAGTCAGTCAGCCCCCTACAACACCCAAATGACACGAAACTGGTCTCGTTGGTTAGTGCTACGTTTGTGCTGGTTTGTGCTGCTAAAATTTTTATTTGTGCTGTTATGGTTTTTAAGTTATAACAGTTTTTTTTTTCAAACCCCACTCACTTTGCCCACCCTACAATCAGCACAAATAAAAACTCAAGTGTGTTTCTTTAGTGCTACATTTGTGCTGTTTTTTGCTGCTAAAATTTCCGTTCTACCTTTTATCGTTTTTCCGTTATTAGTGATTTATTAAAGGTCACCGAAGGTCACTTAGCCCCCCTACAACACTAAAATGACACAAAACTGGTCTCATTGGTTAGTGCTACATTTGTGCTGTTTTGTGCTGCTAAAATTTCGGTTCTATCTTTTATCGTTTTCACGTTATTAATGATTTATTAAAGGTCACCAAAAGTCAGTCAGCCCCCCTACAACACCCAAATGACACGAAACTGGTCTCGTTGGTTAGTGCTACATTTGTGCTGTTTTGTGCTGCTAAAATTTTTATTTGTGCTGTTATGGTTTTTAAGTTATGACAGATTTTTTTTTCAAACCCCCACTCACTTTACCCCCCCTACAATCAGCACAAATAAAAACTCAAGTGTGTTTCTTTAGTGCTACATTTGTACTGTTTTGTGCTGTTTAAATTTATGTTCTATCTTTTATCGTTTTTGCGTTATTAATGATTTTTTTAAAGGTCACCAAAGGTCACTCAGCCCCCCTACTACACCCAAATGACACAAAACTGGTCTCGTTGGTTAGTGTGTCATTTGTGCTGGTTTGTGCTGCTAAAATTTTTATTTGTGCTGTGATGGTTTTTTAGTTATAACAGCTTGTTTTTATATTTGTGCTTTTTTGTGTCATAATAATAAAAATCTGTGCTGCTTTTTTTTTAAGATAATAGCAATTTGTTTTTTCCAGATGATGACATCACCCCGCTCTCCTGTCACGTACCTGGTTAATGAGCTCCTGGTTAGAAAGCAGCCATGGGAGCACAGTGAGGTATGAGTGCCTGTGATCAGTCCAGTAGACTGCGTGGTGGCAGCAATCAGCACGTGGATGTGGCGGCAGAACCAGCTGGTTGCAGATGAGCTGGCACTGAGCTTGGCTGGTGGCAGACTGTGGGTAAGCAGCTGGAAGCAGGAGACAGATGAGACCTTGCTGGGCTGAAGAGCTGTAGCAGGCTGGATGAGCAGGATGCAGGGTCAGATGAGCCGGATACATAATGGTCAGGCAGATCAGGCATAGACAGGACACAACAACAGGATAGTCGGGTCACAAGCCAAGTCAGCAACAGGAGGTAGATCAGGCAAGAAGAGAAGGCAGAAGCAGAATCCAGAGACAAGCCAAGGTCAGGGCAGGTAGCAGTCAAACGGAGGTCAGGAGCAAGCTGGGTTAGGATCAGAGGTCAAACACAGGAATCAGGAATGAACACACAGAAGCGGCACACCAAATTGCAGCCTGTTTAAATAGTCTGTCTGGTGCCAGCATTGGTGACAGGCTCACGCTCATCTGCCCAGCCAGTTGCCAGTCTGCGCATGCACATATGTATGTACAGGGAGACATAATTTGTGCCATGCAAAAGCCTTCCCTGACACCCCCTACAACAGCCAAACAAAATGAAAACGGGCTGGTTGGTTAGTGCCACGTTTGTGTTGGTTTGTGCCTATTTACTTTCCATTCTATCTCCTTTTGTTTTTCAGTTATTGTTTGAACCCCCAAGTTATTCGGTTATTAAATAAAGGTCACCAAAGGTTACCCAGCCCCCCTACAAGAGACAAAAGCCATGAGACTGGGCTGGTTGGTGCCTCCTTTGTGCTGGTTTGTGCTGTTTAAATATCAGTTTTACCGCTTTTCGTTTTTCAGATATTTACTGTTTATTAAAGGTCACCAAAGGTCACTCAGCCCCCCCCCCTACACATGAAACTGGGTTGGTTGGTTAGAGCTGCATTTGTGCTGTTAAAATTATTATGTGTGCTGCTTTGATTTCCTAATTGTAAAAGTTTGTTTTTATTTGATCAAACCCCACCCACTTGGCATCCCATGTTATTAGATACTATAAGGCAGGGGTCCTCAAACTTTTTAGACAGGGGGCCAGTTCACGGTCCCTCAGACTGTTGGGGGGCCGCACTATAGTTTAAAAAAATATGAACTAATTCCTATGCACACATCTTATTTGTAGTGCAAAAAAAAAAAAACAGGAAAAAAACAGTACAATATTTAAAATAAAGAACAATTGTAATCAATATGAACTTATCAGTATTTCATAGACTCCCCTCATTACAGAACCACTCCCAATCACAGACCCCCCCTCCCCATCACAGACTCACCCCATAACAAAGCCCCCCCATGACAGATCCCCCATCACAAAGCCCCCCAACACAAACTCCTCTCCATCACAAAGCCCCACATAACAGATTCCCCCCATAACAGACTCCCCCATATCACATACTTCCCCCATCACAGACTTTCCCCATAACAGACTCCGCCATCACAGATCCCCCCATAACAGACTCCCCCATCACAGATCCCCCCATATCAGTCCCCCCCCATAGCACAGACTCCCCCATCACAGATCCCCCCATATCACAGATCCCCCATAACAGACTCCGCCATCACAGATCCCCCCATAACAGACTCCCCCATCACAGATCCCCCCATATCACAGATCCCCCATAACAGACTCTGCCATCACAGATCCCCCCATATCAGTCCCCCCCATAGAACAGACTCCCCCATCACAGATCCCCCCATATCACAGATCCCCCATAACAGACTCCGCCATCACAGATCAACCCATAACAGACTCCCCCATCACAGATTCCCCATAACAGACGCCGCCATCACAGATCCCCCCATAGCAGACTCCCCATCACAGATCCCCCCATATCACAGATCTCCCCATCACAGATCCCCCATATCACAGACTCCCCCTATCACAGACTCCCCGATAACAGACTCCCCATATCACAGATCCCCCCATATCACAGATCCCCCCATCACAGATCCCCCCATATCACAGATCTCCCCATCACAGATCCCCCATATCACAGATCCCCCCATATCACAGATTCCCCCATATCACAGATCCCCCATCACATATCCCCCCATATCACAGATCCCCCCATATCACAGATCCCCCCATATCACAGATCCCCTCCATATCACAGATCCCCCCATTTTACAGATCCCCATCACAGACACCCCATATCACAGATCCCCCCATATCACATATCCCCCCATATCACAGATCCCCCATCACAGACTCCTCATATCACAGATCCCCCATCACATTCCCCATATCACAGACTCCCCTCATCAATATTACACTCCCACTCAGCGCTTACCTGTATCACGCAGGACGCGAGGCATGGTAAGTCCGGATGGAGGGCGGGACTTTGGAAGTGAGGGGCAGATGATTGGTTCCTGGGACCGCCCTGATGCCTAGTAACCAATCACCTGCTTCTTAGCACAGAAGGTCCTTTGTCCGGGCCTGTCATGTTTCCCGTCCTGTGTGATGGAGGTAGCAGAGGGCAGGGGGAGTGCTGCAAAGTTAAAGGGGCAGTCCGCGGGCCGGATAAAAAATGCTGGAGGGCCGGAATCGGCCTGTGGGCCATAGTTTGAGGACCCCTGCTATAAGGCCTCATGCACACCAGACGCTGTTAAACGCGTTAAATAGTAAATAACTGAAAAACAAAAAGTGGTAGAACTGATATTTAAACAGAACAAACCAGCACAAAGGAGGCACCAACCAGCCCAGTTTCATGCCCTTTGTCTCTTGTAGGGGGGCTGGGTAACCTTTGGTGACCTTTAATAAATCAACAATAACTGAAAAACAAAAGGAGATAGAATGGAAAGTAAATAGGCACAAACTAACACAGACGTGGCACTAACCAACCAGCCCGTTTTCATTTTGTTTGGCTGTTGTAGGGGGATTCAGGGAAGGCTTTCGCATAGCACAAATGATGTCTCCCTGTACATACATATGCGCATGCGCAGACTGGCAACTGGCTGGGCAGATGAGCGTGAGCCTGTCACCAATGCTGGCACCAGACAGACTATTTAAACAGGCTGCAATTTGGTGTGCTGCTTCTGTGTGTCCATTCCTGATTCCTGTGTTTGACCTCTGATCCTAACCCAGCTTGCTCCTGACCTCCGTTTGACTGCTACCTGCCCTGACCTTGGCTTGTCTCTGGATTCTGCTTCTGCCTTCTCTTCTTGCCTGATCTACCTCCTGTTGCTGACTTGGCTTGTGACCTGACTATCCTGTTGTTGTGTCCTGTCTATGCCTGATCTGCCTGACCATTATGTATCCGGCTCATCTGACCCTGCATCCTGCTCATCCAGCCTGCTACAGCTCTTCAGCCCAGCAAGGTCTCATCTGTCTCCTGCTTCCAGCTGCTTACCCACAGTCTGCCACCAGCCAAGCTCAGTGCCAGCTCATCTGCCACCAGCTGGTTCTGCCACCACATCCACCTGCTGACTGCTGCCACCACACAGTCTACTGGACTGATCACAGGCACTCATACCTCACTGTGCTCCCATGGCTGCTTTCTAACCAGGAGCTCACTAACCAGGTACGTGACAGGAGAGCGGGGTGATGTCATCATCTGGAAAAAACAAATAGCTATTATCTTAAAAATAAAAGCAGCAGAATTTTTATTATTATGACACAAAAAAGCACAAATATAAAAAACAAGCTGTTATAACTAAAAAAACATAACAGCACAAATAAAAATTTTAGCAGCACAAACCAGCACAAATGAGGCACTAACCAACGAGACCAGTTTTGTGTCATTTGGGTGTTGTAGGGGGGCTGACCGACTTTTGGTGACCTTTAATAAATCATTAATAACGCGAAAACGATAAAAGATAGAACGGAAATGTTAGCAGCACAAAACAGCACAAATGTAGCACTAACCAACAAGACCAGTTTTGTGTCATTTGGGCATTGTAGGGGGGCTGGCTGACCTTTGGTGACCTTTAATAAATCATTAATAACGCAAAAGCGATAAAAGGTAGAACGGAAATTTTAGCAGCACAAAACAGCACAAATGTAGCACTAAAGAAACACACTTGAGTTTTTATTTGTGCTGATTGTAGGGTGGGCAAAGTGAATGGGGTTTGAAAAAAAAAAAACTGTTATAACTTAAAAACCATAACAGCACAAATAAAAATTTTAGCAGCACAAACCAGCACAAACGTAGCACTAACCAACGAGACCAGTTTCGTGTCATTTGGGCGTTGTAGGGGGGCTGACTGACCTTTGGTGACCTTTAATAAATCATTAATAACACGAAAATGATAAAAGATAGAACGGAAATTTTAGCAGCACAAAACAGCACAAACGTAGCACTAACCAACAAGACCGGTTTTGTGTCATTTGGGCGTTGTAGGGGGGCTGACTGACCTTTGATGACCTTTAATAAATCATTAATAACGCAAAAACGATAAAAGATAGAACAGAATTTTTAGCAGCACAAAACAGCACAAACGTAGCACTAACCAACGAGACCAGTTTCGTCTCATTTGGTTGTTGTAGGGGGGCTGACTGACTTTTGGTGACCTTTAATAAATCATTAATAACGTGAAAACGATAAAAGATTGAACGGAAATTTTAGCAGCACAAAGGAGCACAAACGTAGCAATAACCAACGAGACCAGTTTTGTGTCATTTGGGTGTTGTAGGGGGGCTGAGTGACCTTCGGTGACCTTTATTAAATCACTAATAACACAAAAACGATAAAAGATAGAACGGAAATTTTAGCAGCACAAAACAGCACAAATGTAGCACTAAAGAAACACACTTGAGTTTTTATTTGTGCTGATTGTAGGGTGGGCAAAGTGAGTGGGGTTTGAAAAAAAAAATAAACTGTTATAACTTAAAAACCATAACAGCACAAATAAAAATTTTAGCAGCACAAACCAGCACAAACGTAGCACTAACCAATGAGACCAGTTTCGTGTCATTTCAGCATTGTAGGGGGGCTGACTGACCTTTGGTGACCTTTAATAAATCATTAATAACGCAAAAACGATAAGGGATAGAACGGAATTTTTAGCAGCACAAAACAGCACACACGTAGCACTAATCAACGAGACCAGTTTTGTGTCATTTGGGCGTTGTAGGGGGGCTGAGTGACCTTTGGTGACCTTTAATAAATCATTAATAATGCAAAACGATAAAAGATAGAACGGAATTTTTAGCAGCACAAAACAGCACAAACGTAGCACTAACCAACGAGACCAGTTTTGTGTCATTTGGGCGTTGTAGGGGGGCTAGATGATGTCATAGTCTGGAAAAAACAATTGCTAATATCTTAAAAATAAAAGCAGCACAAATGTAAATTTTTACGGCACAAAACAGCACAAACGTAGCACTAAAGAAACACACTTATTTGTGCTGATTGTAAGGGGGCCAGCTTCGCTGAGCTCTCTAATTCTCACCTGCCCACCTGTGATCATGGTAAAGGTGTAATCAGAATATGATGTCTAGTGTTTCATGTAATATAATATGGCGATTGCTTGCCTTATGCCCTGTCATTTGCTGTCCCCATCTCGTGTACCTTGCTGGCTATAAGAAGTTTATACCTAACCAAATATTTTGAGATTGACAGTGATTTATGGAATCAAACAACACCACCTTTTAACCATGAACGACTGGTGCCAAATCCTAGTCCAATACATGGGTGACTCCAATACACATTGATTCTTACAAAATGCGTTGCAACATTGTAATTTAACATATACATCTATATATATATATATATATATATATATATATATATATATATATATATATATATATATATATATATATATGTTTACATACGCTGGCAAAATGTATGGTTTCTTGGCCATTTTTCAGAGAATATGAATGATAACACAAAAACTTTTCTTTCACTTATGGTTAGTGTTTGGCTGAAGCCATTTTTTATAAATCAAATCAACTGTGTTTACTCTTTTTTAATCATAATCACAACAGAAACTACCCAAATTACCCTGATCAAAAGTTTACATACTCTGGTGATTTTGGCCTGATAACATGCACACAAGTTGGCACAAAGGGGTTCGAATGGCTATTAAAGGTAACCATCCTCACCTGTGATCTGTTTGCTTGTAATTAGTGCATGTGTATGAAAAGTCAATGAGTTTCTGGATTCCTGACAGACCCTTGCATCTTTCATCCAGTGCTGCACTGATGTTTCTGGATTCTCAGTCATGGGGAAAGCAAAAGAATTGTCAAAGGATCTACGGGAAAAGGTAGTTGAACTGTATAAAAACAGGAAAGGGAAATAAAAAGATATCCAAGGAATTGAGAATGCCAATCAGCAGTGTTCAAACTCTAATCAAGAAGTGGAAAATGAGGGGTTCTTTTGAAACCAAACCATGGTCAGGTAGACCATCTAAAATTTCAGCCACAACTGCCAGGAAAATTGTTTGGGATGCAAAGAAAAACCCACAAATAGCTTCAGGTGAAATACAGGAATCTCTGAAAACATGTGGTGTGGCTGTTTCGAGATGTACAATAAGGAGGCACTTGAAGAAAGATGGGCTGCATGGTCGTGTCGCCAGAAGAAAGCTATTACTACGCAAATGCCACAAAATATCCCGTTTACAATCCGCCAAACAGTACAGAGACAAGCCTCAACCCTTCTGGCACAAAGTAATTTGGAGTAATGAGACCAAAATTGAGCTTTTTGGCCACAACCATAAATGCTACATTTGGAGAGGAGTCAACAAGCCCTATGATGAAAGATACATCATTCTTACTGTGAAACACGGAGGTTGATCGCTAATGATTTGGGGATGTGTGAGCTACAAAGGCACAGGAAATTTGGTCAAAATCGATGGCAAGATGAATGCAATATGTTATAAAAAAATACTGGAGGAACATTTGCCTTCATCAACCAGGAAGCTGCACATGGGACGTACTTGGACATTCCAACATGACGATGATCCAAAACACAAGGCCATTTCGACCTGTTATTGGCTACAGCAGAATAAAGTGAAGGTTCTGGAGTGGCTATCTCAGTCTCCTGACCTCAACATCATTGAGTCATTCTGGGGAGATCTCAAACGTGCAAACACTAAATATGAGTGAAAGAAAAGTTTTTTTTGTTACCCATATTCTCTGAAAAATGGCCAAGAAATCATAAACTCTGCCAGGGTATGTAAACTTATAAGCACAACTGTATATATAGATACACAATATATCACAATATATATAAATATAGATATATCTATATCTATATATATATATATATATATATATATATATATATATATATATATGTAGGAAGGTCAGTATGGTGGCCTGAATTTATAGGAGGAGCCCGGGGGGTATTTAACCAGCCCACTCGCCTGTGGTACTTGTCGGTTTCCTGTACGCGATATACATCACTAGGCCGACTATTTGAAAACCAGCGTCCGTGAGTTCTTGTCTCGCAAGTTCCCGCTTTCGTAAATTTCCGTGCTCAAGAGTTTCGAGGTCCTCGTTACCGATTCGTATTTTCGTACTACGTGTCTGGCTCGGCTGTCGCAGGTAGGGTTCCGACTGACGTTTTGTTTTCACGCATTGTTAGATATCATGTCACTAAACCGTGTATCAAACTTACGAAGCACTCGCAATTTCATAACGTAACCGCAACGCATACTACTCGCACTATCGTTATGTTAGCTATTTTCGTTATTTGTAAACCACCACAACGTAGACGTTGCTTCATTTAGGCATGTCTAAACAATTGTTACCATGCTTCATTAGACAAACCATTGTGATTCGCAAATTCGCAATTTTCTATCGACTCGTGTCAGTTCAATACTAAGTCATTTCTCAATTCAGATACATTTCTAAGCATTTCAAACAATTCAAACCATTTCAAATCATTTCGTTCATTTCAGTCACGTACCGCGCTCCGATTCGAATCCAGTCGCATCTAAAGATGCGCCGATTCGCTCCGGTGTGCCCCAGTTGCTTACGGCCTCATTTCAGTACATGCTCCAGAGTCAGATTCGTTGTCAGTCGCTCGTCACGACTCACTGAATCGTATCTCTGTCATGGTCAGCATTTCACTGTCACGTATCACGCTCCGATACGAATCCAGTCGCATCAAACTGCACCGATTCGTCTCAGCATGCCCCAGGTATTTTCCACATTTCGGTACATGCTCCAGAGTCCGATTCGTAGTGAGTTGCAACAGCGGCATGATCGATTCGTGCCTCTGTCATGGCAAACAAACTACTCCACTGTCACTTACCGCGCTCCGGTTCGAATCCAGTCACATCTATGATGCACCGATTCGTTACGGTGTGCCCCAGGGCTCGGCCTCATTTCAGTACATGCTCCAGAGTCCGGATCGTGGTTAGTCGCAGATGCCGGGAGACCGATCCGCATCTCTGTCATGGGAATTAAATACCATTCATTTCACTCCCACAAATCGCACCACCGTTGCGAATCTAGTCGCATCCGTGATGCACCGATTCGTTATGGCGTGCCCCTGTTGTTTTGGCTTATCCTATACCTGTACCAGAGCTCGGTTCATTGTCAGTCACAGTGGTGGCACAATCGATTCATGCCACGGTCAGGGTAAAAACATTTCAGTCATTTCATTGTTACGTACTGCGCTCCGATTCGAATCCAGTCGCAGCTAAAGATGCACCGATTCGTTCTGGTGTGCACCAATGTTTTCTGTTGCCTCATTTCAGTACATGCTCCAGAGTCCAGTTCGTTGTCAGACGCAGTCGCGGCATGACCGAGCCAAACCTCTGTCATGGCAAGATATTTCATTCATTTCATGATCAAGGCAAACATTTCATTCATTTCATTGTTGCTACACCGCACTTAAGATTTGAATCTTAAGCATTCATAAGGTATTGATTCAATCCATTAGGCCACAACAGTCTGGGCCTCGTTTCATGCCAGACCCCACAGTTCGACTCGTAGCTTGTCGCAGTCGTAGCATATCGATTTGTGCCACCATCAAGGCGTTTACATTTCACTTAGTTTAATTCCATGCACCTGTTGTTTAAATCGCTATACAAGTACTACTTTAAGATCAGTTAGCAAACCCTTCACGAGTTGTCACCTTTCATTTTCCTCCAGGTCAGTCAAAGTTCAGTAGGTCCACCCAGGTTGGACGATATCCCCCCAGGTAAAAAAAAAAGCATAAGCTGGGTAAGTATGGCTTTAGGCAAAGGAAGCAAACTTAAAAATTCATGTCACCCCCAACAGGTTCCAGTCAACCAAAACACGATCTCAAGGACAGGATACCTTATCTAGATCAACCATTTCCCAGCCTGGCAGCGAAGACCTTACGGCCCCTCTGTCACCTTCTCCGGTCTCAGAGAACGGCAGTGTGCAGTCCCTCAGGGGATGGACTATTCCCAAGTTGACGGCAGAGCTGAGACGCAGAGGCGTGCCCTTCCCCGCTACAGCCAGGAAAGGTGAGCTCTTCAAGCTCCTCTTCCCCCCACCAGCCGCAGCAGGACCCAGCACCCAGCAGGCGTCTCTCCAGTCAATATCCTCTGCCATCTCACAACTCCACACTATGGTAGCGTCCCTGTCTTCCTCGGTCATGGACGTACAAACCAGAGTGGCTCTCCTGGAGGCTCAGCCAGCCACGGCTATTCCTGACCCGACTGCAACCCAAGTTTTGACACCCTTTCCTGCAGGTACCACAGGGTGGAGCCCCATTGTCTACCCCTCCCATTTGGTTCCGGCCACTATCAGGAAGGACATTCTGGACGGCAGGGACGTCAACCTTGCCTCTCTCCTCATTTCTGTCCATGATTTGGCGGAAAATAAGGCCTATACCTGGGGTGACGTGTCGATGGTCCTTAAGGCCAAAGACCCCAGACTCAATCAGAAATTATCTGTCCCAGAATTCACATTGGCCTTTGGCATGCTGAGGGATGTCCTATGTTCAGCCGCCCCCAGCAGGAGGGAAGAGCTGGACTTATACCTCCATACCATAGTAGATCTGGGCTACAAGTATGGAGGATTTTCATTTTATGACTATCATCGTTCTTTTTCCGCAAAGGCAGCAGCCATACTCACACAGTTTCAAACGACCACAAATTGGAGCCTCATGGACACAGAGCTGTTCTGTCGCCACTTTGCCGGCTTGCGCTCACCACTGTGTGCAATTTGCCAGTCCTTCACTCACACCACTACCTGGTGCGCCAATGCGACAATCAGACGCCCCTTCGAATTTCCCTCCACCTCCGGGGCACTTAAGGGTCAGTCGGCCCCTGCACGAACGCCTCAGGTGGACAAATTCGGACGCCCAGTCCGAACCGTGGGAGGGGCAGCCATCTGCAACAATTATAACTACGGGTCCTGCAACTTCAGTCAGTGCCGCCTGCTCCACATCTGCACCTTGTGCCAAAGAGCGCATCCAAGAAGCCTGTGCGAAGTCAAGCAACAGAAGAGGTCATGACTCTTTTCACTGCCCCATTTCACTGCTCCATACTACCTACGAATGTAGGAATCTCCGCTCAGCGGCCACTGACGAGCAGGCCATAGACCAGCTCTTACAAACAGAAATAGATCGAGAGTTCATTATAGGCCCCTTCACTCAGCCCCCTTTTAGTATTTGGAGAGTCAGCCCTATTGGGCTTGTCAAGGGCAAGTTCTCAAATAAACTACGTTTGGTGTACGACTTGTCTGCGCCTCATTCTTCCCACATCCCCAGTCTCAATTCCCTAATCCCCTCTGAAGAGTTCTCCCTAAAATATTCCTTCATGGATATGGCAAACCAAGCAATCATCAAAGCAGGTACAGGCACCTGGCTCTCCAAAGCCGACATCTCAGACGCCTTCAAGCTCCTGCCTATCCACCTGTCCCTTTAGTTCTGGCATGACATCAAGTGGAAGGAGGCATACTATTTTGCCACAAAATAGACTTTCGGTTCAAAGAGTAGCCCTTGGCACTTCGACACATTCGCTCAGTCCCTCGTCTGGATACTCTTGCACGAAGCTCAGTGTCAAGAGGTCATCCATTACTTGGATGACTTCTTACTAATAGAACCACCCAGTATGCCCCCAGGAGACCTCGAAAAACTCGTCGTATTCGGAAATCTCAATGTTCCCATCGCTGAGCACAAAGTCGACGTTCCAGCACACAACATCACCTTTCTTGGGGTCAACTTAGACACCGGCACCATGCAGGCCAGTCTCCCCCTCGACAAACTAACCCGCATTAGGGCGGTCCTCCAAGAGTTCACCCACACTAGGGGGTGTACTAAAAATCAGCTGCAATCTCTCCTGGGAATGCCTAATTTCGCCATGCGAATTATTCCACAAGGTCGCACCTTTGTGTCACGTCTGCTGGTATTTCTGTCACAAACTCAAGACCCCGATCAGATCCTAAATCTAGATACCGCAGCAATAGGGGACCTATCTATGTGGGAGGAATTTCTTTCTGCCTGGAATGGTATATCCCTATTTATACCTATGGTTTTATCCCATTCACCCCAGGTGGTGACAGATGCTGCAGCTTCTACAGGCTTCGCTGAATTTTTTGGCCACCAATGGTTTTCAGGACCCTGGCCTCCGCAGATACTGTTGATACCCGGCTTCACCCGAACATCCTCCCTCTTCAAGCTCTATCCCATAGTGGCAGCCACACAGCTCTGGGGTCATCATTGGACAGGGCAAACTGTGGTCTTCACCACCGACAATCAGGCCACGGCAGACATTATCAACAAAGGCAGGTCCAAGTCCCTAGCAGTCATGTCCTTCCTGCGCAGGTTGGTACAACTGTCTTTGCAACATCAATTTAATATCCACTGCTCATTTATTCCAGGCAGATACAACCTAGCTGCAGACGCACTGTCACATTTTAATTACGCTTCTTTCTTTAAACAGGTTCCCGGAGCCGACCCAGTGTCGACCCCTATCCCCGTTTGGTCTCAGCTGACCCTGGACTAGTTCAACATTTACAAGGAGCAACGCAGCTCATCAATCACTCACTGTCCCATAACACACTCAAAGCCTACCAAACAGCTTGGAGGGTGTTCAATGAATTTCTGGCACCCGGCTTCAAGGGAACAACAGATGTCAAGCAAGTACTGGCCTTCATTTCATATTGCCACACTCAGCTGGCCTTATCCCATAATACTATTCGGCTATACCTAGCCAGCATACAACATTTCTTGACTTTTCAAGACCCTGCAAAGTCTTCACTGTTTTCGTCCCACGCTATCCGAGCCATCCTACGTGGCACTCAGAAACACCAACCGGTGGTCAGTACCAAACGTTTACCCATTATGGGGCCCATCTTTAGGGATATGTTGACCATCCTGAATACTTCTTCATTCGGTCTTCTCTCCAGTACGGTCCTACAAGCAGCCATATACTTGGCCTACTACGGGTTCTTGCGACCTGGCGAGTTTACCTGTAACAACCCCGCAGACCAAGTACCACGCAGATGGCACTTGGTTCGCTAGAAGACCACTTCGTCCTCCACCTCGAGGTTTCTAAAACCCAGCTGGCAGGCTCTGGAGTGGACATTCACCTTTACAAAACCAATAATGACTGGTGTCCAGTCACCGTACTTAATCATCTTCTGTCACTCCTGCCTGAACAACCGGACTCCAGTCCCCTTCTACCATTTCCAGTCAAACCCTTAAGTGCCTGTCAGTTTGTGAAACACATAAGGATACTTCTCCGCAACCTTCACCTTAACCCTAGTCAGTACTCTGGCCACTCCTTTCGTATTGGAGCGGCCTCAGCAGCATCCCGCCACGGGGTCCCAGACCACGTCATTAAAAGACTAGGCAGGTGGAAGTCAGCCTGCTTCGCCCGGTATATCCCTAATCCTCAAGTGGAGATGGCACAGGCATTTTCAAAATTGGCTCAATGAATTACTTAATACCAATAAAATACTATACCCCTACCTGAATGTTTTTGCCCCCTTATTTTGGCATACCGTCCATCAGACCAAGGCACACTTTCAGGTCAATTTCATATGGTAAGTCCACACTTCCTGGTTAATTTCATATGGTAAGTCTTATCTTAACTATAAAGGTTACCCATGTCTGTATCGGCCATAGGGCTTCAACCATAAGTAGGAAGGCCAGTATGGTGGCCTGAATTTATGGGAGGAGCCCGGGGGTATTTAACCAGCCCACTCGCCTGTGGTACTTGTCGGTTTCCTGTGCGCGATATCCACCCTCCCATACCCCTTTTCAGGGCATTTCTCAATTATTCATTTCTCTTTACAACATATTCATTTCTTAAACTAGGGTATGCCCCCTTATTTTGGCATACCGTCCATCAGACCAAGGCACACTTTCAGGTCCATTTCATATGATAAGTCCACACTTCCAGGTTCATTTCATATGGTAAGTCTTATCTTAACTATCAAGGTTATCCATGTCCGTATCGGCCATATATATATATATATATATATATATATATACACACATATACTCTTGGTTTATATCACAATATATATATGTCAGTTGGTTTTGTGTAAAGTGGCACCATTTTTCAGGTTATTCTGTTTCAACATAAGGTGTATATATTGACCTCAACCCTCCACTGAAGAGGATAATCCAATCAACCTTTTCTCTGGTAGTGGGGAGGAAACGCTCCCCTGGTATGATGACTCCTTGGCTGAGTATTTCATGAATCATGAAAATTTTTATGTATCCCAGCCATGACATAAATATAATCAACTCAAGCAACCTGATGCAGGGGGTCTCATGCTATAGTCTGTTTATTAAGGTGTTATGTGTTTATTAAGTGTATCTCTCCCATTGTGCGCCTTCTAGGTGTGAATTCCCATTGTTAGTTGAGTTAATTGAGTCACATATTGTTTCTGTCTGTTGGCTAGTTTGGCTAACTCTTGGAGGTTCCGACATACTGGAATTAGTCTGGTGTCAACTTTACCTCTTTATCTAACCTTTGTGTTATTTTTTGGGTAAATATTTGGTTTTATTGTTTATGTGGTGACTGACCTACTTTTGAAGTGTATAAAAACCCGTTTTTCTGTTCAATAAAGAGTAGGGATGAGCCCGCTGTTCGAGTCGAACGTAAGTTCGAACATCGGGTGTTCGCCTGTTCCCCGAACAGCGAACAATATGCGGTGTTCACGGCAAATTCGAAAGCTGCCGGAACACTAACATGAAAAATCAAAAGTGCTAATTTTAAAGGCTTATATGCAAGTTATTGTCATAAAAAGTGTTTGGAGACCTGGGTCCTGCCCCAGGGGACATGTATCAATGCAATTTTTTTTTTAAAAACTGCCTTTTTTCGGGAGCAGTGATTTTTTTTAATGCTTAAAGTGAAACAATAAAAATGAAATATGCCTTTAAATATTGTGCCTGGGGGGTGTCTATAGTATGCCTGTAAAGTGGCACATTTTTTCCCTGTTTAGAACAGTACCATAGCAAAATGACATTTCTAAAGGAAAAATTGTCTTTCAAAACTGATCGCGGCTGTAATGAATCGCCTCGGCAATATAGATAAAACTCATTGAAAAAAAGAGCATGGGATCCCCCCCCAGTCCATTACCAGGCCCTTCGGGTCTGGTATGAATATTGAGGGGAACCCTGAACCAAAATTAAAAAAAAAATTGAATGGAGGTCCCCCTAGCATCCGTACCAGGCCAGGGGTCCCCCAAAATCCATACCAGACCCTTATCCGAGCACGTAACCTGGCAGGCCGCAGGAAAAGAGTGGGGACAAGAGAGCACCCCCTCCTGAACTGTACCAGGCCACATGCCCTCAACATGGGGAGAGTGCTTTAGGGTAGCCCCCAAAGCACCTTGTCCCCATGTTGATGTGGACAAGGGCCTCATCCCCACAACCCTTGCCCGCTGTTTGTGGGGGTCTGCGGGGGCTTATCGGAATCTGGAAGCCCCCTTTAACAAGGGGATCCCCAGACCCTGGCCTCCCCCCTGTGTGAAATGGTAACGGGGTACAAGTCCCCCTACCAATTCACAAAAAAAGTGTCAAAATGTTAAAAAAGACAAGACACAGCTTGGGACAAGTCCTTTAGTAAAGAAATATAAAAATAAAAATTTCCCACAATGTCCATCTTCTTCTATCAAGCCGCCAACGGACCGAAAAAGAATAAAAAAGCAACGACCGAACTGCCTCTGACTAGGACATTTTATAGATAGGCAACTCCTATCCTCATGTTGATTAGTGGTTCCAAATTATTAACCACTTGCCGACCGCCTCACGCATATATACGTGAACAGAATGGCACGGGCAGGCAAAATCACGTACCGATTGGACCCCCCCCCCCGGTGCCAGCAGCAGTTGGCTTTGTCTGGGAGCGTTTAGAGATGAGGGGGAGGCCATCCGATCGTGGCCCCCCCTCGTGATCACTCCCAGCCAATGAGAAACATCCCCTGCCTCTGTGTAGTACACAGAGGCAGAGGATGTGATGTCATCTCTCCTCGGCTCGGCAGTTTCCGTTCCGGCGCCGAGGAGAGAAGACATGTGAGTGCACAACACATACACACACACGCTAGAACATGCCAGGCACACTTTACACCCCCGATCCCCCCCAATCATCCCTCCCCCCTGTCACACTGACACCAAGCAGTGTTTTTATTTTATTTTTTCTGATTACTGCATGGTGTCAGTTTGTGACAGTTAGAAGTGGTAGGTCTAGGATACCCCCCTAACCCCCCCTAATAAAGTTTTAACCTCTTGATAACCCCCTGTCGCCAGTGTCACTAAGCGATCATTTTTCTGATCGCTGTATTAGTGTCGCTGGTGACGCTAGTTAGGGACGTAAATATTTAGGTTCGCCGTCAGCGTTTTATAGCGTCAGGGACCCCCATATACTATCTAATAAATGTTTTAACCCCTTGATTGCCCCCTAGTTAACCCTTTCACCACTGATTACCGTATAACCGTTACGGTTGACGCTGGTTAGTTTGTTTATTTTTTATAGTGTCAGGGCACCCGCCGTTTATTACCGAATAAAGGTTTAGCCCCCTGATCGCCCAGCGGTGATATGCATCGCCCCAGGCAGCGTCAGATTAGCGCCAGTACCGCTAACACCCACGCACGCAGCATACGCCACCCTTAGTGGTATAGTATCTGTACGGATCAATATCTGATCCGATCAGGTCTATACTAGCGTCCCCAGCAGTTTAGGGTTCCCAAAAACGCAGTGTTAGCGGAATCAGCCCAGATACCTGATAGCACCTGCATTTTGCCCCTCCGCCCGGCCCAGCCCACCCAAGTGCAGTATCGATCGATCGCTGTCACTTACAAAACACTAACGCATAACTGCAGCGTTCGCAGAGTCAGGCCTGATCCCTGCGATCGCTAACAGTTTTTTTGGTAGCGTTTTGGTGAACTGGCAAGCACCAGCCCCAGGCAGCGTCAGGTTAACGCCAGTACCGCTAACACCCACGCACGCACCATACACCTCCCTTAGTGGTATAGTATCTGATCGGATCAATATCTGATCCAATCAGATCTATACTAGCGTCCCCAGCAGTTTAGGGTTCCCAAAAACGCAGTGTTAGCGGGATCAGCCCAGATACCTGCTAGCACCTGCGTTTTGCCCCTCCGCCCGGCCCAGCCCAGTCCACCCAAGTGAAGTATCGATCGATCACTGTCACTTACAGAACACTAAACGCATAACTGCAGCGTTCGCAGAGTCAGGCCTGATCCCTGCGATCGCTAACAGTTTTTTTGGTAGCGTTTTGGTGAACTGGCAAGCACCAGTGGCCTAGTACACCCCGGTCGTAGTCAAACTAGCACTGCAGTAACACTTGGTGACGTGGCGAGTCCCATAAGTGCAGTTCAAGCTGGTGAGGTGGCAAGCACAAGTAGTGTCCCGCTGCCACCAAAAAGACAAACACAGGCCCGTCATGCCCATAATGCCCTTCCTGCTGCATTCGCCAATCCTATTTGTTAACCCACCGCTTCTGCAGCGCCCGTACTTCCACCATTCACATCCCCAACCAAATGCAGTCGGCTGCATGAGAGGCATTTTCTTTATGTCCTCCCGAGTACCCCTACCCAACGAACCCCCCCAAAAAAGAGGTTGTGTCTGCAGCAAGTGCGGATAGAGGCGTGACACCCGCTATTATTGTCCCTCCTGTCCTGACAATCCTGGTCTTTGCATTGGTGAATGTTTTGAACGCTACCATTCACTAGTTGAGTATTAGCGTAGGGTACAGCATTGCACAGACTAGGACACACTTTCACAGGGTCTCCCAAGATGCCATTGCATTTTGAGAGACCCGAACCTGGAAACAGTTACAGTTACAAAAGTTACAGTTACAAAAAAAAGTGTAAAAAAAAAAAAACACATACAAAAATATAAAATAAAAATATATAGTTGTCGTTTTATTGTTCTCTCTCTCTCTATTCTCTCTATTGTTCTGCTCTTTTTTACTGTATTCTATTCTGCAATGTTTTATTGTTATTATGTTTTATCATGTTTGCTTTTCAGGTATGCAATTTTTTATACTTTACCGTTTACTGAGCTTTATTGTTAACCATTTTTTTGTCTTCAGGTACGCCATTCACGACTTTGAGTGGTTATACCAGAATGATGCCTGCAGGTTTAGGTATCATCTTGATATCATTCTTTTCAGCCAGCGGTTGGCTTTCATGTAAAAGCAATCCTAGCAGCTAATTAGCCTCGAGACTGCTTTTACAAGCAGTGGGAGGGAATGCCCCCCCCAACTCTTCCGTGTTTTTCTCTGGCTCTCCTGTCTCAACAGGGAACCTGAGAATGCAGCCGGTGATTCAGCCAGCTGACCATAGAGCTGATCAGAGACCAGAGTGGCTCCAAACATCTCTATGGCCTAAGAAACCGGAAGCTACGAGCATTTTATGACTTAGATTTCGCCGGATGTAAACAGCACCATTGGGAAATTGGGAAAGCATTTTATCACACCGATCTAGGTGTGGTCAGATGCTTTGAGGGCAGAGGAGAAATCTAGGGTCTAATAGACCCCAATTTTTTTCAAAAAAGTGTGCCTGTCACTACCTATTGCTATCATTGGGGATATTTACATTCCCTGAGATAACAATAAAAATGATTTAAAAAAAAATGAAAGGAACAGTTTAAAAATAAGATAAAAAAGCAAAAAAAATAATAAATAAAAAAAAAAAAAAAAGCACCCCTGTCCCCCCTGCTCTCGCGCTAAGGCGAACGCAAGCGTCGGTCTGGCGTGAAATGTAAACAGCAATTGCACCATGCATGTGAGGTATCACCACGAAGGTCAGATCGAGCGCAGTAATTTTAGCAGTAGACCTCCTCTGTAAATCTAAAGTGGTAACCTGTAAAGGCTTTTAAAGGCTTTTAAAAATGTATCTAGTTTGTCGCTACTGCACGTTTGTGCGCAATTTTAAAGCATGTCATGTTTGGTATCCATGTACTCGGCCTAAGATCATCTTTTTTATTACATCAAACATTTGGGCAATATAGTGTGTTTTAGTGCATTAAAATTTAAAAAAGTGTGTTTTTTCGCAAAAAAATGCATTTGAAAAATCACTGCGCAAATACTGTGTGAAAAAAAAATGAAACACCCACCATTTAAATCTGTAGGGCATTTGCTTTAAAAAAATATATAATGTTTGGGGGTTCAAAGTAATTTTCTTGCAAAAAAAAATAATTTTTTCATGTAATCAAAAAGTGTCAGAAAGGGCTTTGTCTTCAAGTGGTTAGAAGAGTGGGTGATGTGTGACATAAGCTTCTAAATGTTGTGCATAAAATGCCAGGACAGTTCAAACCCCCCCCAAATGACCCCATTTTGGAAAGTAGACACCCCAAGCTATTTGCTGAGAGGCATGTCGAGTCCATGGAATATTTTATATTGTGACACAAGTTGCGGGAAAGAGACAATTTTTTTTTTTGCACAAAGTTGTCACTAAATTATATATTGCTCAAACATGCCATGGGAATATGTGAAATTACGCCCCAAAATACATTCTGTTGCTTCTCCTGAGTATGGGGATACCACATGTGTGGGACTTTTTGGGAGCCTAGCCGCGTACGAGACCCCGAAAACCAAGCACCACCTTCAGGCTTTCTAAGGGCGTACATTTTTGATTTCACTCTTCACTGCCTATCACAGTTTTGGAGGCCATGGAATGCCCAGGTGGCAAAAAACCCCCCCAAATGACCCCATTTTGGAAAGTAGACACCCAAGCTATTTGCTGAGCGGTATAGTGAGTATTTTGCAGACCTCACTTTTTGTCACAAAGTTTTGAAAATTGAAAAAAGAAAAAAAACATTTTTTTTCTTGTCTTTCTTCATTTTCAAAAACAAATGAGAGCTGCAAAATACTCACCATGCCTCTCAGCAAATAGCTTGGGGTGTCTACTTTCCAAAATGAGGTCATTTGGGGGGGGGGGTTTGTGCCACCTGGGCATTCCATGGCCTCCGAAACTGTGATAGGCAGTGAAGAGTGAAATCAAAAATTTACACGCTTAGAAATCCTGAAGGCGGTGATTGGATTTCGGGGCCCCGTACGCGGCTAGGCTCCTAAAAAGTCCCACACATGTGGTATCCCCATACTCAGGAGAAGCAGCTAAAAGTATTTTGGGGTGCAATTCCACATATGCCCATGGCCTGTGTGAGCAATATATCATTTAGTGACAACTTTGTGCAAAAAAAAAAAAATTGTCACTTTCCCGCAATTTGTGTCAAAATATAAAATATTCCATGGACTCAACATGCCTCAAAGCAAATAGCTTGGGGTGTCTAATTTCCAAAATGGGGTCATGTGGGGGGGTTTATGCCATCTGGGCATTTTATGGCCTTCAAAACTGTGGTAGGTAGTGAGGAGTAAAATCAAAAATTTACGCCCTTAGAAATCCTGAAGGCAGTGATTGGTTTTCGGGGCCCCGTACGCGGCTAGGCTCCCAAAAAGTCCCCCACATGTGGTATCCCCATACTCAGGAGAAGCAGCTAAATGTATTTTGGGGTGCAATTCCACATATGCCCATGGCCTGTGTGAGCAATATATCATTTAGTGACAACTTTTTGTAATTTTTTTTTTTTTGTCATTATTCAATCACTTGGGACAAAAAAAAAGAATATTCAATGGGCTCAACATGCCTCTCAGCAATTTCCTTGGGGTGTCTACTTTCCAAAATGGGGTCACTTGTGGGGGTTTTGTACTGCCCTGCCATTTTAGCACCTCAAGAAACGACATAGGCAGTCATAAATTAAAGGCTGTGTAAATTCCAGAAAATGTACCCTAGTTTGTAGGCGCTATAACTTTTGCGCAAACCAATAAATATACACTTATTGACATTTTTTTTACCAAAGACATGTGGCCGAATACATTTTGGCCTAAATGTATGACTAAAATTGAGTTTATTGGATTTTTTTTAGAACAAAAAGTAGAAAATATCATTTTTTTTCAAAATTTTCGGTCTTTTTCCGTGTATAGCGCAAAAAATAAAAACGGCAGAGGTGATCAAATACCATCAAAAGAAAGCTCTATTTGTGGGAAGAAAAGGACGCAAATTTCGTTTGGGTACTGCATTGCATGACCACGCAATTAGCAGTTAAAGCGGCGCAAATTGTAAAAAGTGCTCTGGTCAGGAAGGGGGTAAATCCTTCCGGGGCTGAAGTGGTTAATAACTACTGCAGTAGGGAACAGACACAAAAGATACACTCAGCATCTTTCCAAATAACTGTTTTGCTTTATTATGACGCAATTGAAGGTTTTTATACACATGATTACGTAGGTATCACATTAATATTACAATTGCACGTTTATGGTAACAAGGGGCGTTACATAGGCAGGCTAATTCTAATCAGGACTTGAAAGAATGTAAACATGTACTGAAAACATTATTAGTGCTGTGTGCACAGTGAGGGCAGTGTGCAATACCTACAAAATAGAATACAATTATATACAGAACTTACACATTTCCATTACAGCCTCCATGGGTGGCTCCCGCCGTTTGATGCTTCTTCTCTTGTGACAGTTCTTATATAACTGAGGGCGGGAGCATTGCTTCCCCGTGGCGTCAGAGGGGGGCGAGGTCACCCGTTTACCCATTTACCCGTTTACGTAACGTAAACGGCTGTTTTAAAAAAAAATATTTTGCATTGATACATGTTCCCTGGTGCAGGACCCAGGTCCCCAAACACTTTTTATGACAATAACTTTCATATAAGCCTTTAAAATGAGCACTTTTGATTATTCATGTTTGTGTCCCATAGACTTTAACGGTGTTCGTGCGTTCTGCCGAATCTTTTCTCTGTTCGCATGTTCTGCTGCGAACCGAACAGGAGGGTGTTCGGCTCATCCCTAATAAAGAGTCATTCCTTTGGTCCTACCTCAACATCTTGTCTGTGTACGATGCTTGGGGTAAAAGGGCAGGTATTAGCTCTCGGTCTGCTGGAAGGGTTTGGAGAGCAGGAGGCATGGTTTGGCAGAAGCACCCAAGCTGGGTGCCAGGTGTTCCGTCACAACAACAATTACCATACAGTATGTGTGTCGTTTAAAGTGGATGTAAACCCTAATGTCATACTTTCTAAACTACTGCCATAGGGGTTATCTATAAGGATATACATGCCTCCTGCATGTATCTTCACCTGTCAAATGTCTCCCCTCTGTCTGTTATTAGACCCGAAAAACTGCATATTCTGTGGGTGGGTCTGTTGTCTGGAGCTCGGTGGGTGGAGTCGTGATGTCAGTAGACTCCCCGCCCACCTCTACACTCCCCTTGTCTCTTGTTTCTTGTCCCTTGTTTCTCCTGTGTATTTCTAACACTGAACTTCTGCTGAACTTCTGCTATGATCTCTAACATCCAGTGAAAAGACAGGAAAGTAACCACATGACTTCAGCATACCAAATCATGCTGAGGTGTGGAACAGCCAATCCTTGCAGAGCTGCTGAAAAAAGGAGTGGGAGGGAATTAAAAAATAATGCATATCTTAGGCTAGTGCATGAAATATGTAAATCACCTGTCACTCACAGCAAGGGGGAGTATTTGACAAAGTTTTTCTCAGTTTGTCAAGATTTTTCTCACTGAACAATAAAAGAGGTTTGCTCAGAGATGGATTAACTCTGTGTGGCAAGACTGGGCTCAAATGATAGGAAATCTAATGCCGCGTACACACGGTCGTACTTTTCGTCTACAAAAGTCCAACGGACGCTGACGGACTAAAGCTGGCTGGTAATCCGATCGTGTGTGGGCTTCTCCGGACTTTCAACGTACTTTTTTAGCCTCAAATCCGACGTACTTTAGATTTGAAACATGCTTTAAAACTTTACTTCGTAACTACGACGGACCCCGAAATCCGCTCGTCTGTGTGGTAGTCCGACGGACAAAAAGCCACGCTAGGGCACCTATTGGCTACTGGCTATGAACTTCCTTATTTTAGTCCGGTGTACGTCATCACGTACGAATCCATCTGACTTTTGTGTGGTCGTGTGTAGGCAAGTCCGTTCGTTAGAAAGTAGGCCGCAAGTCCGCCGCAAGTCCACCGAAAGTCTGCCGGAAGTCTGTCGGACAGGCTGTCTGACTTTTGTAGACGAAAAGTACGACCGTGTGTACGCGGCATTATACTCTACAGTATGATATAAAAAAAAAAACAAAAAAAAATTTTGGGTTTACATCCACTTTAACCACTTCAGCCTCGGAAGGATTTACCCCCTTCCTGACCAGAGCACTTTTTACAATTTGGCACTGCGTCGCTTTAACTGCTAATTGCGCGGTCATGCAATGCTGTACCCAAATGAAATTTGCGTCCTTTTCTTCCCACAAATAGAGCTTTCTTTTGATGGTATTTGATCACCTCTGCCATTTTCTTTTTTTGCGCTATACACGGAAAAAGACCGAAAATTTTGAAAAAAATGATATTTTCTACTTTTTGTTCTAAAAAAAATCTAATAAACTCAATTTTAGTCATCCATTTAGGCCAAAATGTATTCGGCCACATGTCTTTGGTAAAAAAATGTCAATAAGTGTATATTTATTGGTTTGCGCAAAAGTTATAGCGCCTACAAACTAGGATACATTTTCTGGAATTTACACAGCCTTTAATTTATGACTGCCTATGTCGTTTCTTGAGGTGCTAAAATGGCAGGGCAGTACAAAACCCCCACAAATGACCCCATTTTGGAAAGTAGACACCCCAAGGAAATTGCTGAGAGGCATCTTGAGCCCATTGAATATTCATTTTTTTTGTCCCAAGTGATTGAATAATGACAAAAAAAAAAAAAATTACAAAAAGTTGTCACTAAATGGTATATTGCTCACACAGGCCATGGGCATATGTGGAATTGCACCCCAAAATACATTTAGCTGCTTCTCCTGAGTATGGGGATACCACATGTGTGGGACTTTTTGGGAGCCTAGCCGTGTACGGGGCCCGAAAACCAATCACTGCCTTCAGGATTTCTAAGGGCGTACATTTTTGACTTTTCTCCTCACTACCTATCACAGTTTTGAAGGCCATAAAATGCCCAGATGGCATAAAACCCCCCCAAATGACCCCATTTTGGAAAGTAGACACCCCAAGCTATTTGCTTTGAGGCATGTTGAGTCCATGGAATGTTTTATATTTTGACACAAGTTGCGGGAAAGTGACAAATTTTTTTTTTTTTGCACAAAGTTGTCACTAAATCATATATTGCTCACACAGGCCATGGGCATATGTGGAATTGCACCCCAAAATACATTTAGCTACTTCTCCTGAGTACGGGGATACCACATGTGTGGGACTTTTTGGGAGCCTAGCTGCATACGGGGCCCCGAAAACCAATCACCGCCTTCAGGATTTCTAAGGGTGTAAATTTTTGATTTCACTCTTCACTGCCTATCACAGTTTCGGAGGCCATGGAATGCCCAGGTGGCACAAACTCCCCCCAAATGACCCCATTTTGGAAAGTAGACACCCCAAGCTATTTGCTGAGAGGCATGGTGAGTATTTTGCAGCTCTCATTTGTTTTTGAAAATAAAGAAAGACAAGAAAAAAATGTTTTTTTTCTTTTTTCAATTTTCAAAACTTTGTGACAAAAAGTGAGGTCTGCAAAATACTCACTATACCTCTCAGCAAATAGCTTGGGATGTCTACTTTCCAAAATGGGGTCATTTGGGGGGGGGGGGGGGTTGCAACCTGGGCATTCCTTGGCCTCCGAAACTGTGATAGGCAGTGAAGAGTGAAATCAAAAATTTACGGCCTTAGAAAGCCTAAAGGCGGTGCCTGGTTTTCGGGGTCCCGTACGCGGCTAGGCTCCCAAAAAGTCTCACACATGTGGTATCCCCGTACTCAGGAGATACAGTAGAATGTATTTTGGGGTGTAATTTCACATATTCCCATGGCATGTTTGAGCAATATATCATTTAGTGACAACTTTGTGCAAAAAAAAAAATTGTCTCTTTCCCGCAACTTGTGTCACAATATAAAATATTCCATGGACTCGACATGACTCTCAGCAAATAGCTTGGGGTGTCTACTTTCCAAAATGGGGTCATTTGGGGGGGTTTTGAACTGTCCTGGCATTTTATGCACAACATTTAGAAGCTTATGTCACACATCACCCACTCTTCTAACCACTTGAAGACAAAGCCCTTTCTGACACTTTTTGATTACATGAAAAAATTATTTTTTTTTGCAAGAAAATTACTTTGAACCCCCACACATTATATATATTTTTTAAAGCAAATGCCCTACAGATTAAAATAGTGGGTGTTTCATTTTTTTTTTTCACACAGTATTTGCGCAGCGATTTTTCAAGCGCATTTTTTGGGGAAAAAACACACTTTTTAAAATTTTAATGCACTAAAACACACTATATTGCCCAAATGTTTGATGAAATAAAAAAGATGATCTTAGGCCGAGTACATGGATACCAAACATGACATGCTTTAAAATTGCGCACAAACGTGCAGTGGCGACAAACTAAATACATTTTTAAAAGCCTTTATAGGTTACCACTTTAGATTTACAGAGGAGGTCTACTGCTAAAATTACTGCCCTCGATCTGACCTTTGCGGTGATACCTCACATGCATGGTGCAATTGCTGTTTACATTTGACGCCAGATCAACGCTTGCGTTCGCCTTAGCGCGAGAGCAGGGGGGACAGGGGTGCTTTTTTTTTTTTTTTTTTCTTTATTATTTTTTTGCTTTTTACTTTCAATAGTTTTTATTGAGAGTTTAACAAAACAAAAAATAATGCTCAAAATTACAGGTACAATCACTGGTATAACACATACCTATAAAGTAGCAGACAGAACATGAACCGTATGTAGGACTAAGCAATATATGCTGTCAGCGTTGGGTTGAATTCCAAAAGACCGGCTCCGAAGAGATGGGCACTCCCCTACACCTGCACCCCACATGGGAACTAGCTGTGCCAGGAGGGGAGGTCCACCACCCAGGAGAATCAAAACTTTTATTACAATGATATAAAATGAAAAAATAATGAAGTAAAGTGTTTAAAGGCGTGAGAGAATTCAAGAATAAGGTATCTAACAAAAGTGTTATGCTCAGCAGGACAAAATAACTAGTAGAGCTTATGGTAAGATTTGCATGAGGCTGTCCAACAAGAGAGGAAAATAAAACTATAGGTTCAGTCTGCATGAAATAAGCTCAGTTAAGCAATAGAAGAAGCCTAACATCCATAAGAAAGGCATAGGTTATAGTAGATGCTGTATATGTTAACAAGGTAGTCTAACCTGTCTGCTAGAAATCTATAGTGCAAAAAGGAGAAGAAGATAGGAAAGGAGAGAGAAAAGAAAAGAAAGGATAGAGAGTATGTAATAATACATCCTATGACGGTGCGGTAGTCGCTCAACCACAGTGGTCCAGGTCAAGCTACAGACAGGGGAGGCGGGGAAATGTATTTCACCCAAGGATCCCAGATGGCGTCGTGTTTAGAGGAAGTGTCCAGGAGAATACTAACCGTCTTCTCCTGGGACATGATCCATGAAATCTTTCGCTTAACTAATAGATAGGAAACAGTGGATCTCTTCCAGGCCCTTGCAATCGTGAGTTTGATCCCTAGGAAAATGAACATAATAAGTCGTTGAACTACTTTAGGAATGTTAGGACAGGGAAAATTCAGCAGAGCTAGTTGAGGAGATTTTTGGATTGGGAAACCCGTTATTTTCCTAATGGTATGAAAGATCCTATTCCATAAGCCCCGTATCCTAGGGCAGTCCCACCAGATGTGTAACATGGACCCGATATGCCCACAATGTCGAAAGCATATAGGGGAAGCATTAGGGTAGATTTTAGAGATTTTGAGAGGGACCATATACCACCGCATAAGGACTTTCAGATTTGCTTCCACTAATGCTATATTCAAAATGCCCTTGGATGCAGCCATAGAAGCTCTATGCCATTCCTCAATACTCCAGGTGTGATGGAGATCATTCTCCCATTCGCGCATGAAGAGTGTCTTAGTCTCAGCCCTAGATAGTGATCGGTAAATCACTGAGATCCCGCCCCTCTGCTCCACCGCCTGACCACACCACCGTTCATACTCCGTGATCGAAAGAGGATTATGACTGGGGGACCTAAGAGACTGCAGGAAGTGAAATATCTGTCTGAAACGAAATCTTTCTGTGTTGGGCATATCCAGTTTGTTGATGCAGTGGGTCAAAGTGAGGGGTCCTGTAGGGTTAGCAAAGTGTCCTATCCTGTACATCCCCTTATCTAGCCACCAGTGGAATGCTTGAATGTCCATACCTGGAGGAAAAAGGGGATTTCGAAAGATGTGGGACAATGGTTGCCAATTAGAAACTAATCGGGGGTTGTGTTTGAGAGAGTCCCACATTGTCAGGGAATGGGAAAGTGTAGGAACCATGATGGCAGGTCTAGATCTTGGATGAGACCAGAGAATGTAATCTAAAGTGAATTGAGGGATCGCCTGTCGTTCAATATGTACCCAATCTGGGTGGGCAATCTTAGAGTATACAGTGGACAGTTGGGAAAGTTGTGCTGCCTGATGATACCAGAGAAGATTAGGTAAACCCACTCCTCCTTGATCCCTGCTCCTGAACAGAGTCTCCTTGGAGATCCTATGTCCCTTCCCGCCCCATGTAAATTTAACAATTTTGGATTGAAACTTCCTGAGGTGATCTTTGGGGATTGGTATAGGTAAGGACCTAAAGAGATAAAGGACACGTGGTAGCAAAGTCAGTTTCACCGAATTAATTCTACCCAACCAAGATAACCCCATTTTATCCCATCTTGAGAGATCCTCTCCGAGTTTACGAAAAAGTGGGGGGAAATTAGCTTTGTAAAGGTCGTCAATAGATGCAGTAAGGTTGATACCTAGATAGGGGATCATTTTTTCCCCCCAACTGAAGCGGAAGTCTTTTTTAAGCAAGGTCATCATGGAGGGTGGAAGATTAATGTTTAGAGCCCTAGATTTAGAGTAGTTAACCCTAAGGCCCGATACCTTGCCGAAGTCATCGAGCACCTTGTATAAGTTAGGTAAAGAAGTAAGTGGTGAGGAGATGAAAAGTAAAACGTCATCTGCAAAAAGAGCGCATTTGTGGGTTTGTGGACCACAACGCACTCCATGTATGTCTGGGTTATCCCGGATGGCGATAGCTAGTGTCTCGATGACCACGGCAAAGATCAATGGGGACAAAGGGCAGCCCTGTCTAGTACCCTTTAGAATCGGAAAAGGGTCTGAATAATAACCCTGCAGTTTAACTTGTGCAACCGGAGTATCGTATAAGGCTCCTATAATGTTCAGAAAGGATGAACCAAAACCCCACTTCTGTAGAATCGGGAACATGAAAGCCCAGGAGACAGAGTCAAAAGCTTTCATTAGATCTAGAGACAGAAATAATCCCTGTTGAGGGGGTCCTTTGTCCCAGCCAGAGTTCAGTAACGAAACTATGTCTATCGCTCTCCTGATCTGGTCTGGACCCTGTCTCCCAGGAATGAATCCCACCTGATCCCTATGAATATACAAGCTTATAAAGGCAGATATTCTATTAGCTAAGATTTTAGTTAAGATTTTAAGATCATTGTTGATCAATGAGATGGGCCTGTAATTAGCTGTGCAGCTAGTGTCCTTATCTGGCTTTGGTATCACTGTGATGAAAGCTGAATTAAGCGTCTTATCTAGTTGTCCCCCTGCTCGTAGCTGATTATAAAAGCGAGCTAAAAATGGGGAAAGCTGCTGGGAGAAGTGTTTGTAATACGGGACTGAAAAGCCATCTGGACCAGGGGCAGAGTCATTTTTAAGGTCATGAATGACCTGAGATACTTCCTCTGCAGAGATAGGATTTTCGAGGCTGTCTTTATGATGCTCTCGGAGCTTAGGGATCTTCAGAGAGTCCAGAAAAGAATCAATTGAGGTAGACAAGGGTTCAGAACCATGAGAGCTGTATAAAGATCGGTAAAAATCATGAAAGAATTCCATGATTTTCAGAGGATTCTGGGACAGAGAACCATTACTTAAACGTATCTTAGGTAAAGTGTGTACCCTCAACCTTGGAGTAAGCCTGCGTGCTAACATGGCACCCAATTTGTCCTTTTGATAATAGAACCTCCCTCCATCCCATCGCAAACTTTTCTCCGCAACCGCCTTGAGTGATAAATTAAGAGCCATGCGCGCCGATTCTAGGCTAGCTGCCGATGTAGAAGTGGGATTACGTTTATGTTGTTTACTGAGGTGAGAAAATTCACTCTCAAGTCTAGCTATTTCCAGTTTGCGGGCTTTGTTTAGTTTAGCGGACATTTGGATTAGCTTGCCCCTAACAAAGGCTTTGTGAGCTGCCCACAATGTGATGGGAGAGATGTTTTCAATATCATTAAGCAAAAAGTATTCCTGGATATCTTTGCTAATTTCATTGACATGTGAGGGGTTACTAAGCAAAGAGGCATTCAATTTCCAATGGAACCCTTGGCAATGAGTTACAGGTTTGTGGATGACTAAGAGAAGGGAGGAGTGGTCCGACCAGACAGAGTCCTTAATGATTGCCTTACGTACCAACGGAAGATGTTTTTGCATAATGAAGAAATGATCAATTCTGGCAAAAGTATTATGGGGGCTAGAATAATGCGTGTAATCCCGAGTTCCAGGATTTAGTTCCCTCCAGGCATCCACTAGGCCCTGGTGAAAGATCTGTCTCGCTACATTGAGACTCTGTCCGGTGGGGCGCACAACATCCCTTCCCGGGGGTCTAGACTTATCTCTTCCTGCGTCAAATGCTACGTTTGAGTCTCCGCCGTATAGGACCATGCCTTCCAGCATTGGAGCTAGGGTGTGAAAGAGGGATTGGAAAAATTTTGCTTGTCCTTGGTTAGGTGCATAATAAGAGATTAGGGAGTAAAGCTGGTCATCAATGAGTCCCTTCACCATAATGAACCTGCCATCAGGGTCCCGAAATTCAGAGGTTGGTAAAAATTGTGTTTTGCGGGAAAAAAAAATTCCCACCCCTTTAGTTTTTTTATCAGAATTGGCAAGAAAGAATGTGGGGAATTTGGCATGTATGAAAGACGGAATGTAAGATCTCGGAAAGTGTGTTTCCTGAAGGAATAGTATGTCTATTTTTTGGTCATGGTAGTATTGAAAGACTTTCCGACGCTTAAGTGGGGAGTTTAGCCCCTGTACGTTGTGCGAAGCAAAACGTAAGGTCTGTGTGGAGGTGGTGTGGTCAGCCATGGAGCAGGATAGGTCGAGATGCCAGCAAACCCCCACCACTTACCTTCCGATGGACAGGTGGTATGTGGTCACGTGCAAACCGTAATATCCCCAGCTCACGATCCCGGGTCCTGTGGGTAAGCGACACCGCACACGCCACTGAAAAGAATACAAATTTAGTAAAGATATTAAGAGAAAGAGAAAGCAGAAGAAAAGAAGGAAAAGAGAAGAGGATCCAGGGATATGTGAAAAATGCTTTCACCATATCCCGAGATAAAAAAAAATGTGTAGCCTCCAAACTAGTGGAGGGAGTCCCAACTCGAAGTAGGAATGAAAACAATCCGACTCCGCGGGAAGGACGAGGCGCATAGATACCGCCCCGTGCACGGCACCCCAAAAAAAAATTTTTTCAAAAAGTAATGTGTAACCTATTAGGACACACTCCCTTTCCCAGTGATAACTGAGAATTAAGCCTGTAAGAAGTGGAAACAGAGAGGATCTCAACGTAAAATTGTCCCATATGACAAAAAAAAAAAAAAAAAAAAAAAAAAAAAAAAGAAAAAAAAAACCCCCCAAACTTATGTTTGAAATAAGAATACTATGCAAAGGGTATAGCCCCATTAATCAAGGAGCACAAACGATCCACGCCCCCCAAGACCAGACAGGTGCCTCTTCAAAAAAAAGGAGGGAGACCTGTAAGGTGAAGAGGTGAGGTATGTCTACTTCCCAAAAAGGAAGGAAAAGGAAAAAAAAAACACAAAAAAAAAGTCTGGTGGTTCAGGTAGCAGGGCCCTCCTTGGCTTTCTTGTACTTGGGTTTTTGCCACGTCGATGTCAGCGGACTGGGTGGAGGTGGCCTTTTGGGAAGGAGTGAAGGAGAAGACTGCATCGGTGATGTTTGATCAGTGGTCAAGAGTCCCAGTTTTTTCAGCAAAAGTTCTCCCTCTGCCAGTGTAGAGAATCTGAAAGGTTTACCGTTGAATTCAAATTTTAGGCTCAGCGGGAAAAGCCACCAGTATTTTACATTTTTCTGTGTCAGGACATTTAGGAGTGGTTTAAGTGCTCGTCGTCGTTGGATAGTATAAGGAGAGATATCAGCGTACACCTGAACTGTGTGACCCAGAAGTTGAATTTGGGGCATGGTGCGAGCCCTCCTCATGACCTCCTCCTTAACGTTGTAGTAGAGAGGTTTCACCACAATGTCCCTGGGAAGACCATCTGAACGCGGGGGGCCTAGGGCTCTGTGGGCCCTATCGAGCTCCAGTCTGTGGGCTCTGATGTCAGGTATCAGGTGTTTGATGAGAGAATGAACTGCTTCCGGAATGTCCGTGAATGTTTCGGGAAGACCCCTTATCCTGAAGTTCAGTCGTCTGGACCTATTCTCAAGGTCATCGATTTTGGCGATTGCTCCCTCCAGCTGATCATGGAGTTCCTGAAAGCGATCCGTGTTTTGATTGACCCGATCGATCGTAGCATCCATTTTAGTTTCAATATGCTCAATGCGGGATCCCAAGAGGTGAAGGTCTGATTTGATATCAGAGGTGATATCTGAAGTTATTTTGGCAGCAGTGTGTGCGAGACCTTTATCAAGCATTTCTGCAAATTTGGTGAAGAGCATAGAAATATCAGTGGGGCAGGAGGAGAGCTGATTCACATCCTGTGGCTGAGAGCTAGGCCTCTGTGAGGATGAGGCAGTGTGTGGTGTGTGCAGTCCATCCAGGGCCTGATCTAGCAGAGACACTGTGGAGGCAGGAGATGCTGGATCCATGATATGAAGGGGCATATGAGTCTCTCCACATACCTCTTTAAGGAGAGCTGTGCGCCATGGAGAGGGATCCGTTGTGCCTGAATGTGCAGCATCGCCTGTGTGCCGCTCCGCCGCCATCTTAGGTGTCTGTGTGGTGGCCGGCTGAGAAAGGAAACTGTCCTCTGGGGTCCGTTTGGGTGTATGAAACTGCCCAAACCCGTTCCTGTGGGGTGCCGCCGTGTTCCGCTCCCGATTTGGGGTGTGTGGGGAGAGTGTATCCGCTGCGGGGGGTGCCGATCGCTCAGAGCGGGACGGAGCTCTGTGATCAAGCGTCCATTTCACAGAGCGCCGCGCATGCGCCTCTATTTTTTTTTTTTGCTTTTTTATCTTATTTTTAAACTGTTCCTTTCATTTTTTTTTAATCATTTTTATTGTTATCTCAGGGAATGTAAATATCCCCTATCATAGCAATAGGTAGTGACAGGTACTCTTTTTTGAAAAAATTGGGGTCTCTTAGACCCTAGATTTCTCCTCTGCCCTCAAAGCATCTGACCACACCAAGATCGGTGTGATAAAATGCTTTCCCAATTTCCCAATGGTGCTGTTTACATCCGGCGAAATCTAAGTCATAAAATGCTCGTAGCTTCCGGTTTCTTAGGCCATAGAGATGTTTGGAGCCACTCTGGTCTCTGATCAGCTCTATGGTCAGCTGGCTGAATCACCGGCTGCATTCTCAGGTTCCCTGTTGAGACAGGAGAGCCAGAGAAAAACACGGAAGACGGTGTGGGGGGGGCATTCCCTCCCACTGCTTGTAAAAGCAGTCTAGAGGCTAATTAGCTAACTAGGATTGCTTTTACATGAAAGCCGACCGCTGGCTGAGAAGAATGACACCAAGATAATACCTAAACCTGCAGGCATCATTCTGGTATAACCATTCAAAGTCGTGAATTGCGTACCTGAAGACAAAAAAATGTTTGACAATAAAGCACAATAAACGGTAAAGTATAAAAAATTGCATACCTGAAAAGCAAACATGATAAAACATAATAACAATAAAACATTGCAGAATAGAATACAGTAAAAAAAAGCAGAACAACAGAGAGAGAATAGAGAGAGAGAGAACAATAAAATGACAACTATTTTTTTTTATTTTATATTTTTGTATGTGTTTTGTTTTTTTTTGTTTTTTTACACTTTCTTTTTGTAACTGTAACTTTTATAACTGTAACCGATTCCAGGTTCGGGTCTCTCAAAATGCGATGGCATCTTGGGAGACCCTGTGAAAGTGTGCCTATTCTGTGCAATGCTGTACCCTACGCTAATACTCAACTAGTGAATGGTAGCGTTCAAAACATTCACCAATGCAAAGACCAGGATTGTCAGGACAGGAGGGACAATAATAGCGGGTGTCATGCCTATATCCGCGCTTGCTGCAGACACGACATCTTTTGGGGGAGTTCGCTGGGTAGGGGTACTCGGGAGGACATAAAGAAAATGCCTCTCATGCAGCCGACTGCATTTGGTTGGGGATGTGAATGGGGGATGTACGGGCGCTGCAGAAGCGGTGGGTTCCCAATTAGGATTGGCAAATGCAGCAGGAAGGGCATTATGGGCACGACGGGCCTGTTTGTCTTTTTGGTGGCAGCGGGACACTACTTGTGCTTGCCACCTCACCAGCTTGAACTGCACTTATGGGACTCGCCACGTCACCAAGTGTTACTGCAGTGCTGGTTTGACGACGACCGGGGTGTACTAGCCCACTGGTGCTTGCCAGTTCACCAAAACGCTACCAAAAAAACTGTTAGCGATCGCAGGGATCAGGCCTGACTCTGTGAATGCTGCAGTTATGCGTTTAGTGTTTTGTAAGTGACAGTGATCGATCGATACTGCACTTGGGTGGGCTGGGCTGGGCCGGGCGGAGGGGCAAAACGCAGGTGCTAGCAGGTATCTGGGCTAATCCCGCTAACACTGCGTTTGTGGGAACCCTAAACTGCTGGGGACGCTAGTATAGATCTGATCGGATCAGGTATTGATCCGATCAGATACTATACTACTAAGGGAGGTGTACGTGCGTGCGTGGGTGTTAGCAGTACTGGCGCTAACCTGAAGCTGCCTGGGGCTGGTGCTTGCCAGTTCACCAAAACGCTACCAAAAAAACTGTTAGCGATCGCAGGGATCAGGCCTGACTCTGCGAACGCTGCAGTTATGCGTTTAGTGTTCTGTAAGTGACAGTGATCGATCGATACTGCACTTAGGTGGGCTGGATTGGGCCGGGCGGAGGGGCAAAACGCACGTGCTAGCAGGTATCTGGGCTGATCCCGCTAACGCTGCGTTTTTGGGAACCCTAAACTGCTGGGGACGCCAGTATAGATCTGATCAGATCAGATATTGATCCGATCAGATACTATACCACTAAGGGAGGCGTATGCTGCGTGCGTGGGTGTTAGCGGTACTGGCGCTAATCTAACGCTGCCTGGGGTTGGTGCTTGCCAGTTCACCAAAACGCTACCAAAAAAACTGTTAGCGATCGCAGGGATCAGGCCTGACTCTGCGAACGCTGCAGTTATGCGTTTAGTGTTCTGTAAGTGACAGTGATCGATCGATACTGCACTTGGGTGGGCTGGGCTGGGCCGGGCGGAGGGGCAAAACGCAGGTGCTAGCAGGTATCTGGGCTGATCCTGCTAACACTGCGTTTTTGGGAACCCTAAACTGCTGGGGACGCTAGTATAGATCTGATCGGATCAGATATTGATCCGTTCAGATACTATACCACTAAGGGAGGCATATGCTGCGTGCGTGGGTGTTAGCGATACTGGCACTAATCTGACGCTGCCTGGGGCGACGCATATCACCGCCGGGCGATCAGGGGGCTAAACCTTTATTTGGTAATATACGGTGGGTGCCCTGACACTATACAAAAAAAAATGAACTAACCAGCGTCAACCGTAACGGTTATCAGTGGTGAAAGGGTTAACTAGGGGGCAATCAAGGGGTTAAAACATTTATTAGATAGTATATGGGGGTCCCTGTTGCTATAAAACGCTGACGGCGAACCTAAATATTTACCTCCCTAACTAGTGTCACCAGTGACACAAATACAGCGATCAGAAAAATGATCGCTTAGCGACACTGGTGATGGGGGGTGATCAAGGGGTTAAAACTTTATTAGAGGGGTTAGGGGGATATCCTAGACCTACAGGGGGCTAATACTCACTGCTCTACCACTTCTAACTGTCACAAACTGACACCATGCAGTAATCAGAAAACAAAAAAAAAAAATACTGCTTGGTGTCAGTGTGACAGGGAGGGGGGAGGGTGATTGGGGGGTGATCGGGGGGGGGGGTCGGGGTGTAATGTGTGCCTGGCATGTTCTACTGTGTGTGTGTGTGTGTTGTGCACTCACATGTCTTCTCTCCTCGGCGCCGGAACGGAAACTGCCGAGCCGAGGAGAGATGACATCACATCCTCTGCCTGTGTGTACTACACACAGGCAGGGGAGGATTCCCATTGGCTGGGAGCGATCGCGAGGGGGGGCCATGATCGGATGGCCTCCCCCTCGCCTCTCAATGCTCCCAGACAAATGCCGACTGCCGCTGGCACCGGGGGGGGATTGGACCCCCTGCCCGCGGGAGCCAGATCACGTACGGGTACGTGATTCTGCCTGCCCATGCCATTCTGCCGCAGTATATCTGCGTTAGGCGGTCGGCAAGTGGTTAAAGCCCAATTGTTGGCAAAAAAGTCCCCCAGGGTTTAAAACAAAAAAGCTGCTCTGGTTGCAGTACTCACCCCTCTATAACACTGCCCCCCCAAAGTAATTCTTTTCTGCCACTAGATGTTCTCAGTCTTCTGGGTTAAATGACATCCTGTGAGTGCAGGGCATCATGGACTCAATCCTTGAGTTATCATCACTGCAGTCTCATTCACATTCAGTGATGTAGAAGGCAGCGTTCATGTTATGTCAGCATCATTCTCTGCATCATAAACCCCCTCAAGACCGAACACTTTCACACCCCTCCTGTCCAAGACAGTTTTCAGTGCTGTCCCACTTTGAATGACAATTACTCAGGCAAGATAGTACAACAGACATTTCTGCAGGGAGACTGATAGTAAGTAGATTCGGGCGAACAGTTCAAGCCCAACAAAAGTATGTTTGCCCATTCAGAGAGCACCCAAATTTGCAGGGGTGTTCACCCACCGAGCACTCCACAATGCACTGTGAACTGCACAGTGTATTCTAAGCACTGAAGGGGCAAAGCTTTGCCCAATGAGGTCTCAGTGAATAGCTGGTTGTTAAGGGTCAGCCGGGAAGCTGGTCGAGGCGTCCTTAACAACGAAAGAGCCATCAGCTGTCAACGCTGACAGCTGAATGAAGAAAAATGTTACAAAAAAGAAAAATATAAAAAAAATGGCATGGGGTCCCCCCAATCCATACCAGACCTTTATCCGAGTAAACAGCCTAGAAGGACAGAAAAGGTGGGGTGAAGAGCAATTAGCCCCCGTCCTGAACCATATCAGGCCACATGCCCACAACATGGGAGGGTGCTTTGGGGGGTCTCTGTCCCTCAACCCCAAAGCACCTTGTCCCCATGTTGATGGGGACAAGGGCCTCTTCCCCACAACCCTGGGCTGTCGTTGTGGGGTCTGTAGGCAGGGGGCTTATCATAATCTGGAAGCCCCCCTATGTGAATGAGTATGGGGTACATTGTACCCCTACCCATTCATCAAAAAAACTGTCAAAAAAAAATAAAAACACAGACACAGTTTTTGACAATTCCTTTTTTTAAAAATAAAAAATCAATGTCCCCCGATATAGATCAATCATTGTCAGGATGCCCTTCGCCACCGTTGGACCCCAAAAAAGGAAAAAAATAAAGCTCTGCCTGTGACGAAGGCTATCCCCCGACTGCAAGCTCTGCCATTTGACAGTTCTTATATAGGTAAGAGGCAGTTTAGCCTTTGTCACAGGCTTTTTTTTCATTTTTCGCCTCCAGCGGTGGTGGCAGGCACCATAATTGGCGATGGATTTACAAAAGGGGAAATCTGCACCAAATGAAAAAAAATGGCGTAGGGGTCCCCCCCAAAATCCATACCAGACCTGAAGGGAGAACCCTGCACCAAAATTCCAAAATTTAAAAAAATGGCTTAGGTGTCCCCCACATAATAAATCAATACCAGACCTTTATCCGAGCACGCAACCTGGCAGGCCGCAGGAAAAGAGGGGGGGACGAGAGAGGACCCCTACTCCTGAACTGTACCAGGCCACATGCCCTCAACGTGGAAAGGGGTAGCCCCCAAAGCACCTTGTCCCCATGTTGATGGGGACAATGGCCTCATCCCCACAACCCTTGCTCCGTGGTTGTGGGGGTCAGCGGGCAGGGGGCTTATCGGAATCTGGAAGCCCCCTTTAACAAGGTGACCCCCAGAACCTGCCCCATGTGAAATGGTAACGGTACCCCTACCATTTCACAAAAAAAGTGTCAAAATGTTAAAAACAACACAGCTTGGGGACAAGTTCTTTATTAAAAAATGAAAAAATAAAAATGTCCCATGATGTCCATTCATCTTCTTATATTGCTCCACCGACAGACCGAAAAAGAAAAAAAAATCCGCCACCGATCCACCTCCATGGGAGGCTCCCGCTGTGTGACACTTCATCGCCTTTGACAGTTCTTATATAACTGAGGGTGGGGCCACCCTGTGATGTACCCGGGTGACCCCATCCCTGCTGACACCACTGGGACTTTCCCATGGATTCCCCAGGGGCCACCTGGTTACATAAACGGGTGACCCCGCCCCCTCTGACGCCACGGGGAAGCCGTGGGAAAGTCCCCGTGGCGTCAGAGGGGGCGGGGTCATCCGGGTACATCACCAGGTGGCCTTACCCTCAGTTATATAAGAACTGTCATCAGCAAAGAAGCGTCACACGGCAGGAGCCTCCTATAGTGGAGGATCGGTGGCGGATTTGTTGTTCTTTTTTGGTCCATTGCGTCGTGAAGAAGATGAATGGACATTGTGGGACATTTTTATTTTTTTTAAATAAAAAGAAAAAAACGCGCTAAATTACCTAAAACATATTGATGAATTGATCATGCAAACATATCCCAAGAACTCCTCTTAGGAAATTAATAAACCATATTAGTAATCAAAAAATGTTATCCATACATATAATGTGAATCAAACAATAGTGTCCATAAAATTACATGGGAATCCTTATACATATGATGTTATCAGAAACAGTCCCAGAGGAAAGCCCATAGATGAACAACACAAAACTCGATGGTGAAGATGGAAAAGACACCCCACTCCGTGATCCGCCACCACACAGATTTTGCGCTTACCACAAAGCAAGCAAAAAGTAGCCTGTAATCCGTCTCAACATTAGGAATCCAGCTGGTGATACTGACTGCAAACAACGTGGCTAGGAAGATCCCGCAGGGACCCCACACACTTGTCTCAGACCTTTACAATTGGCCTGGACAGATTGCAGTGCAAGAGGGGGCAACAGAATAAGGGTCTTCAACATTGACCAGAGAACCTGCCTCTGAGACAAGTGTGTGGGGTCCCTGCGGGATCTTCCTAGCCACGTTGTTTGTAATTTTATGGACACTATTGTTTGATTCACATTATATGTATGGATAACATTTTTTGATTACTAATATGGTTTATTAATTTCCTAAGAGGAGTTCTTGGGATATGTTTGCATGATCAATTCATCAATATTTTTTAGGTAATTTAGCACGTTTTTTTCTTTTTCTTTTTGACATTTTTGGTGCACATCTCACTGTTAAACTGCTGCTTTTTTAGGGTTTTTTTTTATTTAGTGGTAGTTTTTTTCCTGTTTTCTATATTTTTATTTTTTAATAAAGGACTTGTCCCCAAGCTGTGTCTTGTTGTTTTTAACATTTTGACACTTTTTTGTGAAATGGTAGGGGTACAAATCCGTTACCATTTTACACAGAAGGGGCAGGATTTGGGGGTCCCCTTGTTAAAGGGGGCTTCCAGATTCCAATAAGCCACCTATCCGCAGACCCCCACAACCACCGGGCAAGGGTTTGCTTATATGCAAGTCAAAAATCAAAAGTGCCCATTTTGAGGCTTATATGCAAGTAATTGAGCATACAATGGTTATAGGGGTCCAGATCCTGCCCTGGGGGACATGTATCAATAAAAAAAAGTTTGTCAAAAACATAATTTTTAAATGAGCAGCGATTTTTTGATTTTTAAAGTGAAAGCATAAAAAGGAAAAAATCCTTCCAATATAGTGCCTGGGGGGTCCCCTTAGGCTACCTGTAAAGTGGCAGATCTGTACCATGTCTAGAATCTTCTGCAGCAATAATTGCATTTATAAAGCAAAAAAAAAAGACATTTTCCCTGCAAGCTGCCTATATTTTGCTCAGCAACAGCTGGGGAGCCAGTGTGTATGATGAGGCCACATTGTAGTGCACCGGGAACAAGATTACAGATGTTTTGGATACATTCTGGTGTCACTTTGACTTTAGAATAGATAGAAGTAACGGGTGCGTAAAAATTGGTCTTTGGATGTTGGTGGCACCTTCCCACCGTAACCCTATAGATGTACTCTTGATGAAAGCAAGAATTGGCCTTGCTGTAAAAAATTGCAATGATATGCACCTGTCAAACCGGTGCAGAAAAATTGATCTTTGGGTGTCGGTGGTGCCTTCCCACCGTAACCCTATAGAGGTACTCTTGATGAAAGCAAGAATTGACCTTGTTGTAAAAAATTGCAATGATATGCACCTGCCAAACAGGTGCTGAAAAATTGGTCTTTGGGTGTTAATTGTGCCCATGAAACCTATACCAAAAACATTCTTCCAGATGAATTGATTGAACACCCTCAAAGCTAGGCAGCCTCGAAGTCCTGCGGGGATTCCACATCCCAAAAAGACTTAATCAGTGACATCGGCATCAGGGGCTTCATAGCTGGTAATCAAGGACTGATTCATTTTTATAAAAGTCAAAAGGTCCACGGAGTCTGTGGACAGACGCGTTCTATGATCAGTAACGAAACCTCCTGCAGCACTGAATGCCCATTCTGAAAGCACACTGGATGCAGGGCAGCCCAACAACTCAATAGCTTACTGGGCAAGTTCTGGCCAGTGGTCTATTCTCATCTCAGTAAATCAGTGGATCGTCAGCTGGAAAGCTCTCCATCTCTCTTTTGGCCCAAAGGTAATCGTCCACCATGTGATGCAGACGCTGCCGAAGGGATGTGACAGCCCTGGGTGGCGAGGACTAATTCCGAAATGCCTCACTTAGGCAGATGCCTTCTCCAGCGCTCCTCTCTTAACCAACAGAAGGCTCAAAACTAAATTTTCCACAACAATGTAACCTACTGGAGTCAGGAAAAATGTTCAATAAAATCCTCTTTACCTTTTTATCTTCTGCACTCTCTGTGGGGATGGGATGAGTTCTGAGACCTTCCCCTTATAACGGTGGTCAAGGAGGGCTGCCAACCAGTAGTCATCCTTCTCCTTTATGCCACGTATTCTTGGGTCCTTTTGCAGGCTTTGAAGCATGAGGTTGCTCCTCAAATTTGAGCATGCTCCTCAAATTTGTAGAGGCTTGAGAAGCAGACTCCTCGGGGTCACAGCATCTGGAACTTCCTCCTCCCAGCCACATACTCCCAAGGGTCCTGGAGTTGGAAAGCCATCGCTTACAGATTAACGCATGTCTTCTTCTTCTTCAAAGCCTTTGAAAGTGCCAGAATCCTCCTCCTCATCCTCCTCCTCCCCTCTCTTCTCCTGTGTGTTCTGTAACATAGGAATGATGGTGTCTGGATAAAGTAGGCCTTGAGAGGAAAGGAAGTCCTCCTGCTGCTCTGCCTCCAGTGTCCTGTCCATAATGCCACGCAGAGTCTGCTCCAGCAAGAACACAACAGGGATTGTGTCACTGATGCATGCACTGTCATGGCTCACCATCCTTGTGGCCTCCTCAAATGGTGGCAATACAGTGCATGCATCCTTAAGGATCAGCCATTGGCGTAGGGAAAAATAGGATTTTTATAACAGTTTACCTGTAAAATCCTTTTCTTTTGAAGTACATCATGGGACACAGAGGACACAGTGCAATGCCAACTGAGGGGAGGGAGACACAACCAAAATAGGGCACCATGAGATCAGAGGATTTATACTGCTGCCTGCAGTACACTGCCCCCAAAGGCGACATCCTCATGTCTTTTTACATCCACCAGATAGAATCTGGTAAATGTATGGATTTAAGACAAGTTGCGGCCTTGCAGAATTGAGCCATGGAGGCTTGGTAAAACACTGCCCACGAAGCACTAACAACCCTAGAGGAGTGCGCTTTGATTTGAGAGGGTAGAACTACCTCTTGTATAAAAATTACTAAAGCGCTGATGTGAAAAATTATATCAAATTGTGAACCAAAAATTATATTAAGATGAACAAATGATAGTGACTGCTATTATTGTGTTATGTGCTGATATCACAAAAGAGTGAATATATAAAAAGTTAATAAAGCACTACCATCAACCTTAATATATCACAGTGATCCAATAAAAGATGTGATCCTATAAAAAATAAATAAACTAATCATATATATGTGTCCAGTAAACCACACTAAATATAAATTAATTACTGTTCTTCCAAAATGCTTGTAGATTTCTGGAGATACTGGGAAAAAGTCAAATACAACTCATTTGTAAGATAAAACACAAAAGGACAATGATACCCAAATGATCAGGTGTGTAGTCTCTGATGATGTTCACATGTGGTGGATTGCTTTCAATCCTTCATTGCTTTCAATCCTTCATAGATCGATATTGCTCAAACAAAAGAAAGAAAGAAAAAAGTGGAGAGAGGGTGGGACTTTATATAAAACATACATCCCTGGAGATATCACGATACAAATGAACATCAATAACATTGTAAAACAGATATTTAGCAATCACTGATTGTATAAAGTATATGGCAATAATAGAATTCACAAGGTAAAATAATGACATAATAAGTTCATAATGTAAACCATAATAAAAACCAGATACAATTAGGATATATAAAATATAACAGTGATATTTATAGCATAATCCACTAGTGACATAGTAAGTTCATAATGTACATATGGTAGAAAAAACACTTTCATTGAAGCGTGTCTCCCTGGTAAAAAGTATAGCTATAATTTTGTTGGTGCGGTCCAATTAATAAATATGGCAGTTGCTAATAATATATAAAAATATGAACGAGAGGGCATCTATTGGTTAGAGGTGTTTCGTGGCGACTGCCACTCTTCAGGAGCAAGTATGAGGTAGATGTCTAGGTATTGAAACACATAATTAGTTTGTATAAATTGTACAAAATAATAAATGGATTGTATAGGGAGAGGAGATGGAAAAAGGGAGATTATCCCCATTCACCACGACCACTTACAAAAATGCCAAAGAAACTGGACGCAGGCATGAAGGGCCGGTGGGCCGACCAGAAACAACATCAGTCCCAGGAGCTGAGGTGGATAAACCCAACCAGAGATGAATAACCAGGAAGAAGCAATATAACCTAGGGATAGGCCACCATAGGCATAGGAAAAGTGATCCAGGGATGGTGGACATCTGTAAAACAGGGGGAAGGTGGTATGTGGTGAAAAATGTGGAATAGGCCAGTGGGTAGGGTATGATAAGTGACTAAATACAAAAATTAAATAAGAATAATTATAATAATAGTGATCAATGGGCCAAGAATGGGAATATTAGTGCAGGGACTATGGATTGTATGGAGATACCAAGAGAGTGACATATGGTAGAGTGTGCTAGAAGTGACAAATTGATACTCATAGTGGTAGTAGAATAGTGTGAAAGTGAGGGATAACCAACTAACCCCAAGGGTGAGCATTAATAGCAACAATAGAAAAGTATTGAGAATGAAGGTGAATGCATAAGCCAACAAGGAGGGAGGTAAAGGAAAGCCAGTAGATATACCTGGATTACCAGTGAAGCTGGTGAAGTACAAGAGTTTCTCATTGTGGTGGGGGCTAGCCCTAGGGGAAAATTGGATCACCTGGGAGTAGTATAAATACTCCAAAATGGGTAATGGGTGTCCACCAACGACATGTTAACAGCCTGTGAGGGGGATTTTGCGCCAAAATGAGGGGCGGATTCCGCCCAACCCCATCCGGCGTCAGCCACCTCGTGGAGAACCAGCCCAGAACATACCATGGCCCAGCAACCATGAAAACAGCATAGTGGATGGCCATAGCAAAAATGGTGATTAGCACATGTCAGAGCTACTCTACACCTAAGGTACACATATGATTCTAAATAAACAATAAAAGCATAAGTGTTTGAATATCTGCACATCTAAGTTAGTATGACAATGGAAGGTACCAACATAAAGATTGTAAGTAAGGATATGGGTGCATGCTTCCATCCCTGTTGTGTACATAAAAATAAAAACCTAAAACAGCTAAATGAGACTTTATATGAGAGGGCAAGGCATGTAACGCCAGGCGCCTACATCCCTAATAATTTGAAAAAGGGGAGAGAGGGTGGGACTTTATATGAAACATGCATCTCTGGAGATATCACGATACAAATGAAAGCGGACAATACTAGGTATACTAAAGCCATGAACTTCAATAACATTGTAAAACAGGTATTTAGCAATCACTGATTTATTGTATAAAGTATATGGCAATAATAGTATTCACAAGGTAAAATAACGACATAAAAAGTTCATAATGTAAACCATAATAAAAACCAGATACAATTAGGATATATAAAATATAACATGCATCCAGGAATGCATGTTTCATATAAAGTCCCGCCCTCTCTCCCCTTTTTTTAAATTATTAGGGATGGAGGTGCCTGGCGTTACATGCCTTGCGCTCTCATATAAAGTCCCATTTAGCTGTTTTAGGTTTTTATTTTTATGTACACAACAGGGATGGAAGCATGCACCCATATCCTTACTTACTTTCTTTATGTTGGTACCTTCCATTGTCATACTAACTTAGACGTGCAGCTATTCAAACACTTATGCTTTTATTGTTTATTTAGAATCATATGTTTACCTTAGGTGTAGAGTAGCTCTAACATGTGCTAATCACCATTTTTGCTATGGCCACTCACTATGTTGTTTTCATCGTTGCTGGGCCATGGTATGTTCTGGGCTGGTTCTCTGGCCGGGATATGCCCAGTCCCGGGAGCTGCAATGCGCTCCTGGGGTCCACCCCTTCCCTCCTCTCCCCATCGGGTTACCTAGGAATTGGGAGGACGCCCAATTGCGCATCGGCGTCACGTTCATGGCGCCGTCCGCGCTGTGTCGCTCTTTAGTGACGTCAGCGCGCCAACGCCAATAGTCCAACTGACACCCCTCCACGAGGTGGCTGACCCCGGACGGGGTTGGGCAGAATCCGCCCCTCGTTTTGACGCAAAATCCCCCTCACAGGCTGTTAACGTGTCATTGGTGGACACCAATTACCCATTTTGGAGTATTTATACTCCTCCCAGGTGATACAATTTTCCCTTAGGGCTAGCCCACACCGCAATGAGAAACTTATGTACTTCACCAGCTTCACTGGTAATCCAGGTATATCTTTTTTTTTTTTTAAAGATATTTTTATTAGGTTTAAGACAAACCAACAAACATAAAAAAAAAACACAAACAGAGGGAAAGAAAAAAAAACAACAATAACATCTGACAATCTGGTCATACAGAGGTAAGAACCGATATGCAACATGTTCAAGCATATAAAAATAGACAGAAACTATTGCAAAGGGGTTGAAATAGGTATAATAGTAAGGGGTACAGGTATACTAGCAGGGCATTACAGTAGTAAAGGACCAGATATTAGATATCCCTGGGGCACGGCCTATCAATGGTCAATCAAGGGTACCAAAATCAGAGTTGAGAAAGGGTTAACGGACTAGCCAACCATTTACCCCAAATTTTGTGAAAGGTTTTATTCCATTTCCGGAGTTTGAAAGTCAGTTTATACAGTGGAATAGAATCATTAATAAGTTTTAACCATAGGGATTTCAGAGAGGTCTGTGCACCCTTCCAGGACAGTAAGATAGTCTTTTTAACATAGAAATAAAGTATGCAGAGAAGTCTCTTAGCATGGGATGTTATGAGTAAGTCACCAAAAACGCCTAACAGGCAATTTTTGGGGTGAATTATGTTAGGGAGGCCTAACACTGTCGAGATAAAAGCACCCACTTCCTCCCAGAAGTCCCAGACTATCGGGCACGGCCAGAAGCAATGTAGAAAGTCAGCCTCCTGGCCACAGCCACGGAAACAGACAGCCGAGGGCGAGAGACCCATCCTATGCAGTCTAGCCTGAGTAAGGTGGGTCTGATGAAAAATCTTTACCTGTATGATACAGTCTCGGGAAGCAATAACAGAAGTTTTATACGTGTCACTAAATTCTGACCAGTCCTCATCTACCATGGAAATGTCCATCGAGGTCCACTTTACTTGTGCTTCATGAAACCTAGGGTTAAAGTCAGACATTGGGGCTGCATAGTAAGTGGAGACTAGTTTAGTGGGATCTGGCTGTCTGAGCATTTTTTTCCAACGGGGGCAGGTCAGTGGGATCATCTAGGGATTTCCAGGGAAGATGCGATGGCCCCCTCCGTGGATGTACAGGCATTAGCTGGGACTGGGCATAGCCAGTCATGTATGTGCACCAGCTGGGATGCCAAATAGTATAGTAAAAAGTTGGGAAACACTAGGCCCTCTAAGTGAGCTGGTAACCTCAAAAGAAAGGGGGACAAAAAGTCTTTGAATTTTGTATACCATTCGGTCGGGAAGCCGTCAAGTCCAGGAGTCTTATGTGCGGGCATTTGTGAGATTGCCGTAGCAATCTCCATAGCCGAGATAGGTGCCTCCAGCATATCACACCCCTCATCTGATAAGGAGGGAAGAGATATGTCAGTTAAGTAGTCAGTCAGCTAAGATTCATCATAGTCAACCCTAGAGGTGTACAGCTCTTTGTAAAAGCATAAAAAGGAATCCAAGATATCCCCTGGGTTATCACTAATGGTACCTTGGCAGTAATGATACGTGGGATGGAAATGGGAGAATGGTCAGGTCTGGTCAGATATGCCAAGAGACGTCCGGCTTTATTTCCATGTTCAAACGATTTCTGAGAAACATTCAGCATGCGCTTTTGTGTGAGATCCAGCAGCCGGAGTTCATACTCCCTGCGGCTCTGTAACCATGCCTCTCGTGTCAGAGGCAGGGTTAGAGGCATAAGCAGACTCTGCATGAACCATAGCAGTCTCAAGTTCCTCAGTAAGCATCTGATTATTTTTTCGTAAGATCCCCGTGATGGACATAAAGGTGCCCCTCATAGTGGTCTTGAATGCGTCCCATTCTATGGAGGGGTCCACTTTTCCCAGGTCATCTTTCCAATAATTAGTAATGCCTGTCCTGCATTCCCCCTGCACTATCTCGTCCTCCAACCAGTACAAGTTCAGGTGCCAAATAGCAGGCCCGACCCTGGGAGGAGAAGGAGGTCTCCAGAGAGAGGGGCATGATCCGAAACTCCCCTGGGCAGATATGAAATGGCAGAAACAACAGGGAGGGTCTCCGCCAGAGCAAATGCCAAGTCCAGTTTGGACATGGTGTGGAAAGAGTCCGAATGGCAGGAAAAGTGGCGCACATCCGGATGTTTCCAACGCCACACCTCTGTTAGGCCATGCACTTGAACCCAGTCTACAAATGAGGGAAAGGGCCTACCTCCACCTCCCAGACGGTCCATTGCTGGATCTAAGACCGCATTAAAATCCCCCACATAAAGCAGGGGGCCGGGGGGTCTATTCAGTAGTTGAAGTGACAATTTGGAGCGTACCTCCACTGAAAACGGGGGGGGGGGGGGAATATAAATGTTCACCAGAGTAAAGGTTACAATGGAAATCTGTAAAGTAAGAACAATGAACCGCCCTTCTGGGTCCATTTTAACTTTTATCATCTCAGCTGGGAGAGATTTAGCCAGTAGGATAGATACCCCCCTGGAATAATTAGTGTAAGTGGCATGGTATGAGTTAGATAGCCACGGGCGTTTCAGGGCCCTTGTCTTGGAGCCCGTAAGGTGAGTCTCCTGGAGGCATATAATTTGAGGACCACATTTTTTTAACACAGAAAAAAACAGAGATCTTTTCTGAGGTGCATTCAGACCTCTAGTGTTCCATGAGACTATCCTTAGGGGCTTCGCCATAGTAGAACATACAGTAATGAATAAGCACAGGTAAACACTTGAGCCAGTGCATAAATGACCAGACAGGCCACGCCACCTGAAGCACATACAAGCACATGAACAAAAAAGTGCATGGATCTGCCAGCAGGATAATACCGACCAAAAATAGAAAAAAATAAAAACAGAAACATTAACAGTCCGCCGTAGGCAGTAACCTGAGAGAAAAAAATCGGGTGAAAAATTGTAGATGTGAGCTGGAAAAAGGGATGAAAAGGAAAAAAGAAAAAATATGAAAAAGAAAAAAAAAGAAAAAAAAGGGCACCAACAAAGTCCCTTAAAACCCCTTTACCCCCCACCCCGCTCGGCCATCCCAAACATATCGAGCCTCGGATGCCAAACTGGAAGACCTTCCTAACAATAGAACCCGTGGAGGTCAAAAACTGTTCCGTGGCCTCACCACTAATTGGTAAGAGGGTAGTGTGGGATCAGGCGAGGCTCCAAACTGGTGGCAAAACAAAAGATTATGTCCTGGTGTAGAATGCTTGGCCTCGTCAGCCGTGCGGAAGTGCAAAGTCCGGTGGCCTCCACTCCAGACAGGTCAGGATGGCAAACAGTACAAGTGAAGGATAAAGTCTAGAGATGAAGGCCTGGAGGAATGGAGAAGAATGGAGAAGAATTCACCGTAACTGGCACAGTAGGGTACGAGTATCGCCATGCAAGGAGGACAAGGTGGCGAAAACTATTGGCATTGTAGATTGCAGTAAAGGCACCGGGTTATACAGGGGTGCATGGGGGCCTGTATTAAGGCAACTGGTAAGTGGCGTCTTAGGTTAGTGGTTTCTTCAGTCCCCTCTGCGTCTGTGGGCAGCTCCATATTGATCGTTCAGCCACGCCATGGCTTCCTTGGGGCTGGTGTAGAAATGAGCCATACCATCATGAATAATGCGCAGTTTGACAGGGAAGAGCACAGCATAGGACGGGCCTTCTGTGCGCAGGCGAGAACTTCAGCAGAAAGTCTGGATAAACAGAGATATTGTTACCGTTGAATTTAAGCAGGCCTTTTTCTCGTGCAAGGCGTAGGATGGCAACTTTATCCTGGAAATTGAGGATGCGTGTAATAATGGAGCATGGTGGAGCACCTGCTGGAGGGGGGCGAGGAGGAGTGCGGTGCGCGCGCTCTATAACATGGGAGAATGAGGGCATATGTGTACCAAAAATATCTTGCAACCAAGAATAAAGAAACTTTTCAGGGTGGGGGCCTTCCGCACGTTCCGGGAACCCCACAAATCTAAGATTGTTCCTGCGAGAAAGATTTTCCAAATCGTCGATCTTGCCGCAGAGTGCCGCCATCTCGCTAGTAGTATCACGCATAGTTACAGACAGGGGATTCACAGTGTTCTCTAAGGTACTGATACATTTCTCCGCATTTCCAGTTCTGTCACAGAGATTCTGGACATTTTGTTTTAATAATGAAAAGTCCATGCGGATAGAGGCTATCTGAGAAGAGAGGGAGGCCTTGCAATCCTGAATAGCCAGCATAATGGTGGACAGTGTGGGCGCAGCAGGGGGAGAGTCCACAGCCTGAATAAGCTCATCAGACTGCTGGGAGTCCTGTGACTGCAGGCGGTCTGTTTGTGTGTGAAAGATAGCAGGGATTAAAGCACTCACCCCTGTAGCAGAGCTTTGGACAGCAGAGGAGGAAGCCTGCAGCGTGCCTGTTTGTTCTGCACGTGTCCCAGCGCCATCTTGCCTCCAGAACCGCGCCAGTTGTTCTGCCGTGGGTGAGGGCCGGGGCGGCCCATATTTCACCAAGACTGCCAGCCTGATAGATTCCCACAGCTGTGGGGACCAAAACGGTACCTTCCATGAGGAGATAGGACTCAGGATAAGGTAAGGATGGTTGTTGAGAGCCGGAGCTATGAGTCTATGCGACTGCTCTCTTCACCATCAAGCCACGCCCCCCCAATCCAGGTTTATCTACTGGCTTTCCTTTACCTCCCTCCTTGTTGGCTTATGCATTCATCTTCATTCTCAATACTATTATTGCTATTAATGCTCACCCTTGGGGTTAGTTGGTTATCCCTCACTTTCACACTATTTTACTATCACTATGAGGGTCAATTTGTCACTTCTAGCACACTCTACCCTATGTCACTCTTTTGGTATCTCCATACAATCCATAGTCCCTGCACTAATATTCCCATTCTTGGCCCATTTATCACTATTATTATTATTATTCTTATTTAATTCTTGTATTTAGTCACTTATCATACCCTACCTGCTGGCCTATTCCACATTTTTCACCACATTCCACCTTCCCCCTGTTTTACAGATGTCCACCATCCCTGGATCACTTTTCCTTTGCCTATGCTGGCCTATCCCTAGGTTATATTGCTTCTTCCTGTTTATCCATCTCAGGTTGGGTTTATCCACCTCAGCTCCCGGGACTGATGTTGTTTCTGGTAAGCCCCCGGCCCTTCGTGCCCGTGTCCAGTTTCTTTGACATTTTTGTAAGTGGTCGTGGTGAATGGGGATAATCTCCCTTTTCCCCTCTCCTCTCCCTATACAATCCATTTATTATTTTGTACAATTTATACAAACGAATTATGTGTTTCAATACCTAGACATCTACCTCATACTTGCTCCTGAAGAGTGGCAGTCGCCACGAAACGCGTCTAGCCAATAGATGCCCTCTCGTTCATATTTTTATATATTATTATCAACTGCCATATTTATTAATTAGACTGCACCAACAATTATAGTTACACTTTTTACCAGGGAGACACGCTTCAATGAAAGTGGTTTTTCTACCATATGTACAATATGAACTTACTACAGTATGTCACTAGTGGATTATGCTATCAATATCACTGTTATATTTTATATATCCTAATTGTATCTGGTTTTTATTAGGGTTTACATTATGAACTTATTATGACGTTATTTTACCTCGTGAGGACTATTATTGCCATATACTTTATACAATAAATCAGTGATTGCTAAATACCTGTTTTACAATGTTATTGATGTCCATGGCTTTAGTATACCTAGTATTGTCCACTTTCATTTGTATCGTGATATCTCCAGGGATGCATGTTTCATATAAAGTCCCACCCTCTCTCTCCTTTTTTCAAATTATTAGGGATGGAGGCGCCTGGCGTTACATGCCTTGCACTCTCATATAAAGTCACAGTTAGCTGTTTTAGGTTTTTATTTTTATGCAAACAAAAGAAAGGACATGCCTCATTGCGTAAATAAATAAACTAAAAACAACATGTGGGTAATAACACACAGTTGCACTCACACATACCCTGCAAGAAGATCGCATTTAAGAAGGTCAGTTGCATATATTCAGAGACAATCTCCTCACTGTTGGCTGTTACTGCTCACACAGCACTGGGGTTACTGGCTCCTCCTACGTGTTACATCACTGGCACGTGACTTTTTCAAGGTTAACCCTGTGAGATACTTGCTGCATATTTATACCTAGTTGGGCATACCTATTGCCATGGTAACAAAGGAGCATTATGCATCATCATACCATCACATGCGATCATTACCGCATTGTTACCATGGCAATAGGTATGCTCAACTAGGTATAAATATGCAGCAAGTATCTCACAGGGTTAACCTTGAAAAAGTCACGTGCCAGTGATGTAATGGGTAGGACGAGCCAGTAACCCCAGTGCTGTGTGAGCAGTAACAGCCAAGTGAGGAGATTGTCTCTGAATATATGCAACTGACCTTCTTAAATGTGATCTTATTGCAGGGCATGTGTGAGTGCAACTGTGTGTTATTACCCACATGTTGTTTTTAGTTTATTTATTTGCACAATGAGGTATGTCCTTTCTTTTGTTTGAGCAATATCGATCTATGAAGGATTGAAAGCAATGAAGGTTTGAAAGCAATCCACCACATGTGAACATCATCAGAGACTACACACCTGATCATTTGGGTATCATTGTCCTTTTGTGTTTTATCTTACAAATGAGTGGTATTTGACTTTTTTCAGTATCTCCAGAACTACCTCTTTAAACCATAAACTTGAACGATTACTTGCCGAATCCATTTAGAAATAATAGATTTCGATGCTGCCTGTCCTCTTTTAGGACCTTCAGGCAACACAAACAAAACATCCGTTTTCCGAATCTGAGCAGTCGCCTTTAGGTAAATTTTGACTGCTCTCACCTTATCAAGAGAATGTAGTGATCTTTCTTCCATAGAACAGGGTTCTGGAAAAATGAAGGTAGAACAATATCCTGGTTTAGATAAAAACCTTATATTACCTTGGTAAAAAGTTAGGATGAGGACGCAATACTACCTTATGCTTGTGAACAATAAAAATACGGCTCTTTACAAGAAAGAGCAGCCAATTCTGATACCCTTCTTGCAGCAGATATGGTTACCAGAAAAAATATTTTCCTTGTCAAAAAAGGAGCAAGGGAAAATGTCGAATCGGCCCAAAAAAAGGCTGTTTTGTAATGTCGACAAAACTAAATTCAAGTCCCAAGGGTTCAGGGGTTACCTAACCAGAGATTAAGCCGTGTTACCCCCTGAATAATGTTACAAATCCAAAGAATGCGGAGCAAGTGGTCATTGAAATAATACCGATAAAGCCGAGACCTGTCCTTAGAAAGCACTCAAGGCCAGCCTTATTTCTCTCCCCAGCTGCACAAACTCAAGGATTCTACCTTTGACCTATTTCCTGGGGTGCAACTCCTGGTTTCACACCAGGCGACATATGTTTCCCAGACTCCATAATATATAATTATGGAGGCCGGCTCCCTTGCATTAACCAAGGTAGAAACTACTGAACCTGACAGCCCACGCTTCTTCAGAGTGTGGCTCTCAATAGCCAGACCATTAAATTTAGCGTTTGTAAAGTAGGATGGAACACTGGACCTTACAAGAGAAGGTCTGCCTGTGATGATAGGGTCCATGGGTCCCCTACTGCCATCTTTACGATCTCTGCATACCAAGATTTCCTGGACCCCGCTGGGGGCCACAAGAATCAACGACTTCCCTTCCTGCTTGATCCTGCAAAGAAGTTGTGGACGCAGGCAGAATAGGAGGGAATGCATAAATCAGTGAGAACCGATTCCACGGGAATAGCAAGGCATCTGTTCCGCATGCTAGCGGATCCTTTGTTCTTGACACAAAGTTGTTGATTTCTTTGTTGAACCTGGACGCAAACAGATCTATGTCTGGGATCCCCCATTTTTGACATATCGACAGGAAGATATCGGGGTGAAGGAACCATTCTCCCGGGAAAAACTGCTGGCGACTCAAGTAGTCCACCTGCCAATTTTCTATTCCTAGAATGAAGACTGCCGATAGGCAAAGTACATTGTTTTCTGCCCAAGATAGGATATGATTCACCTTTCTCTGGGCCCCCTTGGTGATTAATATAGGCCATTGCTGTGGCATTGTCGGATGGAATCCTGGCAGGACAATACCGTAAACTGAATGTTCAGGCCCTCAGGACCAAGAGCTCTGCCTGAACTCCTAAAATGTTAATGGGCAAGGCCCTTTATGATCTGGCCACTTCTCTTGGACAGTTGCCTCTTCCAGGACTTTTCCCCAACCTAAACAAAAAAGGTTGGCATATGTTGTTACCACTTCCCAGGTAACTGAAGGAAGGATTTTCCCCTTGGTAGATTTTTGGATATTAACCATAAACTGAGGCTCCGGCGCACCCAGCCTACAGCACCTGGAATTCCAAGTGGTCTCTAACCAGGCCTGACCCTGCTTAGCCTCCAAGATCAGATGAGATCGGGCGCTATCAGGGTGATGTGGCCGTAGGCTTTGGAGTCAGACACATTGGGAATGTAGAGCTTGAACCCTTTGTTCCAAGCTGATAGGATAATGTTTTGCAGCAGTCTCAAATGAAATTGAACATAAGGAATGGCCTCGAATGAAGCCACCATCTTTCCCAACAACCTCATGCAAAGTTGAATAGTAGAAATTTATCTTGCTTCGACCACCTAAATCAGTTCCTTTATAGCGCTGATCTTTGCCTGGGGTAAGAATACCCTTTTCTGGGTGTACCTATGATCGGACCCAAGTATTTTAGCCTTCTTCATGGTTTTGAAGAAGATTTCGCCTAGGTTGAGAATCCGACCTAGATATTCCAGGTAGTTGAATGTGGTGACCATACTTTGGTCTAAGCGGGCTACCAACTGGTCTATCAAGAACAGACCGACTAGGTAAACCATAACTGTTATACCTTGGGCCCTTAATCAGGCTAGAAGAGGGGCCAGAACCTTTGTAAACACTCAAGGTGCAGTAGCTGGACCGGAAAGCAGAGCTACACACTGAAAACAAAGATTTTCCACCTTGAAAAGTAGATATTACCAGTGAGCAAGGAAATAGGCATATGGAAGTATGCATCTTTGATGTCGATTGACGCCAGTTCTCCTCCTTGTAGGATGGAGATAACTGGTTTGGATTGACTCCATACGAAAAAAGAGTGCTTATATTCAGAAACTGAATTTAGATTTTTGAGATCCAGAATGTCCATTCGGATTTGGCACCGTGAAATAAAGAGGTTTGAATCAATCCCCAACCTTTGTTCTTACATGGGGACCCCCATGATCACTTTTTTCTTTTTCTTTGGATCCTTAGAAAAGTTTGATCTGAGAAAACGAGGAGATGGGAACTCTTGGAACTCCAGTTTGTACCCTGGAGCTATTGAGGAAGTCCCCCATTCCTCTCGACACTTTTCCTGCCAGATCCATGAGAACTGCAGAAGAATTCCCCCTATTCGATTGAACCTGACGGTGGAAGCCGCCGTGACTGCCTGGAGGCTGATGCCTCTGGCACAGGTGAAGGATCTTTAAAACGAAAATACATTTACTCCTTTTCTTAAATGGCAAAAAGGGGTTCTTTCCACTAGAATTTTTTGGGATGTATTATCCAAAACATCCCCAAATATCTGTTTCACCAAAAAAAGGAAGACTAGCCAGGAGCTTCTTACAAGCCGCTTAGCGAAGGGCGCAAGGCCTGAAGGATAGAATCTCTCATAGCAACTATTGCAAACATAAACCTGCCTCCTGGGCCTACTGAGCAGGATAACCTTGAACACCTGTTTAAACTGGTTTCTCAATGATTAAGCAATTATTGTCAGCGCAGGCTGAGACACTCAATCTGCCAGAGAAAAAAAAGTGTTTTTTTTTTTTTTTCAATAGGAATCCCAACTTTTATCAGTTGGATCCCTAAGCATTTGAGCAGTGTCTGCCAGACAAGTCAAACTTATTCACAGAGGATATAGCAGCATTAATTGCTGGTATACCCTACTTAGTGAATTTCCTCCACCGTAGGATAAAGTGTGAAAAGTTTTTAGGAGGGAAAAAAATGCATATCTGGGTGATCCTCTGAGATACAAAAAGCCTTCCCAGCAATGAATGGACAGGAAAAGGCATGCACAGCTTGAGGAGGCTTTAGTGAACCCAAACACTCAGTTAAGCATACATAAATGTGGAGCGATCGTTCAGCAAGAAATTGCACCATCAATCTTAAGATTGGAACAGCTGATTCTCCCGCATTTGACACCTCAGAAGAGGAGTCATCAGCCTCACCACGGTCCCCTGAGGGAATTTGTCTTCTGCTGCACACCCACACTGGGATGCAAATAAAGTCGCTAAACTTTTTTTTTTAAATTATCATAAAATAAACAGGGGCTGCAGTTAAAAACAGTTGCAGACATTTCATGGCCCTGATGCTCACTCTGACCATCCAACCCCTCTCAGGGGAGGATGCCATTTGTAGAGATGAGTAGGCTTTCCAGAGCTTGAGGGAGACACTTTTAGCTCTTTTTTGGGGGTGTTTTAACCCCCCCTTCTGACCATAGCCTGATGCACAAAGCAGAGGTACTACCAGAAGAAATCACATCCACTGCTTGAGCAATAATCCAGCTACTGCCGCTGCCATTAATGCTCAGCCTGATGCAAATAGTAAATGTGTCAAATAGGAAATGCCTGTATCACCAAAACCCCTTTTATGCTCTTCTTTGTTCTTATGTCTCTCCGATAATTTTGCAGCCAGCATTAAGGAGTTTTTCTTTTGAAAAAACACACTCCCACATTGGAGGACGCCAACGCCACGCTAAGCCCTGACTCCACCATCGCATCGCGCCTCCCGCCTTTCTTTTTAAAAAAAAAAGTTTTCCCACGCAAGCACGGGCCTCCGATCCGACGGGATCAGCTGAGTGAGGGAGGGATGGCGTGGAGGAGACCTGGAAGCATGCCGCCGTATATGGGCGGTAAAAGAAAACAGCACTGCCAATCGTTTTTAGTTCTCCCTTATACTCAGCCTCTTGGATAGGGGAAGAGTTCAGCTCAGGTGGGGGTGTCTGGAGGAAGCAAAACCCCCCCAAACTTACCAGAGGTCTGCCTGCTAGCCTGAGGAAAAAAGTCTGCTGCTTCTGTAACACAGCGTGACTCTGAGCAAAGCATGAGAAGGTACGTGCTCCATACAGACCCTAGTGGTGACACTTAGGCATTACAACATTTACTTTAAAGGAGACATTTCATAAGAAAATTAAAAAAATTCCTTAGAAAAACTCCACTTACCTTTCCCGCCTCAGGGTTTTCTGTGGTAAAACCAACAGACCCAATCTTCACCCTTAATGGTGGGTTCCGTTAACAAACCTTCAGGAACCGGGGACCCTCGGGGAACCCACAATCCTGCACCTGTAAAAAGCACTGCGCCAGTAAAACTTTATGGCCCTAATACCAAAAGTACTGTATCCCAGGGTCCAGCTCTCTAAAAAGAGAAGCGTTACGGGCAAAACCTCGTTTCTTCGGATATGAGGACTGGGTACCATTCAATTCAGCCTAAAAGACACTTTGAATGGATCCAGCTGCATAGCTAGTCCCAGCAAGGATTGCTCCAGAGGAGCTCAGCACAGCACATCTTCACGCATGATCAACACCTTAGACACTGGCGAAAAAAAACAAATAATAATTACTATGTCTCCCGTGATGTACGATTAAAGAAAAAGCCGAGTTGGCCAGAGCCTGTCCTCATGCCATACTGGCACAGGTACTTGTTGACAGCCCTCTGCTGCATGTATAGCCACTGCAGCATTCTCAAAGTTGAGTTCCACCTGGTGGGCATGTCAAAAATCAGGCGGTTTATGGGCAGGTGGAATTCCTGCTGAATTTCAGACAACCGAGCACTGGCTGTGTATGATCACCAGAAATTGCTACAGACTCTTCTGGCTTGCTTTAGTACATATTGCAACCCTGGGTACGTACTTAGGAAACGCTGCACCAGCAAATTGAGGACATGTGCCAGGCATGGCGCGTGTGTCAACTTTCCCTGTCTAAGGGCGGACAGGGGGATTGAGCCATTCCTGGCTCCAGCTGGCATGGTGTGAACCACCTCTGGGCCTGTCCCTGCAGAGCTGCAAGAATCTCTGCTCTGGTGTGAATCCTGTCCCCTAAATACACCAGCTTTTAGCCTGACTCATGGAATAGCCCTTTCAATGCTTAGGGGGTACCTGATGTTCATAGGACAATTCTGCAGAGGAGGGCATGGAGGTGGCAGGGGAGGAGGAGGGGGCTGAGCTCACAGGTCTGGCATCATCATCACCAGCTGTATGGAGACATGGGGGCATGACAAGCTGCAGCATCGAGCCCTGTCCTGCATCCTTTTGAGTTGCAAGCAGCGTTACTCAGTGTGCTGTGAATGAAATATATCGTTCCTGCCCATGCTTTCTGGACCATGTGTCAGCAGTAAAGTGGATTTTACGGCTGGCTGCCTTGTCCAACGATGCCAGAACATTCCCTTTTCACGTGGTGGTAGAGAGATAGAACAGCCTTACATGAAAAGTAGTAGCGACTGGGAACCTGCCATTTTGGTACAGCACATTGTGCGAATTCATGGAAGGGGCAGAATCGACCGGGCTGAAAGGCAGAAGTTGGAGAGCCAACAGCTTTGACAAGCTTGCATTCAGACGCTGGGCATGTGCATGGCAGGGACTGTTTTTTTTTTTTCCGCTGCAGCAGATGGGGCAGAGAAATTTGCTGGCTACATTCTACAGCTAGTGGTGTGCTGCTGGCAGATGTGCTGCTAGGACCTGTGACACACTGTGCTATACCATCATCCCTGTCAGTGGAGGCTGCTGAGAGGTAATGACTCGGTATCGCAGGGGCAGACTGAAGTGGGTAAGGAGGAGGAAGAGGAGGAGGGACAGATTTGTGCCCCTTTTGTGTGGCTTGTAGGTGCTCTTGCCAACGGGCTGAGTGGTTGGACGTTAAATGCCTTGTTAAGCATGTGGTACACAAATGGTTTTTGCCACTTTTGATGTGCCTGAGACACAGTTTGCAGATAGCAACAGTGCGATCTGCTGCAGAATGTGATGGAATAGGGTGGCTGCTCTCTACTCTTTCTTGGGGCTGTGCTCCCTCACCTTCAGTTTCCTCCTCTGATCTATCTGGCACTAGGGATGAGCCGAACACCCCCCGGTTCGGTTCGCACCAGAACCCGCGAACGGACCGCAAGTTCGCACGAACGTTAGAACCCCATTGACGTCTATGGGACTCGAACGTTCGAAATCAAAAGTGCTCATTTTAAAGGCTAATTTGCATGGTATTGTCCTAAAAAGGGTGTGGGGACCCGGGTCCTACCCCAGGGGACATGTATCAATGCAAAAAAAACTTTTAAAAACGGCCGTTTTTTCGGGAGCAGTGATTTTAATGATGCTTAAAGTAAAAAAAAAAAAGTGAAATATTCCTTTAAATATCGTACCTGGGGGGTGTCTATAGTATGCCTGTAAAGTGACGCGTGTTTCCCATGTTTAGAACAGTCCCTGCACCAAATGTCATTTTTAAAGGAAAAAATCTCATTTAAAACTGCTTGCGGGTTTAATGTCATGTCGGGTCCTGCCAATATGGATGAAAATCAGTGAGACAAACGGCATGGGTACCCCCCAGTCCATTACCAGGCCCTTTGGGTCTTGTATGGATATTAAGGGGAACCCCGCACCCAAATTAAAATAAGGAAAGGTCCCTATATACTCTGAACAGCAGTATACAGGCGGTGCAAACAAGACAGGGACTGTAGGTTTGTTGTTAAGTAGAATCTGTTTGTAATTTTGAACATTTTTAACGTGTTTAGCTCCAGCCAAAAAATCTTTTCTAAGCTTTTTGGAAAACATAGGGAAGGGTTATCACCCCTGTGACATTTGTTTTGCGTCTTTCCTCCTCTTCAGAAGATTTCACCTCACTTTTTTGTCCCAATGAAAAATGTTTTTTGAAAATTTGGGTTTTTTTGTGGAACAAGGATTGGAAAGCATCAGTGGAAAGGAGAAATTGTTTTCCCATATTAACTCTTTCATGAGAGAATTTCCCTTCCTAGGGGTAGATTTCATCTCACTTCCTGTTGTCTCCTTCCGTTTGCAAGTAGGAGTCGTTTGTAAGTTAGATGTTTGAAAGTAGGGTCCTGCCCTATATACTCAGCAGAAATTTGGGCCTTAGGTGTTGCTGTGGCCAAAACACTGTAAGCCCTCACAGGGCCCTGCTGTGAAATATTAGATCAAGAATTGTAATTACATGCCCCTGTTGAACAGGAGCTGAAAAATTAGGCCTTAGGCACTGGTGCTGGTGCCACAACACTGCAACCCCTCACAGACACTCTAGTTGGAACGCAGGAACGAGCCCTGCTGCAAAGTATTTCATCAAAAATTGTAATTACACGCCCCTGTTAGACAGGGGCAGAAAAATTGGGCCTTAGGCACTGGTGCTGGTGCCACAACACTGCAACCCCTCACAGACACTCTAGTTGGAACGCAGGAACGAGCCCTGCTGCAAAGTATTGCATCAAAAATTGTAATTACACGCCCCTGTTAGACAGGGGCAGAAAAATTGGGCCTTAGGCACTGGTGCTGGTGCCACAACACTGCAACCCCTCACAGACACTCTAGTTGGAATGCAGGAACGAGCCGTGCTGCAAAGTATTACATCAAAAATTGTAATTACACGCCCCTGTTATACAGGGGCTGAAAAATTGTGCCTTAGGCACTGGTGGTGGCGCCCAGAACCAAAAATGTTCTTACAAGCTATCAGCGTGATGATTGAGGAGGAAGAGGATAATTACTCAGGGATAGTCACTCAGCATCAGCATAGGCAGTCTTTGAAGGGATCTGAAAAAAATTATTCAGTTACATCAGCATCAGGTGCTTGGTAGCTGGTGGTGATCCAAGACTGATTCATTTTTATGAAGGTCAGCCGATCGACCGAGTCAGTGGACAGACGCACCCTGTGATCGGTTACCACGCCTCCAGCAGCACTGAATGTGCGTTCCGAAAGAACGCTGGATGCAGGACAGGCCAGTAGCTCAATTGCATACTGTGCAAGCTCTGGCCAGTGATCCATCCTCAAGACCCAGTAACCCAGAGGATTTTCGGTGGGAAAGGTGTCCAAGTCTGATCTTGCCCCTAGGTATTCCTGCACCATGTAAAACAGACGCTGGCGATGGTTGCTGGAACCGATCATACCTTGGGGCTGCGGACCAAAAAATTGTCTGAACGCATCGGTCAGACGGCCACCTTCTCCACCGCTCCTTCTTTGACTGACCGAAGCCTCAGCAACACGTTGTCCAGAAACAGGAGTTTGTAACCTCCCAGTCTCTGGGAACGCGTTGCACAGACCTTTCTGCAAGGCCTCCCGAAGATGTTTCATCCTCTGCTCCCTCTGCGATGGCAAGATAAGGTCCGCAACCTTACCCTTGTAACGTGGATCAAGGAGGGTTGCCAGCCAGTATTGGTCCTTCTCCTTGATACCACGAATACGAGGATCCTTACGCAGGCTTTGCAGGATCAGGGAGGCCATGCAGCGTAGGTTTGCTGAGGCATTCGGTCCGGAGTCCTCTGGGTCACTAAGGACAACAACGTCCGCAGCCACCTCCTCCCAGCCACGTACAAGTCCATGTGTTCCTTGGGACTGATCCCTTAAAGACTGCTGATGCTGAATGCCAGGCTCCACCTCCATACTGACACAATCTTCCTCCTCCTCCTCCTCCTCCTCCTCGTCCTCTTCCTGTGTGATCGGCGGGCACGCAGGAACACTGTCTGGATAAAGGGGGCCTTGAGAGCTAAGGAAGTCCTCCTCTTCCTGCCTCTGTTCTGCCTCAAGTGCCCTGTCCATTATTCCACGCAGCGTGTGCTCCAACAGGTGGACAAGGGGGACAGTGTCACTGATGCATGCACTGTCAGTGCTCACCATCCTCGTGGCCTCCTCGAATGGTGACAGGACAGTGCATGCATCCCTGATCATGGCCCACTGGCGTGGGGAAAAAAAACCAAGGTCCCCTGACCCTGTCCTGGTGCCATAGTCGCACAGGTACTCATTTATGGCCCTCTGCTGCGTGTGCAGCCGCTGCAGCATGGCCAATGTCGAGTTCCACCTGGTGGGCATGTCACAGATTAGGCGGTTCTTGGGCAGGTTAAACTCCTTTTGGAGGTCCGTCAGCCGAGCACTGGCATTATATGACCGGCGGAAATGCACACAGACTTTCCTGGCCTGCCTCAGGACATCCTGTAAGCCTGGGTACCTGCCCAAGAACCGCTGCACCACCAAGTTAAGGACGTGAGCCAAACAGGGCACATGGGTCAGTTGTCCCTGTCGGAGGGCAGAGAGGAGGTTGGTGCCATTGTCGCAAACAACCATTCCTGCCTTAAGTTGGCGTGGCGTCAACCACCTCTGAACCTGCCCCTGCAGAGCTGACAGAACCTCTGCCCCAGTGTGGCTCCTGTCCCCCAAGCACACCAGCTCAAGCACCGCATGGCATCTTTTGGCCTGCGTACTTGCGTAGCCCCTTGAACGCCTACGGAGCACCGCTGGTTCCGAGGAAGAGGCCATGGAGGAAGAAGAAGAGGAGGGGGTGGAGGAGAGAGGTGTGTCACAATCAGCATTTTGGAGGCGTGGTGGCGGAACAACCTCCAACACTACTGCACCTTGTCCTGCATCCTTCCCAGCTGCCAGCAGAGTCACCCAATGCGCCGTGAAACTTAAGTAACGTCCCTGTCCATGCCTGCTGGACCATGAGTCAGCGGTAATATGCACCTTACCGCTGACCGCCCTGTCCAGCGAGGCATGGACATTGCCTTCCACATGCCGGTAGAGAGCTGGAATCGCCTTCCGTGAGAAAAAGTGGCGTTTGGGTACCTGCCACTGAGGAACCGCACATTCCACAAACTCACGGAAGGGGGCAGAGTCTACCAACTGAAAAGGCAGCAGTTGAAGTGCTAGCAATTTTGCCAAGCTAGCATTCAACCGCTGGGCATGTGGATGGCTGGGAGCAAACTTCTTTCGGCGGTGCAGCAGCTGGGGCAGGGAAATTTGCCTGGTACAATCGGGCGTCGGTGTACCAAAAGCAGATTGCCCACAAGTACTTGGCTGTGACACACCTAATTCTACACCTTCATTCCTCTCACTGCAGGTCTCAGAGAGGACTGAAGGTCTAGTGGGGTTGGAAATCTCAGCTGATGAGGAGCAAGGAGAGATCCTCTTTGTTCTTTGGTGTGGGTCTTTTAGATATGCTTGCCAACGAACTGCATGGCAGGTCAACATATGTCTGGTCAAGCATGTGGTACCCAAGCGGGAGATGTTTTGGCCACGCGAGATACGCTTGAGACATATGTTGCAAATAGCAGCGGTGCGATCTGATGCACTGGTCTCAAAAAAGGCCCACACCAAAGAACTTTTTGAATAACGCGCAGAGACTGCAGCGCCCTGCACATGTGGAGCTTTGGGGTGTGATGCAGTCAATGTGCTGCCCTTAGGCTGGCCCCTGGAGGGCATCCTGCCTCGTTGGTGATGTGCCGCCTCCTCCTCCTCCTCCTCCTCCTCTCTCCTATCAGGCACCCACGTTGAGTCAGTGACCTCATCATCCCCTCCCTCCTCATCACTGGAGCAAACCTGGCAGTATGCTGCAGCAGGGGGAGCATGACTGCCAGATTGCTGTCCTTCTTGGGCACCCCCTCTGTCCGTGCTCATGTTACTGCCTTCATCGAGCTCAGTATCATCATCAGAGCCTTCCAAACGCTGGGCATCCTCCTGGAGCATGTACCCAACACTGTGGTTAAACAGTTCGAGGGAATCCTCATGAGGACATGGTGGAGCTAGGGAAGGAGTCACTGATGACATTGAGCTGAGGGAAGAGGCCGCTGCTTTGCCAGACAAAGCACCCTGGGCATGGGTGAGAGAGGATGAGGAGGATGAGGACGGCTTGGTCATCCACTCGACCAAGTTTTCCGCATGTTGCGGCTCAACACGGCCAGCTGCCGAAAAAAAGGCCAAGCGTGTCCCATGGCCACGTGCTGATGAGGATGCACCGTCTCCACGACCAGCACTAGACACAGAGCCTGCTTGCCCTCTCTTATTGGCTTGTGACTGTCTGCCTCTCCTTCTTGGCCTTCCAGACATACTAATGGCCTGTAGCTGCACTAAGCTCCGATAGAACACTTGTAATTTTCTTCAGGTAGCTTTATATACTGTAACCAGACAAGCCTGCCTGTCAGTAGGAAGATAACAGGAACGGATCTAGCTGAACACTGTGAGCAGGACGCACTGCACTAAATGTAAATAGCAGGAACGGATCTAGCTGAACACTGTGAGCAGGACGCACTGACTGCACTAAATGTAAATAGCAGGAACGGATCTAGCTGAACACTGTGAGCAGGACGCACTGACTGCACTAAATGTAAATAGCAGGAACAGATCTAGCTGAACACTGTGAGCAGGACGCACTGCACTAAATGTAAATAGCAGGAACGGATCTAGCTGAACACTGTGAGCAGGACGCACTGACTGCACTAAATGTAAATAGCAGGAACGGATCTAGCTGAACACTGTGAGCAGGACGCACTGCACTAAATGTAAATAGCAGGAACGGATCTAGCTGAACACTGTGAGCAGGACGCACTGCACTAAATGTAAATAGCAGGAACGGATCTAGCTGAACACTGTGAGCAGGACGCACTGCACTAAATGTAAATAGCAGGAACGGATCTAGCTGAACACTGTGAGCAGGACGCACTGACTGCACTAAATGTAAATAGCAGGAACAGATCTAGCTGAACACTGTGAGCAGGACGCACTGCACTAAATGTAAATAGCAGGAACGGATCTAGCTGAACACTGTGAGCAGGACGCACTGACTGCACTAAATGTAAATAGCAGGAACGGATCTAGCTGAACACTGTGAGCAGGACGCACTGCACTAAATGTAAATAGCAGGAACGGATCTAGCTGAACACTGTGAGCAGGACGCACTGCACTAAATGTAAATAGCAGGAACGGATCTAGCTGAACACTGTGAGTAGGACGCACTGCACTAAATGTAAATAGCAGGAATGGATCTAGCTGAACACTGTGAGCAGGACGCACTGACTGCACTAAATGTAAATAGCAGGAACGGATCTAGCTGAACACTGTGAGCAGGACGCACTGCACTAAATGTAAATAGCAGGAACGGATCTAGCTGAACACTGTGAGCAGGACGCACTGCACTAAATGTAAATAGCAGGAACGGATCTAGCTGAACACTGTGAGCAGGACGCACTGCACTAAATGTAAATAGCAGGAACGGATCTAGCTGAACACTGTGAGCAGGACGCACTGCACTAAATGTAAATAGCAGGAACGGATCTAGCTGAACACTGTGAGCAGGACGCACTGCACTAAATGTAAATAGCAGGAACGGATCTAGCTGAACACTGTGAGCAGGACGCACTGCACTAAATGTAAATAGCAGGAACGGATCTAGCTGAACACTGTGAGCAGGACGCACTGCACTAAATGTAAATAGCAGGAACGGATCTAGCTGAACACTGTGAGCAGGACGCACTGCACTAAATGTAAATAGCAGGAACGGATCTAGCTGAACACTGTGAGCAGGACGCACTGACTGCACTAAATGTAAATAGCAGGAACGGATCTAGCTGAACACTGTGAGCAGGACGCACTGCACTAAATGTAAATAGCAGGAACGGATCTAGCTGAACACTGTGAGCAGGACGCACTGCACTAAATGTAAATAGCAGGAACGGATCTAGCTGAACACTGTGAGCAGGACGCACTGACTGCACTAAATGTAAATAGCAGGAACGGATCTAGCTGAACACTGTGAGCAGGACGCACTGACTGCACTAAATGTAAATAGCAGGAACAGATCTAGCTGAACACTGTGAGCAGGACGCACTGCACTAAATGTAAAGAGCAGGAACGGATCTAGCTGAACACTGTGAGCAGGACGCACTGCACTAAATGTAAAGAGCAGGAACAGATCTAGCTGAACACTGTGAGCAGGACGCACTGCACTAAATGTAAAGAGCAGGAACAGATCTAGCCTAATCTAGCTCTCAAATCAAATGACACTGTCTGTCTCTCTCTCTATCAGCACACCGGAACACACTACACAGGGCCGCCGTGCAGGCGGCCTTATATAGTGTGGGGCGTGTACTAAATCCCCTGAGCCATAATTGGCCAAAGCCACCCTGGCTTTGGCCAATTACAGCTCTCTCTACTGACGGCGCTGTGATTGGCCAAGCATGCGGGTCATAGTGCATGCTTGGCCAATAATCAGCCAGCAATGCACTGCGATGCCGCAGTGAATTATGGGCCGTGACGCGCCACACGAATTTGGCGCGAACGGCCCATAACGTTCGCAATTCGACGGACGGTCGAACAGCCGATGTTCGAGTCGAACATGGGTTCGACTCGAACACGAAGCTCATCCCTATCTGGCACCCAAGTCGCCTCATTGACCTTATCATCATCATCATCTCCATCTCCTCCATCTTCATCATTACCACTGGAGACAACTTGGCAATACGCTGTCGCTTGGGGAACATGAATGCCAATTTGTCTACCAGTGTTCCTCCCTCTCTCTAGGCTCATGTTCTGTCATCCTCGACCTCAGAACCAACATCTGAATCCAGTAATGACTGGTCATCATCAAGGAGCAAGTGGCTGACGCTTTAGTCAAATAACTCAGCTGACTCCTCAATGGCTGATGTTGGGGCTATGGCAGGAATAGATGTGGACAAGGAGGCAGGTTTATCCACTCTGGCGACTACAGGGGACTGCACACTTGTCTCTGCTTGCATGACAGAGGATGAGGAGGTTAAGGAAGGTTTAGTAAGCCAGTCCACCACCTGCTCTGCATGCTGTGGCTGGATAGCATTGGCAAACTCACTATTGCCAATGCCATTGAAAGAATACTTTTATCCTGTGGGGCGGGAATGAGCAATGATTGGATAAAGTCATGATGACAGTGTCCAATCATGACTCTGACAGTGCTCTGTGCCTTAATTGGCTAAAGCTTTCACTGCTTCAGCCAATCAGGGCTTGCAATGCACTGTTCAGCGTGGCAATGCATTGTGGTCGGTTCGGGGGGGGCAAACAAACGGTTGAACGTCCCGTTTGTTCGGCTGTTTGCCGAACAACCGAACAATGAAAGTTCGGCCCGAACTTATGCTCGGGCCAAACCGTTTGCCCATCCCTACTAGTAATGGTAGTGATGAGCGATTTTTAGCGGGACTGCGACATTGCGGCAGACAGATCGGACACTTTTGACACTTTTGTGGGACCAATGACATTTATACAGCGATCAGTGCTATAAAAATGCACTGATTACTGTATAAATGACACTGGGCAAGGGATTAACACTAGGGGACGATCAAGGGGTTAAGTGTGTCCTAGGGAGGTGCTTTCTAACTGTGGGGGGGAGTAGACTGACTGGGAGTACAGAGAGATCACTGTTCCTGATCACTAGGAACAGACGATCACACTGTACCCCCTGACAGAACGGGGATCTACTTTGTTTACATTGGTAGATCCCCATTCTGCCTCCCTGCGGAGCGATCGCGGGTGGCCAGCGGACATCGCAGCCTCAGGCCACGCACATCGGCTCTGGTGCTGTGCCACAGGAGGGCGCTTGCCCTCTGTAACTATTACATGAAGCGCCGTACCATTACGATGAATCGTGCAATAGAGCTGCCCTGCCGCAGTATAACTGTGACGGCTGGTCGGCAAGTGGTTAAATAGTTTGTTAACCTAAAAAAAATGTTATCCTGTCCCTTTGAAGCATGTTTTACAGCACAGTGCTTGTGCTGTGTCATTTGCCCCCCTGTAACACCTGAAATACCTGGCTGATCTGCCAGTTTCTACCCTCACCTCTGTAAACTGACTATGGTATATCATGGCTGCTAAGCCCTGACACCGTGGTTAGTTTACGTGCTTCTGTCATCCGCAGGTCTCCTGTCCTCTTCTGTCCCCCCCCTGCCTGCCAGCTAGTGACAGAGCCCACACCCCCCTCCTGCTGCTGGAATAACATGTATATATTTATAGTATCAGCGCTGTCTCTTAATGCAGTGTCCCCCTGTGTGTGTGATTTATACAAAAAAAGCAACTTATACGCTCATGTGACCAGCCGGCTCTCTCCTTCTCCCCTCCCAACTGACGTCAGTGGGGGAATCTTGGCCCCAACCACTGCATCTATCAGATGGGGAGAAGAAAGAGTCAGACGGTCATGTGAACGCCAATCAGCGTTCAGAAATTAAGTATAATCGGCTTTTTTTTATGAATTAAGAGCCAGCGCTGATAGTATAAACATGTAAATCTGGCTTGACAACCACTTTATTAGTATAAAACATAGATATGTAAAGAACATTTAGGAGCAAATCTCTCCTAATATACAGAGGCCACATGCTGTCTGGTGGACCATACAAAAATGTCCATTATATTGATGTACATAGTTAGAACTAGTTGTCACTCTTCTGTTTCGATTGGTAATATCATGTTGTGCTAGTAAAAATCCAAAGTATGAAACGCAATCCATAGCAAAGCAAAACATTTCAAAACACGTAAGCCCCTGGAGTGTACCTGTAGGATGTCTGCAGGCTCGGAGCGGGCTGGGGATGGAGGTGCTGGCACCATCTTGGATTTTCCCTGCGACATGCAGGCCACAGAAGCACAGTTTAGGAATCTTCCTAGATCGCCCCGGGGTTTGGTCGCTGGGAGGCTTGGGCTGCTCCTTGGGCTTTCCCTTGCCAATCGGAACGGTTTGGGAAAGATGTGGACTACTGTGTAGGAGATACTGCCTTGTGGAGACCGTCAGGACCGGGAGCTGCCGTGATACACCAACATGAGAACCTTAAAGCTGTTTTTAATGGCCATGACAATGTTTATAAGATCTGCCATGTTTAGGATATGCCTCATTATTGGTGCATTGTTTGGTGCTTCAAATCTGATTGAGCATAATGGCTGGCAACCTGAGAAGACCTACAATTGTTTGGTTCTCAGTGCTATGTGATCAGAAAACTGGTGACTGTCAGTCACCACTGTCCGCCCCGTCCGCACACTGAACCGCTTGGTTGTGGAGATGGTGGGAGCGTCTGCCTCAGGCTCTCAAAGGCTTACTGAGAGGCAGAGCTGGGTGTCGGTCCAGGCATCTGGGTGGATCCCGATCATATGGTTGCGATGTTTCCCCAACCTGGACCACATCTGTGACATCAGCAGACAGTGGGCTTCAGCACACTGAAAATGAGTAAGTTGAAAATGAGTAACAAGAGTACAGAACAAACTGCACTCCTGTGATCCACAGGAGAAGTACAGCCAAACAAGCTTTGGCTGTACTTCTCCTTTAAAAGGTGTTCGTTTTTGGAGTTCTAGATACTGTGTAGTGTGGCCAGTTGTTCAAATCTTGAAAACTTAACAACTCCTTCCTAAGCACTGGGGTCGTTCACTGTGTGGCCATCCTGCTCTGGTATAAAAACATGCCAATAATTCACTCTCAGTGCACTATTCTTTGCTTTAAAAAGTTATAGAGCACCTTGCCTCACCAGGCCTAAGCACTATAATGCCCCGTACACACGGTTGGACATTGATCGGACATTCCAACAACAAAATCCTAGGATTTTTTCTGACGGATGTTGGCTCAAACTTGTCTTGCATACACACGGTCACACAAAGTTGTCGGAAAATCCGATCATTCTAAACGCAGTGACGTAAAACACGTACGTAGGGAATATAAACGGGGCAGTAGCCAATAGCTTTCATCTCTTTATTTATTCTGAGCATGCGTGGCACTTTGTGCGTCGGATTTGTGTACACACGATCGGAAATTCCGACGGATTTTGTTGTCGGAAAATTTTATAGCCTGCTCTCAAACTTTGTGTGTCGGAAAATCCGATGGAAAATGTGTGATGGAGCCTACTCACGGTCGGAATTTCCAACAACAAGGTCCTATCACACATTTTCCGTCGGAAAATCCGACCGTGTGTACGGGGCAATAGTCTGATGCTGTAAGCATGTTGGTTGCTATCATTGTAGTAACAGGGAAATAAAAAGGTGCCCAGATTATGCACACTAAAATATTCTATATTGTGTTGAAATTTGATTTTCAAAGTTCACAACACAGACATTGAAATCCTAGCTTTTTTCTGGAGGACAGACCTTGGTAGGCTGCCAGTTCTGAAAACACACAGGCACACAGCAGGTGTTTTTTTTTATTTCAATAGTTTTTATTGAGTATTTATAGAGAAGGGTACAAACAGATAAAAATGTGATACATTTTGTACAGTACATCTTTTGTGAAAAGAGCACACTCTGGGGGTAATTTACTATAGCGCTATGGCGCTAATTCGCGCAAATTGCCGCAAATTAACGTTAATTCGCGGCAATTTAGCGCGAATTAGCGCTAATAGCGCTAATTCGCGCTAAAACGGTATTCACTATAGCGCTGGTGAGAAAATACTCCCAAAATCGAATTTACTATAGCTCCCTGAAACTAAATAGAGCCCAAACCCTTACTCTGCTAAAACCTAGAGAATTGCACATGGAAATAATGTTTAGAGCATGATATAATTGTCTAAATGGTACTGAAATATGCGGTATATTATTTAAAGATTATCTGCTTTTAAACTGTGTGAAAAAGTGATTTCTACACTGAAATAGCTTTAAAAGTCTGAAAAGTGAAAAATTCCCCGTTTTGGACAACTAGGTGCCAACACAACTGAGCATGCTCAGACCTGAAAATAACTCTCATTTTAACTCAAGTGTCTTTTTTACCTGGAGGTATAGTAAATACCAAAATGAGAGCTAATTAGAGAGCATTTTTTGGGAGTTAAAATCTGCTCTAATTTAGTCCAAATGAAGTTTCAGTCATTGATTCTAATGGAACATTTCTAACTTTCACCAAAAAACCTTTTAATGTTGAGATGAAATGTATCTTTCTGTGAAATAAATTTTCCTTTGCAACATTGTTGCTTCTACTTAAAATATTTTGATTTTAAGAATGCTACAATGTGGAATGTTTTGATGTTTTGGTAAAATATATTTTTCTCTGTCACTTTCACTTGTTACTCTTCATCTCAAAACAATCTTTAACCTAAACTCACACAGGTGTCTTTACAATCCACAAACAATACCATTGCTGATGAAAATTTAAAATGAATCACAATTTTTTGTGCTTTGTATTATTTCCAAATATTCATAATTTGAGCCCAAAAAAATGTGATATGTGTACCAACATCAGAAAGCAAAATGTCATTCCCAAAAATTTGAGGGTAATATTCTACTCTCACCCACAAAAAAACACCAAATATCACAGAATAAATCAAGAAGAATAACTCTTGAGTAATGTAATTCCATCACCTGTATGTCCATAGAAATGCAGTATTTATGTGTTTTTATGTGTATTTATGTGTAGTTATGTGTAGTTATGTGTAGGAGGGTCTCACATGTGGTAGCTCCGTGGCTTAGAGGTTAGAACTTCTGCTTAGTATCTCTGAGGGTCTGGGTTCAAATCTTAACCATGTTACTTCATGTAGAGAAGTTGTCTCATCTCCCAGGTCCTATAACTATGTCTAATTGTAGTAGTTATGTGTAGGAGGGTTTCACCACCATTGTAAGTCTTTTCCAGATACACAATATAGCCAAAAGTATTGGGACGCCCGCCTTTACACACACATGAACTTTAATGGCAGCCCAGTCTTAGTCCGTAGGGTTAAAATTTGATTTGGCCCATCCTTTGCAGCTAGAACAGCTTCTGGGAAGGCTGTCCACAAGGTTTAGTCTGCCTATGGGAATGTTTGATCATTCTTCCAGAAGTGCATTTGTGAGGCCAGGCACTGATGTTGGATGAGAAGGCCTGGCTTGCAGTCTCTACTCTAATTCAGCCAAAGGGTGTTCTATCGGGTTGAGGCCAGGACTCTGTGCAGGCCAGTCAAGTTTCTCCACCCCAAACTTGCTCATCCATGTCTTTATGGACCTTGCTTTGTGCACTGGTGTGCAGTCATATTGGAACAGGAAGGGGCCATCCCCAAACTGTTCCCACAAAGTTGGGAGCATGAAATTGTCCAAAATGTCTTGGTATGCTGACGCCTTAAGAGTTCCCTTCTCTGAAACTAAGAGGCCAAGCCCAACCCCTGAAAAACAACCCCGCACCATAATCCCCCTCCACCAAATCATTTGGACCAGTGCACAAAGCAAGGTCCATAAAGACATGGATGAGTGATTTTGGGGTGGAGGAACTTGACTGGCCTGCACAGAGTCCTGACCTCAACACAACAGAACACCTTGGGGATAAATTAGAGAGGAGACTGTAGGTCAGGCCTTCTCGTCCAACATCAGTGCCTGACCTCACAAATGCACTTGGAAGAATGGTCAAACATTCCCATAGACACACTCCTAAACCTTGTGGACAAGAAGAGTTGAAGCTGTTATAGCTGCAAAGGGTGGGCCAAATGAGTTTTGAACCCAATACTAATACTGGGATGCCATTACAGTTCATGTGTGTTTAAAGGCAGGCATTCCAATACTTAGGCCAATATACTGTATATTGCTTGTGACACTGAGCATGGCTATGGACTTAGGGCTGGTTCACACCACAGAGATGCAGAGAACATGTGTGGGGCTGCCTGGTGGCTAAGTGGGTAGCAGTTCCGTCTAGCAGCACCTGGGATGTTGGTTCAATTCCCCAACATGCTAATGCTTGTGTTGAAGTTTATATGTTCTCCCTGTGTGGGTTTCTCACCACAATCCAAAGACATGCTGGCATCTTATTTGTCTCCTGTCGAAATAGGTTCTAATGTAAGATTGTTAATTTTGGACTTTATATTGGAAGCTCATTGCAGCCAGGGACTGATGTTAATGTTTATTAGCACTAATCATGCCCAGGGACTTGGGCATTTCAAATTTTAGGGTTTACACTGCACGGGTACATATGCTTAGAAAACTGTTGCTTTGTTTATGTGGATGCAAATGGACTTTGATCTTTGGCCTGTAGTTGGAGATTTGATGCACAAAGCCAAGGGCTAACACAGTTGCAAATCGTATTATGTGTTCCTGCTCATCAGGTGCAATCACTTTAGACATACATGAAGAGACAGATTGAAAGATACTGGTGGGCGTGTACTTCTATTGGGTGTGTCAGTGTGCTAACAATACAACCTCTCTTATATAAAGGCCTGCAGTAGGGGGGTTCGTTTGGCCTGAGAAGGTCAGGTTTTTTGTTGTGATGGAGAAGGAATGATATTGGGAGATTTGATGAAATTCTTGTGCATTTTTTCAATCAAAAGTGGGTTTATGTGGCCATGCTGTCAATGTTGTGTGTGTATTGTTCCTGTCTGATCATGCAAACATCGTTTGGAAGCATCTGCTGACCTACTATTTTTGATCTCATTTAATCGTGTACACCGAAATGCAGCTTCCAGCAGAACATGGTCACCTATGTATGTGTGGATTGTGGGCTGGTGGTGGGTGTTTTGAATAAGTCTTTTGCAATATTCTGTTGGAATGCTTTGTAAGAATGACTGTTAAGTATGTTTCTATAATCTTGCAGATAATAATGTGATGTGTCCCCGCTATACACTGAAATTAAAGCTGTGTCCACTCTAAGGTTTTGTCTAATTTTAGATTGTAAGCTCCTATGAGCAGGGCCCTTAAAATTCTGTTGCTAAATGTAGTACCATATATCCTTTCCAAATTTTTTTGAAGCTAGTAAATGTAAATTTTTTTTCTGCTGGTAAAATAAATACATTGAGCTTTTGTTGTGGTGTGTGTGTGTGTGTGTGTGTGTGGTGTGTTTTTTTTTTTTTTTCTCCTACTTTTCTTTCTTTAGTTTTTGTGGGTGGTGGTTTTGGGAAAGTGCAATATCTCTTTTATATTTTATTTCAATATGTATTTGTGCACCAAAAAAACGAATCTCTTTGCCCTGGTTCACATGCTACTTTGAAATTGCGCTACTTCACTTGAAGTAGCACGATTTCAAAGTAGCAAGGTCAGTGTGATTTCAGGTGGCTTCATACACAAATGTCTATTGAAGTCGCACCTGAAATCAGCAAAAGTAGTGCAGGAACTACTTTAGCAAATTGATGCGGTGCCACAAAAAAAAGTAGCATCAATTGGAACAGTGCCATTGCCAATAGTCATGTGATTTGATCTTTCAAATCGCATGACCAATCGCTCCAATGTAAACCTAGGCTTTTGCACAACTGCAAGTTATATATAAAAATTCCACCTTTATCATTAACAGCTGTGGAGAATTGCAGGTAATGAATTCAGCTGGTGGATAGGCAGTGTTTGAATGTGTCAGCTCTGGTTCACATTGGTGTGATTTGACATGTCAAATCTGTGGCAATTGCACTGTTCTAATTGGTGCGATTTGTATTGATATTGGTGCAGAAACCTGCACTGATGTCTCTGATGTTGCCCCCACAGGCGGGACTGACATGCAGGAATGAAATTGTGGGAGTTCAGCTGAACGATTTCCTCCCTCTGTCAGTGTGAACCAGGACTCAAACTGGGCCTTTTGCCTTTGTAATTCACCTGCTGCTAACCCAGGGACACCATTTCTTAGCAAACTCCCTTAAGTTTACCTTCAAATATATGTAGAAATACAGATTTGCATATCTAAAAATAAAAAAATACTAATCATGGTTGAGATCACATATTCGCAGCGGCAATCAAAAGCGTGGTTTCACCTTCTGACCTGGAAATTATTCATTGTATGCACCCGGAAGTTCCTGTGCTGGTCAGGATCTCCATCTAGGTGGACATGGCGAGGTCTCTTTAGCAGAGAGGAGGCGCTGCTCATTGGCTGGGTAAGTGTAGGATATGTACTTGTACTTAATCAATGCGGGGTGGATGTCATAGTTAGATTTGGTGTGGGTGGGGTTCATTGATTTGTTTGGCATCACCACACATTTGCTTCCGTCCCATGTGCACACATCGCTTCCTGTATTTGTTCTGCTGATGTAAATCAGTAAGGACTATGCAAGTATAAATGAGAGCTCCTTTTATTAAAATATATGACTTGTTTCACAGCTGGGTGAATTTTCCAGAAAATTTGGACCTCTGAGTTGCATGACAAGTTGTACCCCATGATTCTCAATGACAACCATTCATATCTGTGCTACTTTAAGTCGCACCAACTTCAAAGTAGTCCCTGTACTACTTTGGTGTGACTTGAGGTATATCGGGTACAATATTACACAGGCATTCCCAGAAGTTGGGGCCAAGTTGCAGCGGCAAAGTGGCAGCAAAATAGTGTGACTTTCAGGTCGCAGCAGTGTGAATGAGATTCAAGGATAACACCTTTGAATTTGGCCCTATTGTCACTTGTGCATCCTGAAGGTGTAGCAAATTCGTCCCTGCACTACCTTGGTTTGACTTTGATGCGATTTGAGGTCCATACACCACAAGATTACACAGACATTGCTTCAAGTCATGACAAAGCAGTGCAATTTTAAGGTCGCACAAGAGCAAATGGGGCCTTATTCAAAGGTGTTATCAATTAATCGCATTAGGTTACTTTCACACTTGGGTGACTTTTCATGGAGCTTTGGACCTCAGAGTCACATGAAAAGTTGTCCCCATGATTTCCATGCATATTTATTAGAGCTGCACGATTAATCGTCATCGTGATTTTTTTTTTCCCCTTTACGATCTTGAAAAAAGAGTTTCACGATTCTTGCTATGCAAAGAACTCTCTCTGCTCTTCTGAAGCCACAGCCGAAAAACCAGGAAGTCTGCCAAGAATTAGAACATTCTTTATCGGTGAACTTAACTAGAAACCTTGTAACAATTTGTCAATTAAATAGACTTCTGTGTAAGTGAGGAAAGTTTAACCACTTAAACACTAAACATTTTTCTGACATTTGTTGGTTTCAGGTTAAAATCATTTTTTTTTTGCTAGAAAATTACTTAAAACCCCCCAACATTATATATATATTTTTTTAGTAGAGACCCTAGAGAATAAAATGGTGATTGTTACAATATTTTATGTCACACTGTATTTGCGCCTTTCAAATGCAATTTTTTTTGGAAAAAAGTACTTTAATGAATTAAAAAAAAGAAAAGTTAGCCCAATTTTTTGTGGGATAATGTGAAAGATTTTACGTCGCGAGAATCGTGATCTTTTTATTCTAAGCAAAAAAATTGTGATTCTCATTTTGGCCAGAACCGTGCAGCTCTAATATCTATGCAACTTCACCCATGTTCACATAGATCTGAATTGACATGTCAAACTGTAGGCCAAATCGGCACCTATTGATGGCAATGGAACTGTCCGAATTGGTGCGATGCCACAACAATTCCCAAAAGTAGTTCCTGCACTACTTTGGGCGACTTCAGGGGGCGATTTCTTACCTCCCAACTTTTTGAGATGGGTATAAGGGACACCTATTAGCAAAAGTAGGTAGGCATAGGACACCTTCTTAAAGGAGAACAGTTGGGACCTATGTGATTTCACTAGACATCTGTGCAGGAAAGTGCACTGATGTCTCTGAAATCGCTGACAAAGTCGGGCTGAGTCACACTTGTGCGACTTTGGACATCAGAGTCGTATGACAAGTCATACCCCATGATTTTTAATGTGTACCATTCATATATGTGCGACTTCAAGTAACACTGACTTCAACGTAGTCCCTGTACTACTTTGGTCTGACTTTGATGCGAGTTGAGGTCCATAGACCTCAAGTTTACACAAGCATTCCCTGGAATTGCGGCAAAATTGCTGATGCAAAATCATGGGAAAGTTGCGTGTCTTTCCCTGCGACTCCTGCGTCCATAGACCTCAAGATTACATAGGCATTGCTTAAAGTCGCATTAAAATCTCGCAACTTTCAGGTCGCACAAGTGTGAAAGGTGCCTAAGTCACTGTGCTGAGTACTATTTTATACCTAGAATATAAAGTAGTCCCACCATCAAACACTAGTAAACATATGTTCTCAATATAATTGTGCTTAAATGGCTGAAAATCACACAGATGGTATCACCTACTGAAAGCTTGCATTGTACTCAGCAGCATATGCTGAAAAGAGGCAAATGCCTATTAGCCAATGCCACATCGGCACGAGCATGGTTGTTACTATAATATTAATGCCTGAAATGCAAAACATTATTGTATTGAATCAAACATTAGTAAATGTATTTTCTCTGTAGGTAAGTGCTCAGCTCTGTAGCATAGCGGTATACCCTGCTGCCCCCAAAAGTTCAAGCCATGAATTCAAATCCCACTGACAGCATCACCTCCCAGAAGTGTGCATTGTACTCAGAAGCATAATTAGGCAAAGCACATCAGCTTGCTTTATTCCATATTTTAACTCTTCAAATGCATGCAATGGTATGTACTTATTCCAAAATATGGTATGGAATTCCAAAATTCAAGGAAAAAAATGTCGTAGGGTCCCCCCAGTACATACCAGGCCCTTCAGTATGGACTTTAAGGGGAACCCCACACCAAAATGTAAAATAAATTTGATGTGGGGCCCCCAAAATCCATACCAGACCCTTACCTGAGCATGCAGCCTGGAGGTCAGGATAGGGGGGGACGAGTGAGCACCCTCCCCTTCTGAACCTTACCAGGCCACATACCCCAAAGCACCTTTTCCCCATGTTGATGGGGACAAGGGCCTCTTCCCGACAACACTGGTCGGTGGTTGTCGGTCTGCAGGCAGGGGGTTTATCAGAATCTGGAAGCCCCCTTTAACAAGGGGGCTCCCAGATCCTGCCCCCTATGTGAATAGGTATGGGGTACATTTTACCCCTACCCATTCACCAAAAAAAGCAGTGAAATGTAAAAAAATTAATAGCCGGTTTTTGACAAGTTCTTTATTGTAGAATAGCTCCGAGCTGTCTTCTTCCCTGAGCCATCTTCTCCAGACGCTGTCTCTCCCTCCTCCATCTTCTCCCCGAGCTGTATTCTCCCAGAGCCGTCTCTCCTGCCGCCACCATCTGCTGTGTTCTTCCGCACCGCTGGTTACCCGCTAATAAAAAAAAGCTGCTCTTCTTCCATTGTGGTCTTCCTCCGCTGTGTTGTCACCCGCTGTGTAGTGTCTCTTACATAGCCATGGAGCGGACTCTCCGGGTGACATTATCGGATGGCCACAGAAGACCGCCACAAGAAGAGCGGCTTTTTTTTTATTAGTGGGTAACCGGCTGCGCTGAAGAACACATCAGCGGGAGAAGATGGTGGCAGCAGGAGAGACAGCTCGGGGAGAAGAAACATCAAACACTAGTGAATGTATTTTCTATGTATTTTCTATGTATGACTGTGCTACACCCAATAGGCTAGCGGTCAGCACTTCTACCTTGAGAGAACTCATGGGCTCAAATCCCACAGAGAAATACTAAAAGATTGAATTGGTGAAAAAAAAGCAAATGACTATTAGCCAATTAGCCAAAGCAGCATATGCTGAAAATAGGTGAATGCCAATTAGCCAATGCACTTTAAATTTGGCTGATTCTATTATATTAACTCTTCAAATGCATGCAATGATATGTAAGTATTTAATACTATTATGGTGTGAAATTCCAAACACCACACACTAACTAATGGGTTTACATTTACATTTTTTTGTTTGTTTATTTTAATTCGCTTGTGCACTGAAAAAATAAACACAGCTGGGGGATGGTAGGTTGGCTGGTATTTGAACTTGTACCATGAGTGCTGTGGAGACATCTGAGCAGACTACTAAGCCATTAAGCTAAGTATGAGACCTGCATAATAGTGTAGTATGATTAAAGAATGAATATAAATAATTACCGCTTTATAGTCACCTAAATTAAAAAATAAAAAAACAACATACAACAAATAGATAACCTAAATGTTTAATACATGTAACTTTACAGAATAGCAGACATTACTATGTAATAATCATTCATAACTGCATTAGTTAGCAAAAGAAGGAAAAAACTAGGAATACTAATTGCAACATACATCAATAGATGCACACGAGGTAGAGCACATCTCACATAAAAATGTTTCTTTCACATACATGGATCATGATTACAGTGCAGTACTATATAACAACTTGGTAGGAATTGGCATTTGCATATACACGGAAGCGCTAATTAGCGCCAGCTTAGAATTTACTAACATGTGTTTCTCACTAATAGCGCTAGTTTTTCATTCGCACATTCGCCTGTTGAAATTTTATTTGGCTAAAATGGTCGCTGGTTCGTATTCCCAACCACCCCACAAGACTACTTGCCTGGAGTTTGCATGTTCTCCCTGTGCCTGCGTGGGTTTCCTCCGGGTACTCCGGTTTCCTCCCACACTCCAAAGACATGCTGGTAGGTTAATTGGCTTCTGTCTAAATTGGCCCTAGTATATGAATGTGAGTTAGGGACCTTAGATTGTAAGCTCCTTGAGGGTAGGGGCCCATATTAGTGTATAATGTATATGTAAAGCACTGCGTAAATTGACGGCACTATAGAAGTACCTTAAAGCGGAGTTCCACACAAAAATGGAACTTCCGCTTTTCGGAACCCTCCCCCCCTCCGGTGTCACATTTGGCACCTTTCAGGGGGGAGGGGGGTGCAGATACCTGTCTAAGACAGGTATTTGCACCCACTTCAGGCATAGACTCCCATGGGAGTCTATGCCTCTTCCCGTCCCGACCGCGCTGTCTGCTGGGAACACACAGCTCCCAGGAGAGAGCAGCGACCACTAGGGATGCGCAGCGCGACTCGCGCATGCGCAGTAGGGAACCGGGAAGTGAAGCCGCAACGCTTCACTTCCTGATTCCCTCACCTAGGATGGCGGCGGCAGCTGCCGAGAACCGAGCGGGTTCTCGGCGTCCCCTGCCGACATCGCTGGACCCTGGGACAGGTAAGTGGCCATGTATTAAAAGTCAGCAGCTGCAGTATTTGTAGCTGCTGGCTTTTAATATATTTTTTTTTGGCGGTGTGGGTGAACCCCCGCTTTAAATAAAAATAAATAAGTCTTCACTAATATTATGGTGTGAATCTCCAAAACACCATACACTAGCTAACAAGCAGTTTACATTTGATAAACTTTATTGTATGGTATATAAACCATCAAACACTAGTAAAAGTATTTTGTATATATAATTGTGCTCAGCCCAATAGACTAGCAGTTAGCACCTCTATCTTCAAACATTCAGGTATTGAAAGACTCATGGGTTCAAATCCCACAGAAGAATCCTAAAAGATTACTATTGGTGGAGAAAAGGAGAATTACTGTTAGCCAGTTAGCCAAAAAGCCAAAGCAGCACACAGTGAATGCCAAGTAGCCTTTAATGTGTAACCACTTTAATGTGGTTGATATTATTGTATTAACTCTTCAAATGCATGCAATGGTATGTAAGTATTCACTAATATTATGGGGTGAATCTCCAAACACCACACACTAGCTAACAAGCAGTTTACATTTGATAAACTTTATTGTATAATATATAACACATCAAACACTAGTAAAAGTATTTTGTATATATAATTGTGCTCAGCCCAATAGGCTAGCAGTTAGCACCTCTACCTTCAAACATTCAGGTATTGAAAGACTCATGGGTTCAAATCCCATAGAAGAATCCTAAAAGATTACTATTGGTGGAGAAAAGGAGAATTACTGTTAGCCAATTAGCCAAAGCAACACAAATATACGTGTATATTTATTTACTGAAAATAGGTGATTGCCAAGTAGCCAATGCAGTTTAATGTGAAAGTTTTTATTGTATTAACTCTTTAAATGCATGCAATGGTATGTAAGTATTCAATTATATTATGATGTGACATTCCAAACACCACACACTAGCTAAAGGGCAGTTTACATTTCTTTGTTTGTTTATTTTAATTCACTTGCGCACTGAAAAAATAAACACAGCTGGTGGATGGTAGGTTGTTGTTTGAACTCATACCATGAGTGGTGTGGAGATATCAAAGCAGACCACTAAGCCATTGTGCTAAGTACACTACCTGCATAATAGTGTAGTATTATTAAAGAATGAACATAAATAATTACTGCTTTATAGTCAACTAAATTAATAAATAATAAATCAAAAACATGAAAAAAACAACATACAACAAATAGGTAACCTAAATGATTAATACATGTAACTTTACAGAATAGCAGACATTACTATGTAATAATCATTCAGAACTGCATTTCTTAGCAAAAGAAGGAAAAAAAAAATAGGAATACTAATTGCAATATAAATCAATAGATGCATGGGAGCTAGAGCTCATCTCTGATAAAAAATGTTTCTTTCACATACATGGATCATGGCTACATTTACAAATTTACATTTACAAATGTTTGTTCTCCACTTATATCGCTGATTTTCATGCGCAAATTCGCCGTTTTGTTTCCATTTGGCTAAAATGGGCTCTATTATTTGCCATAGTGCCCAGTACTTCCTGGAGTTATAGTAAATGACCCCCATAGTATACCATGCTAAATATATTAACATTAACTTGAGCTGTGGAGGTAACCACAATACTTATCTTACAGTTGAGGTACTGTCACTTATCCTGTGCACCCCTTCTGGGAACAGACTATGTCCACATTAAAGTGGAAGCACAGTCAACTATACTTCATTAGTTTTAGTTTTTTTAGTAAAAAGCAGTAATAGTCAGTAACAATAGTTCGTCAAAACAGTTACACAATACAGTTTAGAGTACAGGTGTAAAGATAACTTTGAGACCAGTGTCTCAGGTCCAAATATCAAGGGTAGTGTAGGAAGGGACTTGCAGTGTTAAATTTCTTCAAGGTTTATTAACAGTAAGTAGTATGTCTACGTATTGGGCTGGGTCATCTCTCCCTAAATCCCCTATTGGAATCTAATTGTGTGGAAGAGAGCTCAGCATCTTCAATGTTGTCAGGAGTATTAATAGGAGGTGTCAGTGGAGAGGGAGCAAGTCAGTGTTCCGATACCAGGAGGACCAAGGAGACCACTGAGTGGTGTAGGATTGGACATGTCCGGAGCAGGTCATCATGATCTGTTCATATGAGCAGTGTAAATTTATGAGGTCTATTACCTCAGAAACCTTTGGGGATGTGTGGTCTTTCCAGTGTCTAGTTAGTGTCAGTCTTGCCACTAGAAGTATATTTATAATGGTGTTATGGAGTTTAGGAGGATAGTCCTCAATGCCTATAGAAAGTATAGCAAGTGCTGGGTTGGGTGGTATTTTGGTTTTAGTGATGTCAGAGATGATATTGAATATCCCCAACCAGTATTGGAGAATGTTGGGGCATTGCCAGAAAACGTGTAGAAGATTACCGCGTAATCCGCATTGTCTCCAACAGCTATCGCTGTTTATCGGATTGAATTTGGAGAGTTTAGCAGGGGTGATGTACCATCTCAAAGTTATCTTAACAGTGAGTTCCCACAGTGTGGAACATCTAGTGGCTCTCTGAGTGATCCTACACGCCCTCTGCCATTGTAGAAGGGAGAATGTTTGTTGTAAATCCGTTTCCCACTGCAGGTGTGAGGTGGATTTGGAGAATGTGGTTTTCTGTTGGAATAAGTTGTAAAAGAGGGTGATACCTTTTTTCATTGGTGTGCCCGATGTTAGGAGGGCCCATGCTAAAGTCGGTATAGTATGATGGATTTTTGTTAGGTTCCTAAGGAAATGTTTAATTTGTAGATATTTGTATAGGTCTTGTTGAGGTATGTGGTATTCTGTTTGAATATCAGAGAAAGATTTAAGAGCTCCTGAATCATATAAATTGTGTAGGTGTGTTATTCCTTTTCTAGTCCATGGTGTGATGGAGATCTGGGCTATGAGGTGGTGCAGAGCTGTTAGGGGGATTTTCAGAAGTATATTGGACGTGCGTGAGTGGGTGCCCTGTAGTAATCTCATCCAGGATTTGATTGAGGCAATCATTGGAGGAGAGAAGTGGGATGGTATTTTTGCTCCCAGTTGAGTGCTGTAAAGCCATATGTTCAAGGGGTTATGAGGACTGTATTCTTTCTCAATAGATCCCCACAATGTGGATGGGGGTGTCAAGAACCATTCTTTTAGTTGTGTCAATATTGAGGCAGTATAGTAGTCCTGGAAATCTATATATCCTACACCACCGGACATTCTATGTTTGATCAATTTGGCATGGGAGCACCTGGATCTTTTCCCATTCCAAACGAATTTTGATAGTAAAGATTGTAGGGATCTAAAGTAGCTGTTTGGGATTGGTATAGGGAGAGATCTGAAGAGATACAGTATTTGTGGGAGTTGTATCATTTTAAAAGCTGCAAGCTTTCCCCACCAAGAAAATTCAAATTTGGCTGTTTTTTGAAGGTCATTTTGAATTTTGGACCTTAGGGGAATGTAATTATGTTGAAAAAGGAGATTGGTGGATCTTGTGAGCTGGATGCCCAAGTATGTAATACTGGAGTCTGCCCATATGTAGGGGAATTGATTTTGTAGGAGGATTTTATTCACAGCATCTACTCCGAGATCTAATATTTGAGATTTAGTTGTATTTACCTTGTAGTAGGATATTTTGCTAAACCAGTGTAGGGTGTGTTGGACTTCAGGGAGGGAAGATGTAGGTTGTGTTAGGATTAAGATTACATCGTCCGCAAATAGACTGATTTTGTGTGTTTGAGAGCCAATTTTGATGCTTGTTATTTTGGGATTAGATCTTATGTGTTCAGCTAAAGGTTCCATTATTAGGTTGAAAATTAGTGGGGATAGTGGGCAACCTTGTCTTGTTCCATTTGTAATGTTGAATGGGGTAGATAAAAGATTGGATGTGTACACACGTGCCGTTGGGTTAGTATATAGGGCAAGTATGGCCTGTAGGATTCGTCCCTGAAAACCAAATTTCTGTAGTGTGAGGGATAGGTAACTCCAATAGACTCTATCGAACGCCTTCTCTGCATCCAAGGATAGGAGCAGAGAAGGCGTTCCAGTGGAGTTCGTGTGGTGGATAATATTGATCAGTCTTCTAGTTGCGTCCGAAGTCTGCCTACCCTTAGTGAATCCTGTGTGATCGTTGTGTATTAGTGATGGCATAATGTCCATGAGTCTGTTAGCTATCATTTTGGCATATAATTTAAGGTCGAGGTTCAATAAAGATATGGGTCGAAAATTTTGGGGAGAGGTGGGTTCCTTCCCCGGCTTTGGCAAGGTAATTACTAGGGCTGATAACATTTCTGCTGGAAAATGCAAGGACAGTGTTGCATGGTTGTAAAGTTCACATAGATGAGGGGCCAGGATTGAGTGGAAGGATTTCAAATATTCTCCAGTAAATCCGTCTGGGCCTGGGGATTTAGAGTTTGGGAGTTGTATAGTTTTTTGGATCTCCTCTACTGAAAATGGTAAATTTAGTTTGGCGAGGTGATCAGACGTTAATGAAGGAAGTTTAATATGGTCTAGGAATGCCTTAATCTCTATTTGATCTGGTTGGGGGGTGTTGCAATCTGTTTTGAGGTTGTAAAGTTCACCGTAGTAAGTGCTAAAAGCGTCTGCTATCTCTTGAGGATTTAGAAGCTTATCGTGGGTTTTTGGATGAAAGAGATGTGTTATTCTAGGTTTTATACGGTGACCTTTGATTTTATTTGCCATAGTTTTCCCCGCTTTATTATTGGTAACAAAGGATCTAGCTTTAAGTTTACGTTGTGTTTTTTCATAGCTGTCAAGTAGTAATGTTCTATGTTCGTGTCTTAGCTTAAAAATCTGGGTTTGTAATGCTGGTGATGGATGGGTTTTGTTTTGTTTGTCTGCATTTGCAAGAGATGTAGTCAGTTCTTGTATTGTCTGCATTCTATGTTTTTTAAGGTTGGACCCTAATTGTATGAAAAATCCCCTTATATATGATTTGTGAGCATTCCACAAGATCGCCGTGTCAGCCACAGATCCTACATTTGTGTTGAAAAACTCTTCCAGTTTTTGGGATAAAAAAGTAGCGTTGGATTGGTTTTGTAGGAGGTAATTATTCACTCTCCATAAGTAGGATTGTGGTTTGGAATTTTTGTTAGTAATTTGGATGCTGATGGGGGTGTGGTCTGACCAGGTGATGGTATGGATGCAGGAGTTATGAATATTTGGTAGGAGCCACTTATCTGCAAGAAACAGGTCTATACGGGAGTAGGTGTTGTGACGCGGGGAGAGGAATGTATAATCCCTCTCAGCCGCGTGACAGCACCTCCAGACATCATACAAATCATTATTCGTCAGAAAAGAGTTCAGAGGGGATGCAAATCTTTTGGGACCCGAAGAGGAGTCCATGACATTATCCGGTACTAAGTTAAAGTCCCCGCAGATCAGTAAATGTCCTTGCTGCACACTTTGGATTTTTATCAGTGTAGATTTGAGGAACGGTATTTGTCTCTGATTAGGGGCATATATAGTTGCAATGGTGTATACGGTATTTTCTATAGAGCATATTAAGATGATGAATCTTCCCTCTGGATCCAGAATACTGTCCTGTAGCTGGAAACTGACAGTATCTCTAATGGCTATTAGAACTCCCCTTTGCTTCTTAGAATAGCATGCTCTGTAGATGTGAGGAAATTTTATGTGTTGGCAGTTGGGGATCTTGTCTTGTACGCATATGATATCACTGTTGTGGGCTAATGCTGTTTTCCATAATGATGCTCCTTTGCAGGATGGTTCAATCCTTTCACATTTATGGATAGTATTTTGATATCCATATTTGTGGTAGTGTGGTAGTAGTGTGCTATATCGTAGGCTTACTTATCTCTGAATAGGAAGATGTCCACTGTTGATGGGTCTGGGATGGGCGTCCGATGGTTGTTCCTTGGAAGTCCTGGTATCAATGGATGAGCTTTCGTCTCTTAAGGGTGTAGTCTGTGATCAACAAAACATATAAAACTGTTATTGCTTAATAGGTCAAAAATGGTAAATCAAAAGAGATGTTCCACCTGAGAACTGTGTAAGCGATAGCGTGGATCAGGTAACTGTTGTGAAGCAGCCGCTACTCAACAAAGAAAAAATTAAAAGCAAAAGAAAAATATAAAAGATTTTACCAATGTTGGCAAAATAGGAGAGAGGTCAGTGTGCTAAATAAGTAACTGACCAGGAGTGGAGGCAATGTTCAAAATGGTTAACAAATTGAGTGTGACTTAGCAGGGAGTCAGACCAGGGATGTAAGGCGCTCTTGTAGTAGTTGCCAGGGGATACATCATTTTTCAGTGGTTCTTCGGAATTCCCGCTTTTGACGGCCTAGTGGTGGTGGACCTGAGTTGTGTGGGCTAGGATTGTATGATGACTCATTGCTTGGAAGCTCTGGAATGATGCCCCATGTGTGTAGTAGTCGGAGGCCTTCCTTAGGGCTATACACAGTGTGCGTTGTACCATTTTTGGTAATCACCACAGTGGCCGGATGGCGCCATTTGTAAGCGATCTTATGATTGTTAAGCACTTTAGTGACGGTCTTCATTTGTCTTCTCATGTTAAGGGTGTACTGAGATAGATCTGCATATAGGTGAATGCCCTGATATGGTGCTGGGAGGTCAGGTGCAGATCTGGCTTTTGCTAGAAGCTTTTCTTTAGTAGGGAAAAAATGAATTTTCATCAGAATATCCCTAGGTACGGATGCCTCAAGATGTTTGGGTTTTGGTATGCGGTGAATTCGATCCACAATGCGTTCAATCTGCGATACTTCAGGGATCAATTTATCAAACATGTCTGCTGCATATTTGGGTAGATCAGCAGGAAGAACCGTTTCAGGGACACCTCTAATTTTAACATTATTTCTTCGCGAGCGGTCTTCTAGATCCGCGAGTTTCGCTTTTATTCGATCGTTGTCGTCAGCTTGGTCTTTGTATGCGTCTATGAGGTCATTCACTGTCAGAGAGCATTCATCCATTTTGTGTTCAATATGTTGAACTCTCTCCCCCATGCCTTGCATCTCAACAGTAAATTGGTGTATCAGTGTGGAGAAATTGACCATGAGGGATGAGTGAAGAGATAATAACATATCCTTCATTACTGTGTCCAGCACCGGCTGACCGGAGGTTGGAAAGCTCGCTATGGATGGCTGTGTAGTAAGGCCTGCCGCGTCTGTGTGGGGAATGCTACTCACTGCGCCTGAGGCCTGTGTGACAGGATCCAGCCTCATCCTCGCCTTGGCAGGGCTGTTGGAGAGCGGGCTATGTGATGAGGGGTCCCGGGATGATATCGGTCTCACTCCGTCCTCCCAATCTCCATTGTAGTCGTCAGGTAGGTCAGTGTATGACGATGAGGCCTGTGCTGCCGCGCCGCCGCCGCCATCTTGCCACGTCTCCCCCTCTGAAGCCGGCATTGTGAAGAAGTCTGTGAGTTTCTTTGGCTGTCTTATGTCTTTTCGTTTGCGGGACAGCATGAGGGCAGGTTCCGACTTGTGGTGGGAGCTCCGTATGGACTCCGGCGGTTCTGTATCCCTCCGGTTATGTCGATAAGTCCCTGGTCACTGACAGAGCTAACGGCTTAAGCGTCCATTACAGTTGCGCGCAAGCCACGCCCCACAGCAGGTGTTTTTAAACAACTAAGTGGAAACAGACTTCAGAGTCTTTTTTGTGGTCTTTAAGGATGCTTAAGAATTGATTAATTCACAATAAATGCGACTACAGAGGCCATAAATGACTTTTTTTTAAAGCTCTTTTACTTGTTAAGGTTATATTTAATGTCCATAGTCTGGGCGCAGGTGCAAATTCAGGCTGGTGAAGCTTGATGAAGGTAAAGGTTACTGATCTTGAAGATAGATGTAAAATGTTCCTATTACCGGGCATTTTAACTTGATTGAAAGTAAGAAGGCTTTAATTCCTAATAAAATTATATTAAAAAAAGAAATCCATTGAGTACAATGACAGTCTTTTTTTACAAGTTAATTAAATGGTAAAGATATTGCAGGGGTAAAGTATAATGCCCTGTACACACGGTCGGATTTTCCGATGGAAAATGTCCGATCGGAGCGTGTTGTCGGACATTCCGACGGTGTGTGGGCTCCATCTGACATTTTCCATCGGATTTTCCGACACACAAAGTTTTTTTTTTTTGTTTTTTTGTTTTTTTAAATATTACATACAGTATATTTTATAGAATATTTTACCCACACATATACATACACACACAGACAGCAGAATTGATGTCAGGCCACACTTTAGAATGTATGCATTTGAATAAAGCCAGTGACAAGCATTGTACACAATTTAGAGAATGTGCAGCAGACAAGAGGTCATTTCTACAATTAAAGACATTACAATCTGCAGTAAGTTGGGCTTTACTCCTATAACACCAGCAACAGGTAACCCATCGGAAGGATAACAAATGAAGCCCCCTGTGAATCCTGGACTTGTTCAAGAACGCAGTACATTGCCCCAACTGTCACTGGAGCATTAATCAGATGCAACAAAATAAAAACACACAATCTTACACACTAAGGCAGGGCGCACACACACACTTTTTTTTCCATTCATCCAGCTTAACGAAAAAAAAAAAAAAATTCCCCCAGCCACACACTCCAGGTGGATGGGGGAATCACTCCCGCTGTGCTATGGTGTTTTCTATAGTCTGCAGCGTTACTGGTCCAGAGAAAAAACCTGGGTGGCTATACAGAAGTCAATCGATAGACCAGGGATACAACCAGAGTGCCCATTCATGAATAGAAATTCAGCTGGTCCCTGCTGAACCAGTTGAATTTTAATCCAGGTATAGCCAGCTTAAGGTAGCACTTAAGATGTGCATAGTGCAGAAATGTTTAGCAAACAGTCTTTCACTGATCATCAGTATGCTCTGTATATTACTATAAAAGAAAGGATTCCACAAACCTTAAACATCAATTGCAATTTTGGACAGATATTGGTCACTAAAAAAGTGATCAGAATTTGTTTAGGTTAGAAACGTCAACCTGTAGACCACTCCGCAAAAAGAAAAATAAACCAATAAGTACCAATGACCAACTAATGTGTGGGTACTTAATGTTTTGCAAAAATCAGGCAAAAGTCACAAAATATGTACAATGGGAATGTGAATGCTAGGGAAAAGCTACGTTTTGCACCTAAACAAAATGCATCTCTAGAATACATTTCCAATTTCTATAAAGGCAGAAAACTGAAGGCACTTTCTCTAACAGCAAGCCATGCAGATCACAGAGTGGCTACACAAGGAAAAAGATCCAAGAATATGGTACTGCAGTCACAGCAAGTCTCCTAAGAGTCCAGCTCCTATGAGGCTGCATAGGTCTGACTTTCATAAATTAGCACCATTTACAGAACACAAGCAATCACTACCATCCGCCCAGAATGCAAACCACAATTTGTAGCAACTGAATCTTAGCTTCTCCACCGAACATTTAAAAAAAAAGGCAAGTCTGAGAGGAAGTCTGATTAAATTAAGGAAAATTTACAACCAGCTTTATAAATAAACATGACCAACCCCAAAGAAGCCTTAGCAATATTTCAGCAACTAGGACACAACCTACTTTTAGATCTGCAGTACATCTTTAAAGTTTTTCCTCACGGTGGTCTAAAAAGCACATGGATTGTTTTTTTCACAAGTGTCCAATAAAAAGGAATGTTTGGAATATTTTTATCAATTCTCTGGAGCTGCTTAACTGACAAAAATGAGCAGCAAGTAAAGGACCTACAAGCTGTCCAGTTGGATAAAGCTTTATTTTATATTTAATTCTCAAAGCAGAACGCCACATTATTAAACATGTGTCTGGTTAGGTGTTGGCAAAAACTCGGCAAATAAAGAAAACTATGGAGGTAGTCTCTGCTAGCTTCCTGAAAATGCCTGCTGCCCAGTGGTTATACTGAACCATTGGCTTTAAATACTGCGTTATTTATCACAAACCAGTATACACAACTGGAAAGGCCAAAAAGTCAAGGAGGTTCCTAACTGCATACTTCTTCCAGGTCAGTAATACAGTATTGAAGTCATAAGAGCAATATGATAGCTCAGTAGCTAACAGTAACAAGGAGAACATGCAAGAAACCAAAAGCGCTCTTGTCTCTCAATGGGTTTTCCTTCATGATCTTCTCACAACCAGCAGAAGTCAGACTGAATGGTTAGGTCATGTGAACTGCACAAAGTGTTTGCCAATCCAAAAGTTTGAGGCACTAGGATTTAGAGGATATGCTATCTGGGTACTTTCCCAACAAATGAGGATTGCTCTTTTATAGTCCAATAAGCATGGGACAATGCTGGCAAGTGAACAGTAGTGACACTTAATGTGTATGTTATATTCTTGGGACAAACGGGAAAAAACCTTAGCCAAGCCTAGACAAATTCCGACTGCATATAGCCCAAAAACAGCAATTTCCAAAACAATTTTTAGCTCTAACAGCCATAATGCAGTATTTTAATTTTCCTGAAAAACCTAAAATGGAAAAAATACTGCAATATATGACCACAAGGTAGAGCTGAGGATCATAGGAAATTGCTGTAATAAACGGTCAGAATTCATTAGGGCTGGGTGAATGCTGGTCACACTGAACAAAGCCCCTTCCCTCACTACGCAGTGTGGCACGTGTGTGAATCACAAGTCACTGAAAACATTTATAAAAAGATACTTTGGCAGACATCCACATGTGTTTCCTCTGTGTTTAGCAGTTTGCCTGAAGTTCAGCATTTACAGCCTTCTGTAATATTAAACCAGATTGAAAAAAAAATAAAATAAAAATGTACCATTTCTAGATTCCCTAAACCCAAGACTTTCAGTTCAAATTATGAGGATTAGCAGGTGATCTCCAAAATGTTACACATATGACTTAAATGAGAACAAGAATAGAAAAAAAAAACAATTGCTGCCACAACAAGCATGTGCAGCCAGAAGCAAGAGAGACAGTTGAAAGCCAACCGTAAATTCTATGATGGTGTGCGTTTACCAGGTGCAGTCCGAGGACAGAAAAGTCACAATAATCAATCATACATGAGAAAAATTAGCCAAGACCGTACCATTGAGTAAAACATGTCATGGCAGTTTATTTTCTCATAGCATGGCTTACAAAGTCAAAGCCTAGAGTAAGTTCCCCTTTTTCCAGAAATAGCCTATGGAGTCAAGGGGCCCCAGTAGGTATTAAACTGAGCAGCCTCGCAAAACGTTCACCCATTTCATTCTTACACCTGCAGGCAAGTTAAGCTCCCCTGGAAGCCTGGCTTGAAAAACTACCAGTTAGCAAGCTCCACATCCTGACTTCTTGCAAACTGTTGGTTTTAACTCCTGCAATGTTGGGAGTGAGTGTCAATTTTCACACCCTAGCAACAAGGCAAGATGTGGGGATTGCCAATCGGAGGGGGCCCATCAGTTTGACAATAAAGTTAATGAACGCCCTAAGAAGGCTGCACAGTCTAATACCCACTGGGGCCCCATTGGTATTCCAAGATTAGGACCTTGGCCCAAGGCTGTTGTTGTGATGCCTTGCTTCGACGCCCCAGACAATTTAATTATGCATGCCAAGTTTGACAAGGAGCACTGCCTATAAAATTTACCTAGGCGGGACCGCACCACAACCACGAGTCAAACGCTATTACACATGCCGCAGCTGCAATGCATCACAGCCTGTCAAACTTGCCCACTGAAGTTAAAGGTCTGCCAGAACAACTGGAAGCCACTGCTCCAGCACTAGCTCGACCATAACCACCCATCTCATTAGCAGCATTTTCCGACAACAAAATCCGATCGCGTCAATTCCGACCGTGTGTGGCCAGTTCCGACGCACAAAGTGCCACGCATGCTCAGAAAAAATTCTGAGACGGAACAGCTCGGTCTGGTAAAATTAGCTTTCGCAATGGATACAGTACTTTCGTCACGGTGCAATGTAAAAAATGGTTTAATACAGCGCACTCTCTTCTTCTTTATAATGTGAGAAGAATGAAGTAGTTTTGCTGCTCATATTCACACAGACTTCTCACAAACTTCTTTATTTATCGGGATTCCCTCAATATGTTTTGATTTGTCACATCTGACAAAATTATTTTTGGGTTGTTTTCTTTTTTTTTTTAAAGGCTATATTTTTTTTTTTTTTTTAGGTTTGTATTTTTTTCAAGGCCGATCTTTGTTTTATTTTTTGGTTAGTTTTACTCCCTAATATTTTTGTGTGTGTTTCGTGTGTCAAGTTACCACAACACCATTGATATCTTATATTATTTAATCTCAAGAAGGTTGCTTGGTGTTGGTGTCCCTTGTTAATTTCACATAGTATTTTTGAAATGTACCTGCCTCCTCACAAACCAACTGTCCTTTTTTAAGGAAAACACACATAGGCGAGTATAATTGAAACAAAAAATCCTTTATTAAGGGCTCAGAACCAAACAAAGAGGGAGGCAACACTGGATAAACAGCAGAAATTGGCAAAGCCTTGGACCCCCAGGGCACACATCAATTATTTAACATCAAAATTGGTGGCCTGAGGAGTCCTTATCTAAGGGAGTGCAGTCTGGTCCAGAAGTCCCAGAGATCATGAAAGCAGCAGATGACATCTATGTCCCCAGGCTGTGGTACTACAAGAGGCTGCATCTTTTGCCAGATCAGACTGGACCCAGGGTCATCAATTTCTGGTCTTCTTTCCAAGCTTCCTTCCCAGCTGTGGCTCTGGTGTTGGAGATGTGGCAGGAGGAGGAGTAGGACCTGGAGGAGGAGGAGGAGGAGGAGTAGTAGTAGGACCTGGAGGAGGAGGAGGAGGAGGAGTAGGAACTGGAGGAGGAGGAGGACTATGTGTGAGGTCACAAATGTGGGTAGCACATGTTATTTGGGCCCTCAACCCCTTATTGAAAGCTTCCAAAATTAAGGACTCACACAGGAGTCGTTGGCCCTCCTCCATCTGCAGCATTTTGCAGGCAGTTATGCAAGCAAAGTCCTCCTCCACAGTGTGGGGGGTTCTCAGGGCCTCTGTAGCCTTCCAAAAGAGGCCTATGGCAGCCTTCTCCAGGTTACTCCTCTTCCTGCCACTTTGTCTTTGCAGGTGTAGGGGAGGGACCTGGGTATCAGGCAGCCTGCTTGGCCCGGCCACCTCCTGGCTGAGACTTCTCTGTGTATGAAAAAGGGACATGGTTTTAGTTTTTGCATCATCAATCACAATCATAAATTAGTACTCCAAACTAACATCTAGTTAACATCATTGATTGGACAAGCAGAAATATTTAGAGGAATGCTATACCTGGCTCAAGCTGGGCTCCTCCACATGTTGCTGCCTGGAAGGCCCAGGTTGGGCGTCCGAAGCCTCAGCTGGGGGGGAAGGAAGCGTGGAAGGAAGACTGGAGAGTGATGACCTGGGTTCAGTCTGACCTGCCAGAAAATGCAGCCTGTCATAGTACCAGAGCCTGGGGACATAAATGTCATCTGCAGCTCCGGATCTCTGGGAATCCTGGACCTTCTTGCTCCCTTAGATAAGTGCTCCTCAGGCCACCAATTAGGATCTTCAAATAGGTGATGTCTGCCGTGGGGATCACCGTCTTCACAAATTCCAGCAATTGATCCAGTGCTGCCTTCCTCTTTGTTTGGTTCTTATATTCAGGGTGGTTTATCTCCCATAGACAAGGCAGCTCCCTGAACATATCAATGAAGATTGCCATATAGTCGTTATCTTTCAAGATATCCATTTTCACTGCAAGACACAACACAAGACAAACCCTAATGTCAGGCAAAACTCTCCTAATCTTGTTACAAAATAGGCCTCAATCTAGAAGCAGTATAGGCCCAAGTTTAGATTGTATCTTCGTCATCACGATCGGCGCCTCCGATACTCCTTCCTCCGCTCACAGATCGTACGTACTACGCACGCGTGTTACGCTTTATACACACTGCGCATGCGTGTAACTCCGCCCGCCCCTGACGTTCTTTCTAGTCTATTCCCCGCCCCTTTTCGTTCGGCGCAGTGGGGGAAGAGCACATGGCGGAGACACAGCAGGTGTGTGCTAATTATAGCAACAAAGAGGAGGGGGAGGAAAGCCCAGAGCTGGAAACGTCTGGATCCAGAAGGAGAAGATTTAAGGCATCAAATATGTCCTTTGGGGAGATGCTGGAGATGGTCGACATCCTAAAGAGGGCCGACTATGACGGAAAGTATGGACCTTACCCCAACCCCAATGTCTGAAAGGCCAAGATAATTGCGAAAGTGGTCAAGAGTCTGCACTGGAATTTCGGGGTACGTTGATTGAAAGATCAGCTCAGGAAGCGGTGGTCGGACCTGAAATTAAGAGAGCATGAGCAGTACCAAAAGATCCGGAGAGTGCTGCAAAAAAGTAAGTAGTTGTCCTGTGTTCCTATTCTTTTTGTGTTTATTACGTTCGTGCTGCTCCATGTGCTTTTCTTAACTGTTGTACAGTTTAAAATGGCAACTTTCATGTTCATTGGCACATTATTCGTTCGTATCAAACATTTTTCTTTCGGCCTATAAAACACCATTGTTTTGGTCATATGCATTTGCCCACATTTTTGAGGGCCTACTTGTCTGAAAATAATTTGGTTGTGTAGATGGGTTTGTTACTAGAATGAAATGCAAACTAGATTCTGTGTAAGGAGAGGACACTCAGCAGCAGTTTTCACATCTGTACGCTGGAGCACTAGTGTGGGACACAAGAACAGCCTTTTTATTAGGGGGCCCACACAGGTGCTCCAGTGGATACTATAGGGGGTCTCCATCTGTGAAGCTTGGACAAAACAGGTAAAGTATTGAAGCTTGACAAAGGACACTAAAAATTCTAAATCTTGGAACTCTCCCAAAACAGACAATTGTACCCCACTTCCAAGCAATGTTTCATATTTATAGTTCTGCCATAAAATATCTGTGTGCTAAGTATACCATTTTTTTTTACATGGGGGAGAAAAGACTCGGAGGACAGCCCTTCATCCGAGGAGACCAAGGAGACCAGAGACCCCCTCTGGAAGAAGGGGAAATACCCCAAAGACAAGAACAGCAGGAGGAGGAAGATGACGTGGTGGAAGTAGTCACCACAACAGGTGAGTGTCTGCGACCACAGGCTCAGGTATGAGCTGGATGCCGGCATTTTTATAATACATGATTTTTTTGGTTTCTATCTTTTTAGGTGATCGTGATGTTGTGGATCCAGGGCATTTCACCTCGGAAAGTGCACAGATCCTGATTGGGGAGATCATGGGGTGTAATATTGTATTGGAAAATATCAAGAAAAACATCAATGATGTTATTCAAAAAAATAAGAACATCATTGATGTTTTGAGGAGAGTTTAAAACCACTCCAAATCTCTTTCTTTTATGGTGTGCTACAATTTTTAAATTTTTTGTTGAATTGTAGAAAAGCCAAATTTTGAAGAGGCACACAGTGTGTCAACATGTGCTATCTGCCATCACGGGAGATCAATGGACGCGTTTTGGGGGTGCAACCCCTTCCTCAATAATAAAGTAGCTGAGAGGAAGGGGTTGCTCCCCCAAAACACGTCCCTTGATCCCCCGTGATGGCAGCTAGCACATGTTGACATTCATAAATTGGTGTGCATCTTCAAAATTTGGCTTTTCCTGGGGTGACTTCACCCCATCTGAATACAATATCAAACACAGTTCCTAAATACTCATGTCTGATATTGCCTTCAAGTTCTACCAAAAGTGAACTTTGTAAGTTCAAGATTTGTGTCTTTCTTGTTGGTTTGAAACATGCCTGTTTTATCTTAAATGGACATTTCTACTTTTTCTAATGCCACCCCAAAAATTGTTATACAACAAACATGTTGGCTTGTTTTAAAAACCTTGTCAAAATGCACATGTGATTGTGCAGGTATTAAAAAGATTGTTAATCAAGAATGTGTGGATATTTGTCTCAACGCTACAACACTTTTGTGGTGCTCTAATTGCTGCTTTCTGTGACAATGGGGGTTATTTCCTAAGGGCAAATCCACTTTGCACTCCAAGTGCAGTTTCAAGTGCACTTGGAGTGCAAAGTGTCTTTGCCTTTAGTAAATAACACCCAACAGTGCTTTGTAAGGTTACACAATCACGCCATTTTCAGGACTCACCACTTTTCTGTCAGGGTCAGCTAAAACAAACACAAGCAGTAAATGTCACCAAAGATTTGCTTAATTTTTTTTTTATTTGATAAAGGTTTCACACATTGTCTGGCATATTGATAGCCCCCCTACCCGCAAAGAATTCAAGGTATCTTAGCCAGACATCCCGGGCACTCAGGGAGGGCAAGCCAGGATGGCCACTTTCAAGCGCCCTCAGGGTTGGTTCATTTTGAATTCTGGCTTCAGGCCCAACTGAGCCAGCATAGTTGACAGAATGTTGCCGTAAAAAGTTGTGTAGAACACAGCACGCCAGGATAATGTGATTCAGTTTGTACTCCGCCATATGTATGGGTGTAAGAAATAGGCAGAACCGGCTGGCCATGATTCCAAACGTGTTTTCCACCACTCTTTTGGCTCTGGCCAGCCGGTAATTAAAAACCCTCTGGTCCGGGGTGAGGGTCCTCATCGGGAATGGCCGCATAAGATGGTCCCCCAGCGCAAAAGCTTCATCCGCAATGAAGATGAATGGGAGTCCTTCCACATTGTCTTCTGGAGGTGGCAAGTCCAAGCTGCCATTCTGGAGACGCCTGTAGAACTCCGTCTGGGCAATGACTCCACCATCGGACATCCGGCCATTCTTCCCCACGTCCACATACAGGAACTCATAAGTAGCCGACACCACCGCCAACATCACAATACTATTGAACCCCTTGTAATTATAATAGTATGACCCCGAGTTGGGTGGTGGGATGATGTGGACGTGTTTCCCATCAATTGCCCCTCCGCAGTTAGGAAAGTCCCACCGCTGGGCAAAGTGGGAGGCCACAGTCTGCCATTCCTATGGCGTGGAAGGAAACTGTTGAGGAAAAAAATTAGTCTTTTTGCACATAAAAACATGGCAAGCAGATTAGACACAAACATTCTTCGCCAACATCAAGATAACATTTATTTATGGGAATTTTTAAACACCAAAGTAAAAGGTACACCTGTCATATTCCCCCTCCCCCCCTCTCCTGGGCCATTTCTAACATTATAGGGGGGGGGGGCTCTTGAACAGGTAACCCTCTCCACTTTATTGAGAGATGAATGCCTAAATAATGAGTATTACTTTGAACAGCCCCTCCTTAGTTACACTAATGACAGCCCACTGGACAGATAAGAAGTGTCATAATACAAAGATATAAATACACATTGTACACATTCGAGCACATTTGGACATTCTGCTATTACCTATCAGGATAATAATAGGATAAAAAAACTTTAAACAGTCCCATTTTAAAGTATACAGGCAGGCCCTTGCACTACATGCTTTGGGGAATTCATCCATAAATCTCAGCACAAAAGAGATGGGTATAGTGTGTATGGGTTTGGCAAAGTCAGCAGATAGATGATTGAGGATAGATCGAGAATTGCTATTAGCTGACTTAGCAGTTGGGGGGAGGGAGGGTTCCAAATGATTTGGGATCCCCCAAAAAAAGCTTCTGGCACTCTGCCTGAATTTAAAGCACAAATCACATTTAAGCACTTGCCAACCGCCCACAGCCGAATGACGGCTGCAGGGCGGTTGGATAACTCTGGGATCACGTCATATGACATGATCCCGGAAAACCGCTCCCGCGCGCCCCCCCCGGGTGCGCACACAGGAACATCCGTGTTCGCCGGGTCCACGGGACCCAGCACAACACGGATCGCGGTAAAGGGCCAATGACAGCGGCCCTTTACCATGTGATCGCTCCGTCCAATGGCGGAGCGATCACAAATGTAAACAAAAAAGGAAAGCAGGGTCATCAGGAGGTTACAGCTCTCCTCTCCTCACACCGATGCAGCGTGAGAGGAGAGAAGAGCCTTACATTGCCAATCAGTGAATTTTTCCACATTTATCAGTGCCCAACAGTGCCACAGTAGTGCCCAACAGTGCCACAACAGTGCCCAACAGTGTCATCTGTGCCACAACAGTGCCCAACAGTGTCATCTGTTCCACAACTGTGCCACATCTGTGCCATCTGTACCACCTGTGTCACCTCTGTGCCACCTCTGTGCCACCAGAGCCACACCAGTGATAATACAGTGTACACCAGTGCCACACCTGTACCACACCAGTGCCACCTGTGCCCATCAGTGCCACCTGTGCCCATCAGTGCCACCTGTGCTGATCAGTGCCACTTGTGCTCATCAGCGCCACTGCAGTGCCACATCAGTGCCACCTGAGCCCACCAGTACCGCCTGAGCCCGCCAGTGCCGCCTGAGCCCACCAGTGCCACCTCTGTGCCACCAGAGCCACACCAGTGCAACCAGAGCCACACCAGTGCAACCACAGTACACACCAGTGCCACACCAGTGCCCCATCAGTGCCACCTGTGCCCATTAGTGCCACCTGTGCCCATCAGTGTCAACTGTGCCCATCAGTGCCAACTGTGCTCATCTGCGCCACTGAAGTGCCACACCAGTGCCGCCTGTGCCCACCAGTGCTGCCTGTGCCCACCAGTGCCGCCTCTGTGCCACCAGAGCCACACCAGTGCAACCAGAGCCACACCAGTCCCACTACAGTGCAACCAGAGCCACACCAGTCCCACTCCAGTGCCACATCAGTGCCACCTGTGCCCATCAGTGCCACCTGTGCCCATCAGTGCTCATCTGCACCACATCAACCTCACCAGCCACCAATATGGCAAAAAAATTATTTACGGCCGAGGAGGCCTACCAGCGTCTCAGCATGACCGATGAGAGCAGCGGGGAGCTCTCTGAGTCTCTGTCCGATTTGGATTCAGCCTATGAACCCGTGACAAGCAGCAAGTCTGATACAGAATCGGAAGAGGAACGTGTGCCCATGAAAAGAAGGTGTTCTGGCGTGGAGGAGCAGCCTACTACCACCTCGAGCACAGTGCCGTCCACCTCAAGAGCTGTGCCATCCACCTCAAGAGCTGTGCCGTCCACCTCAAGCGCAGTGCCGTCCACCTCAAGCGCAGTGCCACTGCAACAAAGGCCAGGTACCAGTAGGGTGTCCTCTCAGCCACAAAAGGATAGAGGCCATGCCACCCTTCCCTATGCCCTTCAAAACCCCCTGTGGCTTCCCCCTCATTCTGGAGCAGCAAATATCCCCCCTTTTACCACCCAGCCAGGTGTCCAGGTGAACACCGATGATTTTGTGATGCTTGATTTTTTTTATTTGATTTTCACCGAAGATTTACTATCGTCCATTGTGGCCCAGTGCAACCTCTATGCACAGCAGTACATAGTAAGCAACCCTGGCTCTAGTTATGCCCGTCCCTTTGAGTGGAGAGAGCTTACCATAGAGGAATTTAAAATTTTCTCAGGCCTAACTTTTACAATGGGACTCACAAAAAAAAATGAAATGTACTCATATTGGTCAACTAACCCCATCCACCACATGCCACTCTTCTCTTTGATAATGCCAAGATCAAGATACCTTATGATTTTGCGCTTCCTCCACTACAATGACAACACCCAGTGCCCTCCCCGAAATGACCCAGCATTTGACAAATTATTCAAACTTTGGCCACTCCTAAATTATTTCGCTGAAAAATTTCCCCAATTATATACCCCCGAACAGAATATTTCCGTGGATGAGTCCCTTGTAAAATTCTCCGGCAGGCTCGGCATCAAACAATTTATCCCCAACAAAAGGGCCCGATATGGAGAAAAAATGTACAAACTTTGCGACCGAGCCACGGGGTACATTTACGCCTTCCGGGTGTATGAAGGGAAGGACACCCAACTGCATCCCCCTGAATGTCCAGAATATATTGGAGCCAGCAGCAAAGTTGTCTGGGAGCTTGTTTATCCACTCCTTGGAAAGGGGTACCACCTTTATGTGGATAATTTTTATACTAGCTTGCCCCTCTTCCGCAATCTTCACCGGAGAGACACCCCAGCATGTGGTACCGTAAGAACCAATAGAAAAGGCGTCCCGCAAAAACTGGTCAATGGGAGGCGCATGCGCGGTGGGCAATGATGGCGGACGCTTGAAAGAGTAGCTCCGGACCCGCTCCATCCCCGGACCCTGCTCAGCAACGCTAGCTTCAATAGATCCAGGATCCACTGGAAAAGCTCTCGGAACCTTCCGGGCACCTCATGGGGAAAATAGGATCCCAGCGGCACGTATACCAGGGGTTTGTCCCGCCTCCGACCTCCCGGCCGGCTCAAAACATGGAGCGGTTCCTGTATAGGCCTCAATTAGCCAGACGGCTGCAACGCTCGCCGTGGAACGAACGGCAGATACAGCAACCATCACACCGGATCTCTCTGCTCACAATCCCCTAACCCGAGAGACACCCCTCTCTGCACAACAACAAAGGGGGGAGACTTCACACAGCAACTACAGAGATATAGCAGAGCATGCTGCAGACCACCTTGCTGATCATCCTGCATTGTTCACAGGTACTCCTATCTCTACTCCCCCACCCCAAGAGAAAGACCCAGACAGTTCAGTTACAGTTACAGTTGCAGTGCTGGACTTAAAGCTACAGACCCTGCTACAAGACCTGACCCGTAACTTTACAGTAGCAGTAGGGAAACTGGCTCAGGAGCTCCGAGGGGAAATCGATCAACTTGGTGATCGAACGGACACTTTAGAATCCAAATTTGACAAACTGGTGAAATATGTGCACGTGCTTGAAGAAGATAATGCGACACTCAAACAAAGTGTTTTCCAGGTCCAATTACAGCAGGAAGACCTGGAGAACAGAGAGAGACGCCAAAATGTGAGGATCCGTGGAATTCCGGAAACAGTCCCTGACAAAGAAATACGTCCCTATCTTCTAGGTCTGTTTGTCACTATAGCTCCACATATTCCAGATATCGATTGGAGGCTAGATAGGGCCCACCGGTCCCTAGCTCCGAAACCACCCCCTGGTACCAACCCGAGAGACGTAATAGCTCGCTTCCACTATTATGAAAGCAAAGAAGCTCTCACAATGGCCACGCGAAATAAAAATCGCATTGAGAATAAAGGCGCTAAACTTCAAATTTTTAGCGACCTATCACCCATCACTCTAGCCAAAAGACGTGACTTACGGCCAGTAACCATGCACCTACAACAACATCAAGTCGCCTACAGATGGGGTTTCCCTTTTCGCCTCTCGGCCTCGAGAGATGGTACTCAATACTCGATGCGAGCCTTACACGAATGTGAAGCCTTTGTCCGTAACTTAGGGCTGCCGCCTATTCCTGAGGAAGATCTCCCTCCACCACCTTTAAACATGATTCCCGCTCCTCTTCAACCACTTACAGCGATCTGGACCCCAGTTCAACGGAGACGTCAAAGAAACCTTTCCACTCCTCAACGTCCTGCTTCAGCTAGAATGCCTACCTGAACTCTTTCCACTTAATGAGGAGAAGCTCCTCAATATTTTTTTTTTCCTACCATTTTCCTCGGTACTCCGGGGGTTTGTTGAGGGCAGTTCCCTGGTGACCGCAGAGAGAGACCTCCCTAATCCTGTTCTTGATGGCCTAGTTTAATGGCAATTGTTCCAGTTTGTGGACTTCAACTCCCCGGTCGATATTGTCCCCTCTCTCTTTCTATTTTTTTTTTTTCTCCCCCAGAATCCAAAGTTTAAAGTTTGCATATACAATTTTCTTTTCTTTTTGGAGGGAGCGGGTACCGCTCCGTCCATGTTGCTGACCGGTATGCCCCTCTACAGGCTATGGCTGGCAGCCAAGGCCCCCTGAAGATTTTTTCATCTTCAGGCTTTCAAAATGTTTTTTCTTTATTACTTTTTGGATTATTTTTTGTAGTTCATATTTTTTCTTTTTCTTTTTTCCTTTTCAATCCTAGGCCCTTTTTTGGCCTGAATATATGCCTAACATTTTCTGTTTGTTTTGTTAATGTATATATGCTCACTGTCTACATGTCAATTGAGAAATGTGCAAAGGTACTACCGATTAATCTACTTTGGTTAAAAATGCTGCTGTTTATTATTAAGATTTCACTTGCTGTGCAATACATGTCCTCCTCATGGTTCTGAAGGTCTTCTCGTATAACGTGAAGGGTTTGAACTCTATCCACAAACGCTGGCTAGCCTTGAAGGGGTTCAGAGCCTCTGGAGCCGATGTGGTCATGGTTCAGGAGACACACTTTCGACCTCGAGGCTCCTTTAAGTTCGCTTCTAAATTGTTTCCTAACACGTTTGTAGCCTCCGACCCATCTGGGAAGGCAGGTGTAGCAATTTTGTTCAAACATTCATGTCCTATAAGAGTAATTGACTCAAAATTGGACCCCCGGGGACGATTTGTCATCCTGAACTGTGTCCATTTAAAGACGAAACTCACGTTAGTCAACATCTATGCACCCAACTCTGGACAGATAGGATTCCTCACTACGGTTCTTGAGGAAGTACAAAACTCCTCTCATCCATTTACAATTGTGGGAGGAGATTTCAACATGTGTATGTCCGCCAACAAAGATAGACTTAATCTCTTCCAAAATACCCCCCCAACCCAAGCTTATAGGCTATCTACTTCCTTCCGCAAATTAATTCGTACCCATAACCTGTTTGACTCTTGGAGAGTGAAACACCCCACTGGTAAACAATTTACTTTTTATTCCCCCCCACACAAAGGATACTCTCGTCTTGATTACTTCCTACTTTCCGCACCCCTGCTACCCCAATTAGTTGCCTCTGAAATTGGTCCAATTACGTGGTCCGACCACGCACCCATAACTTTAGATATATCCCTACATTCAGCATCTCCCAAGTCATGTCATTGGAGACTTAATGAGTCTCTCCTGAAAAATTAGGTCATTAAACAGCAAATCCAAACAAGATTGATTGAATACTTCCAGCTCAATGACGGCTCTGTCTCGGACACTTCCATATTGTGGGAGGCCCACAAGGCCTTCTTTAGGGGTGAGTGCATATCTGCTGGGTTGCATAGGAAGCGTGATTCGCTTCAACAAAAATCTGAACTCCTGACTCAACTACGCTCAGCCGAGGTGCACTTACTTCAAGCCCCCACTACTACCCGTTTACGGGAGGTGATATTTATCCGTAATAAAATTAAGTCCTTAGATATGAATAAAATCTCCAAAGCCATTTTATGGTCAAGACAGAAGTTCTATGAATATGCTGACAAACCTCACAGAATGTTAGTGAACAGGCTGAAACCACGCCCAAGCCTCTCCATCCCTGACCATCTAACACAAATAGATGGAACTCTCACCTATTGTCCCCAATCCATGTCTAAAGTCTTTGGAGAATTTTATAACAAATTATATAATTGTTTGAGCTCTGATCCACACACCCAATTCACTCAAGGGAAATTTGATTCATTTATATCGTCTTTGAAGCTTCCACAAATATCCCCTGACCAGCGCTCCTCATTAAATGCTCCCATCACCACTGAAGAATTGACTGAAGTGACTAAACTACTCCCCCTACATAAATCCCCAGGTCCAGATGGACTCCCCTACTCTTATTACAAAACCTTCCTTCCTATATTATCCCCACACATGTTAAATTTATATGCCTCTTTATTAAAAGGTACCATATCCCATCCCCAATTTCTTCATGCCCATATCATAGTCATACCAAAACCAGATAAAGACCCATCTGTCCCTGACAATTATCGTCCAATCGCCCTATTAAACTCTGATTACAAAATCTTCACCAAAATTTTGGCAAATAGACTCTCAAAAATTTTACCATCTATGATAAATAGAGATCAGGTTGGATTTGTCCCCCTGAGACACGCGGGGGACAACACTAGACGCACCATAGATCTTGTCGACTTGCTTACTAGAACTAAAACTCCGGCAGTAATATTAAGTTTAGATGCACAGAAAGCATTTGATCGCCTTAGTTGGCCTTTCATGTTTGCGATCCTGTCCAAATATGGTTTTTCGGGTCCCTTTGTACAGGCTCTTAGATCCTTATACTCTCACCCTACCTCCCAAGTACAACTTTCATCTTATCTATCTTCCCCATTCCCCCTTAGCAATGGTACTAGACAGGGATGCCCTTTGTCACCTCTACTTTTTATACTCAGCTTAGAACCCTTAGCTGCAACAATTTGTGAATGTCCTTCCATTGTAGGAGTACGCCTGCGTCAGTCAGAATACAAACTATCCCTTTTTGCAGACGATATTCTTTTAACGCTTACTCAACCACATACGTCCCTACCTTCGCTACATAAAATCCTAAACTCTTTTAGTGAAATCTCTGGCTTTAAAATTAACACTACCAAAACGGAAGCTCTTCCCATAAATATCACACCATCTAATTTGGTCACCCTTAAACAGAATTATAATTATCACTGGAGCTCTACATCCTTGAAATACTTAGGTGTCCGAATTACAGCATCATACTCCACTCTATATCAGGCGAACTCCCCCCCCTATTCCAAGAAATTAACCGCTTGCTGACCCATTGGACCGCTCTGCCCATCTCTCTCCTTGGACGTATAAATATTCTAAAAATGTCTATCCTTCCTAAATTATTGTACCTATTTGAGACACTTCCAGTGGCAATACCAATGTCTCAGTTGAAAATTCTTCAAAGAAGAAGCCTCCGTTTTATATGGAACAACGCTTCACATAGAGTGGCGGGCTCAGTGGTCATGGCACGTAAGCTTAAAGGAGGCCTAGGAGCTCCAGACTTCATCAAGTACTACTACGCCTCTCATCTAAGGGTCCTTACTTCGTGGACCAATAGAACAGCCCCAAACAGATTGGCGGATATTGAAATGAGCATAACTTCCCCAGTACACCCATGTTACATGTTGTGGCCGTCCACTGACAAATATATGCCCCAGCTGAGAACCCTTTGCCTGGCCCCAATGCTCTTTACATTGGCAATATGGAAGAAGTGCTCCACTAAATACTCACTCTCATCCCCATGCTCACCTCTCACCAACATCCTTTTTAACCCGGAAATCCCGGATAGTTTGTCCTATGACCGTATGGTGCACTGGACTAAGGCAGGGATTTTTCAGTTGCGGCAGCTAGTCAACCCAGCCACGAGACACTTATTATCCTTTGAGGACCTTCAAAAACACCACCAATTACCCAAAACAATATTTTACTCATATCTATAAATCAGACACTTCTTTTCTATCAAAACTCCTACACTATCTTTAGATAAACCTACTGAATTTGAAATGCTTTGTGCTACAGGCCCCCGTGAACCCCAATTGATATCCACCATCTATAGAATACTCCATGAAGCCACTCCCTTAAAAGTAGATACACATTATTATATGAGGAAATGGGCACAGATTCTCCAACATGACATATCTTTACTAGACTGGAATAAGATTTGGGTCTCCACTTCCAAAAGTTCCCGATGCATTTCTCACAAAGAAAACGCTTATAAGGTACTTATGTTTTGGTATAAAACTCCAGGAAGACTACATGCGATCGATTCGTCCATATCCCAAATGTGTTGGAGATGTAATAAGGCGGTTGGCTCCCACTTTCACATCTTCTGGGAATGTTCTTTAGTTTCACAATTCTGGGAGCAGATCCAAACCCTACTAGAGAAACTGTTGGGAATCCTCGTTCCCCTAGACCCCATGCACTATCTACTAGGCCTCCCCTATCAAGGTCTTCACAAATCAAAGCAGAAACTGATGTCCTTTGTGTCATTAGCAGCTAAGAAAGTTATCCCTAAACTTTGGCTATCCACTTCCCCTCCCACCCTTTCACATACTCTATCTACCTTAATGGACATACGCAGAATGGAACACCTAACTGCCATTGTTGAAGATTCCATACAGAAATTTTCTCTTATATGGCAACCATGGGATGACTATGAAAATAACATTAAGACAAATGAAACTAGTTGAATTGTTGGATGTGCATAGTAATCTACGCTTTCTATCTCCTCGGGTTACTATATATCTTACTCTTCTGATTGTGTAGATTTTCTCTAATAAGTTATCAACTTTCTGTATGACAAGCAGTGTACTCACAGTAGAATCGCTTATTTAGTAATCAAAGGTTCTTCTTACTTGGTATTACCAATCTTAAAGCTGTATTGTAAGTCACCTTACAGTTTTTGATAAGGTTGTGCACCCTTGATTGACAGTGTTGAAGCTTTCTGTTTTTCTTTTCATCCCGAATGTGACATCAATGTTATTATATTTGTCATGAATAAATGTTAAATAAACAATTTAAAAAAAACAAAAAATAAAACTGGTCAATGAAAGGCTACCCTGAGGGGAGACGGCGTCTTTGCGGAACCAGGAGCTATTAGCTGTCAAGTGGAGGGACAGACGAAACGTCCACATGCTCACGACAATCCATAATGACACCTACGTGGAAGTCCCAAGAAGAAACGGCCCAGTCCAGGATAGTGTAGGAAAGGAACAAAGAGCAACAGAGAACATAGACCTGAGTTGTGCCTGGGTCAAGTGGTCAGTATGCCTGAAAGGGGGCATACCCAAGTATGAATTGAAATAAAATGAAAAAGAAAAAAGGGAATGGGTGGGTGGGACACGAGATCCTACGACCACAGGAAGGAGAAGAAGGAGGGCAGGCTTTATGCAGCCTGACTCCTCCTACAATTACAGGCTGACCTGCGGTCAGCCTTACACTTGTACTCGGAGTCAATCTGTGGATAGTGTAGAAAAGGAACAAAGAGCAACAGAGAACATAGACCTGAGTTGTGCCTGGGTCAAGTGGTCAGTATGCCTGAAAGGGGGCAAAAATGACCAGTAGGATGAATATGATGCCAAATTATTACCCACTGAAATTACGTATAATCTACCAAATTAACAAACGCTTGTGGTATCTCAAAAAGTGGCTCTGGGCCAAACCCTGAGAAACAAGACGACCTCCACCTACCCAATACGGCTGGGGTCCCTGGCACAAACTGCTCCTATCTCTTATGACCCAAAAAGCTGGGTGTAGGCCTGCCTTGAGCACTGAGCTGGTACCCAACACGAAGGAGACCATGAGAATGTGATAGATACGACACGGGAAATATGACCCATGATGAGAAGTCTGCTGATCACAGCAGGAGGGCTACTCTTCAGGAACCCTGAGGATGGCTTAACAGAATGCACAGCAAATAAAGAAAGACCTGTAGGGGTCTACTAACAACATGAAATGCTGAGTCCCAATCAGATACGCCCCGACAATGCTGTGCCGATATGAGTTAAAAGAGGCAAAAACCGAACCAAGTAGGAAGCCTACTGAAACTGGCCTAGAGACTGAGAAAATTCGGAATCCACTAAAGCCCCTGAGCCCGTAAAGGCTGCTGGAGCTGCCATGGCTGACTTACCAATAGTTCCATGCTTTTGCCAACCCTAGCCAAAAGTAGCTAGGAAATAAAAAGCCGTGTGCATTGGACAAGGAAGAACCGCAGTCCCCTGGGTAACCTATTCCGTGTAAGTGACACACCACTGGGACCGCAAACATGAACTACGAGAGAAACATGAGCATACTGAGAAAACCTGTGCCAGGAACGTAAGCTGCGTGAAGGAACGAAACCCATGTATAGTGCAAGCTTACGAAACGTGAGCAGCCTAAAAACCGAGGCTGCCAGAAACCGCAAACTACATGAGAAACACCGGTAGCACGAGAACGTGAATTGATGAACAGCGTGAGAAACATGAGAACGAGAGTAACCTTGGGAAAACATGAGAAACCTGGAAAAAACGAGAGAAACATAAAAAGTGAGTTTATCATAGAAACAACAAATTGCCTGAGAAACATAAATTATATGAAAAACGTAAATTGCAAGAGAAACGTAAATTGCATGAGAAACGTAAATTGCATGAGGAACATAAATTGCATGAGGAATGTAAATTGCATGAGGAACGTAAATAACATGAGGAACGTAAATAACATGAGAACACGTAAATTGCATGAGAAACGTAAATTGCATGAGAAACGTAATTTGCATGAGAAACGTAGATTGCATGAGAAAACATGAACTGCATGAGAAACGTGAGTTTGTACGAAATACATAAGCAGCGTAAGAACAGATGAGAAGACTTGCCACCGAACAAGGCAATTAAAAACGATCACCTCAATCTGTTAAACCCATAGACGTGACGGGTAATCTGCAGTGGTAGAACATGAACAACTCAGCTGTATGAAAGCAACCAGATAATATTACAGATAACCAGCCCAAGACATAACACCCCTAGTACCTGACAAGTATGATGATGTGAGTGCAGAAATGACAAGACCAAGAGCGTAAGAATGTGAACCTAATGATGACACCCCCCTACTGTATGCAGTGAGCGAGCCTGAGCAACCTGCAGCGCCAGGCCAGGAAATTAAAACGAACACTCAGGGCTAAGATACCCACAGACCGTGGTGGGTAGTAGTAAAGGTGTAATGGTGAACGTGCACGTATGACGTATGGAAAACAGGCGAGAAGATTGTGGGACAACAATCAATTAAAACGAAACCTCAGCCCATACGAATCTGTAAACGTGCCAGACCCTGAATGTGAGCACTAACTAACGGAAATGCAGCGAATGACAGACCATGACATAAAAACACACGACATGAAACGTAATAAACCTGGGAAAAATGAGAAAAACATGGGAAAACGAGAGAAACATGGGAACCCGAGAGAAACATGGAAAAACGAGAGAAACATGGGAAACCGAGAGAAGCATGGGAAAACGAGAGAAGCATGGGAAAACGAGAGAAATATGGGAAAACGAGAGAAGCATGGGAAAACGAGAGAAGCAACCGAGAGAATCATGGAAAACGAGAGAAACATGGGAAAACTTGAGAAAACATGTGAAGACGTGAGAAACATGGGAAGACGTGAGAAGCATGGGAAGATGTAAGAAGCATGAAAAATGTGAGAGGCATGGAAAAACGTGGGAAGCGTGAGAAACATGGAAAAACGTGAGAACCAAGGGAAAACATGGGAACCAAGAGAAACGTGAGAACCATGAAAAACGTGAGAAATGAAAGAAACATATATATATAGGCATAAGAAGTGACAAATTGCATAAGAAATCGTACATTCCATGAGAACACCGTAAATCGCATGAGAAACGTAAATTGCACGAGAAAACCGTAAATTGTATGAAACGTAAATTGCATGAGAAACGTAAATTGCATGGGAAACGTAAATTACATGAGAAACGTAAATAGCATGAGAAACGTAAATAGCATGAGAAACGTAAATTGCATGAGAAAACGTAAATTGCATGAGAAACCGTAAATAGCATGAGAAACTGTAACAAAGCATGAGAGATCGTAAAATGCATGAGAAACCGTAAATTTTATGAAACCGTAAACTGCATAAAACTATAAAAAGCATGAGAAACCGTAAATTGTATGAGAAACCGTAAAATGCATGAGAAACCGTAAAATACATGAGAAACCGTAAAATGCATGAGAAAACCGTAAAATGCATGAGAAACCATAAAATGCATAAGAAACCGTAAAATGCATGCGAAACTGTAACATGCATAAGAAACTGTAAATTGGATGAAACCGTAAAATGAAAAAGAAATCGTAAATCGCATGAAAACCGTAAAATGCATGAGAAACCGTAATTGTATGAGAACCGTAAATCGCCTAAAACCGTAACATGCATGAGAAACCATAAATTACCTTAGAAATCGTAATTTGCATGCCCCCAAATGACCCTCACAGAATATCATGCGATGACAGGCGAATAAGCAAGTGTCATGACAACCCCACCGCCTGAATTACCCCTGAACCCTGTGTTTATGCGTGCGTGGCATGAGGTAACCGGATGCTAGTAGCGTGGCTGTCACCTGCCCTCACTATACCTCCATGTATGCCCAGTATACTCTCATGTCTGCCCAGAACCCGCACACACACCCGGAGCCCACTTACACAACCCACGTGCAGTAGAACAAAGCACGGATGCTGGAAGCTGATGGGGTGAATGCTCAGCCTTGTGTGCGATCAGCCAAAGACACAATACCTGGGTGGCGGTGTTACAGGTGGTGGCGGTGTCACTGGCGGTGTGTCTGGCGAGTGTGCGGTGTGTACCGGCAGACCCAGATCGCAGCACCCCGGGAGTTTACCGTATCATTTGCCCATAAAAGGAGACAAAGCAACCCACTCTCTCTCTCCTTTACATCCCATCTTCAGGATATGGAGTAGGGAAAATTGAACACTGAGTAAGCCGACCTGATAACATGGAAGGGCAGAACATAGCTTAATCTATTGGACCCCCTGGAGCCAGCAGCTTAAGAAAAACCAGCAGTCTTGAGTGTGGTAAGCTGTTGGAGCGCAGAGTGGACAAGTGCCATATGTATGCACGTCCCGCCCGGAATCAGCGAATCGGAGGGGCCGACGTACGTCATCCGGACTGGCCGGGTGCTGACACTAGCATCAGAGAGAGGAGAACAAGCGGAGTGACTAGCAGAGGCCAGCAGAACAGGAGAGCTGAGGGCTCCCCCCCGCTGGCTAAAGCATGCGCCACACCAGCAAGGGAATGCCTGGCATGACGCTGGGCGGCCGCATAACGACCAAATAGGTCCCTAAAGGGGCCCACCCGTGTTGAAAGGGCCAAGGAAACACAGGGAACAAACTGCCAGACAATGTTGGGATATAAAAATAATGAAGTAGAGCAAGTACATTGTAAACAATAATTTTAAAAAACAGTGCAAAACAGACAAACTTTCCAATAATTAGACAATGACAGAAAATAGTACCTCGAGAGGGCATCTCTAGCATTCCTGCCGTCTAACACTTTCTCTTTCCAGCCCCCCGCCACAGGCTGCCCCCCGCAACAGGCTGCCCCCCCAGCCCAGGCCGGCACCTGAGCGGGACGGGTGGCATCTGATGTGGATCCTCCGTTGATGCCACCCGCCCACACCTACCGGAACCGCGACCACCGGGAGAGAACCTTGCAGCCGACCATGCTGCCGCCCTGCAAGCCGAAACCGGAAGTGATCTACCGTGACCTGCCCTAACCCGGAAATGGCATGTCGACACGAAATCCTACGACCACAGGAAGGAGAAGAAGGAGGGCAGGCTTTATGCAGCCTGACTCCACCTACAATTACAGGCTGACCTGCAGTCAGCCTTACACTTATTAGGGAAGTATGGTAAACGTAATTCTCATTTCCTGTCATTTTCCTCCACACCAGTTATGCCACTGCGCTGAACTGTACATACCTCTGCCTTCTCCGGAATCGACCCTGGCCTGTTATACGACCAAGCTTCTGCCTAACGATAAACATACCTCTGCCTTCTCCGGAACTGACCCTGGCCTGTTATACGACCAAGCTTCTGCCTAAGGATAAACATACCTCTGCCTTCCCTGGAACTGACCCTGGCCTGTTATACGACCAACGCTAAATTGTACCTACCTCTGCCTGCTCTGGAACTGATCCTGGACTGTTTGACCACGTTTTTTGCCTGCCTCTTGGACTGATCATTTACCCTGCTATGCTAGTGGGAACACAGGGGTCTCACATATGTGAGGGGCTCCAGAAATTTTTTTCTGGATGAAGAAAACAAATTTTTTAGTTTTCTCATTCCCAGATTTAGGGTCTGGAGACTCGGAGGCTTCAAAGAGATTTGGGTGGGAGAAGCCTCTACCCCTGTCCCCATTCTTTCCTGGCCTGCTACTTGGACCATGTTCCTGCTTACTACCAGGACCAATATTTTGGCACTGCTGGCAATGTCTCTACTTGCACTGACCCTGGACTGTATAAGGACAGTATCCCTGCCTGTACTGACTATGGACAATATTCTTGCCTGCTGCCTTGACAATTCCATTCACTGTCGCTGACCATGTCCCTGCCTGCTGCCTGGATCAGGGCTCTCCTCCTGTGGACAACTGCACTACTAAAACCACAGGTAATCTTTTGTTTACCCTTTGCTCAGCAGAATGTATTTTAGGGTGCAATTCTTGGTATGTTCATGCTATGTGTTAGAAATATGAAGAGCCTTCAAAAATGTGATAGATTGTAAGGAAATTAGATGTGTAATTTATGCTCCTAGAACGCCTGAATGTGCTACTTTAATGTTGGGCCTCTGTATGTGGCCAGGCTGTGTAAAAGTCTCACACATGTGGTATCGCCATACTCAGGAGGAGTAGCAGAATATATTTTGGGGTGTCATTTTTGCTATGTACATGCTATGTGTTGGAAATATCTTAGAAATGGACAACTTTGTGTAAAAAAAATGTGTTTTCATTTTTTTTCCACATTTTCCAAAAAATTCTGGAAAAAAATGAACCGTTCAAAAGACTCACTATGCCTCATAGATTATACATTGGGATGTTTGCTTTCCAAAATGGGGTCACTTTGTGGGCATTTCCATTGTCCTGGTGCTCCAGGGCCTTCAAAAGTGTAATAGGTGGTTGAGAGATTAGATGTGTAATTTATGCTCCTAGAACGCCTGAATGTGCTACTTCAATGTTGCGCCTCTGTATGTAGCCAGGCTGTGTAAAAGTCTCACACATGTGGTATGGCCATACTCAGGAGGAGTAGCAGAATATATTTTGGGGTGTCATTTTTGCTATGTACATGCTATGTGTTGGAAATATCTTAGAAATGGACAACTTTGTGTAAAAAAAATGTGTTTTCATTTTTTTCCCACATTTTCCAAAAAATTCTGGAAAAAAATGAACCGTTCAAAAGACTCATTATGCCTCATAGATTATACGTTGGGGTGTTTGCTTTCCAAAATGGGGTCACTTTGTGGGCATTTCCATTGTCCTGGTGCTCCAGGGCCTTCAAAAGTGTAATAGGTGGTTGAGAGATTAGATGTGTAATTTATGCTCCTAGAACGCCTGAATGTGCTACTTCAATGTTGCGCCTCTGTATGTAGCCAGGCTGTGTAAAAGTCTCACACATGTGGTATCGCCATACTCAGGAGGAGTAGCAGAATATATTTTGGGGTGTCATTTTTGCTATGTACATGCTATGTGTTGGAAATATCTTAGAAATGGACAACTTTGTGTAAAAAAAATGTGTTTTCATTTTTTTTCCACATTTTCCAAAAAATTCTGGAAAAAAATGAACCGTTCAAAAGACTCAATATGCCTCATAGATTATACGTTGGGGTGTTTGCTTTCCAAAATGGGGTCACTTTGTGGGCATTTCCATTGTCCTGGTGCTCCAGGGCCTTCAAAATTGTAATAGGTGGTTGAGAGATTAGATGTGTAATTTATGCTCCTAGAACGCCTGAATGTGCTACTTCAATGTTGGGCCTCTGTATGTGGCCAGGCTGTGTAAAAGTCTCACACATGTGGTATTGCCATACTCAGGAGGAGTAGCAGAATATATTTTGGGGTGTCATTTTAGCTATGTACATGCTATGTGTTGGAAATATCTGATAAATGGACAACTTTGTGTAAAAAAAAAATGCGTTTTCATTTTTTTGCACATTTTCCAAAAACTTCTGGAAAAAAATGAACCTTTTAAAAGACTCATTATGCCTCATAGATTATACGTTGGGGTGTTTGCTTTCCAAAATGGGGTCACTTTGTGGGTGTTTCCATTGTCCTGGTGCTCCAGGGCCTTCAAAAGTGTAATAGGTAGTTGAGAGATTAGATGTGTAATTTATGCTCCTAGAACGCCTGAATGTGCTACTTCAATGTTGCGCCTCTGTATGTGGCCAGGCTGTGTAAAAGTCTCACACATGTGGTATCGCCATACTCAGGAGGAGTAGCAGAATATATTTTGCGGTGTCATTTGTGTAATGTACATGCCATGTGAGAGAAATAACCTGTTATAATGACAAATTGGTGTGAAAAATAATAAAAATATAAAAAATCTTAATTTTGCAAAGAATTGTGGGAAAAAATAACAACTTCAAAAACTCACCATGCCTTTTACTAAATACCTTGGAATGTCTACTTTCCAAAAAGGGGTCATTTTGTGGGTATTTGTACTTGCCTGGCTTGTTAGGGTCTCAAGAAATGGAGGGCCTCAGTACATCAGGTGTGATCAGATGTGATCAATTTTCAGTGATTGGCACCATAGCTTGTAGACTCTATAACTTTCACACAGGCTAAATAATATCCCCTAATTTAGGTTATTTTTACCAAAGATATGTAGCAGTATACATTTTGGCCCAAATTTATGAAGATAAATTACTTATTTGCAAAATGTTATAATAAAAATAAAGAAAAATTCATTTTTTCACAAAATTTTCGGTCTTTTTTCATTTATAGCACAAAAAATAAAAAACCCAGAGGTGATCAGATACCACCAAAAGAAAGCTCTATTTGTGTGAAAAAAAGGACGAAAATTTCATATGGGTACAGTGTTGCATGACTGAGTAATTGTCATTCAAAATGTGAGAGCACTGAAAGCTGAAAATTGGTCTGGTTAGGAAGGGGGTTTAAGTGCCCAGTGGTCGAATGGTTAAAAACATTTTAGGGGGTGTTTGGGGTAAAGCACTACTATGGAGCTGATAAAATACATTGTTAACTGACTACATGAGGTGAATATAGGGACAGGAGACCATGCTGGGGAGATAAGTGAAGGCAAATATGTATGAAGGAGAAAACAAAATAATTACATAAAAATCCAGCATGAATGAGGACAAAGGGGACATTCACAGCATATTACAATCATGGTAATTAGGGAACGAGGAAAGAAATACAATACATTATCAAACATTAAATACAATAAAATGTGAGGTTAAAGGATAAAAATCTTACCTTAATATACTCCTTCTGCAGGACCTGGATGATGGCAGAACAGGTCTCGGGATAATGATCCCCAGAGCCTGGGGGGAGATGCCTGTCGAGAACTCAAGGTCCTGCAGGCTTCTCCCCGTCGCCAAGTACCACAGGGTGGCGACGAGCCTCTGCTCCGGAGTGATGGCTTGCCTCATGCAGGTATCCTGCCTGCTAATATAGGGGGTCAGCAAAGCCAACAAACGGTGAAATACGGGGTCCGTCATCCAGAGAAAGTTCCTGAAATCATCAGGATTATTCTCACGGATCTCACGGAGCAAAGGCATATGAGAGAACTGGTCACGCTGAAGCAACCAATTCTTGGTCCATGAACTCCTCCCCACCCTGTTCATTGACTGGACTTGTGTCAAGGTGAGGACCCCAACACCAAGCTCCCGCACAGCACGAACTCTACGAGGAGTACGTATACGCAACATGGCTAGAAAACGGTCGGCTGCTCAGAACGAAGTAACAGAACACACTGAAGAACAGCAAGGCCTGTGAAGAGCGACCTGAAAAACAGTAACGAACAAACAAGAACACAATGACAAGTCCCGCGTAGCTTGCTTGCACGCACTGAAGAGCAGATACAAACCCACAAGCACAAACTGAACAGCAGAAAACGATCTGAAAACCACGAGTCTGAAAAAGCGCGAATCGTCTCTCACCAAACTTTTACTAACACGAGATTAGCAAAAGGAGCCCAAAGGGTGCCGTGCTTGGTTCTGAACTGGTCTAGTCTCGTCGTACGTGGTTTACGTCACCGCGTTCTTGGCGATCGGAAATTCCGACAACTTTGTGCGATCGTGTGTATGCAAAACAAGTTTGAGCCGACATCCGTCGGAAAAAATCCTAGGATTTTGTTGTCGGAATGTCCGATCAATGTCCGACCGTGTGTACGGGCATAAGGATTACTCACATACTTGTAAATTATTTTTAAAAAAGTTCAACGTAAAAAAAATATTTTTTTCCTGAACGACATATCCTCTGTTGTTATTCCTACTTTCTATTCCTAATAATAAAATTGTAATAATCTTCTAAAACACTATAGTCTAACAGAATTACATAAAATGTGCCAGAGATAGACAGTAGAATGTGTTTGTGCTTTAGGTTTATTATTAATGGGTTTTAGGTTTATTGCAGCTGGTGAATCACACCCCTCAGCATTTTAAATCTAACAAAGATATTTCATCTTTTTTTAAATTGCAGAAAGAAAATAACTACTGTACTTTCCACTGCACAATGGCCTTCACACACAACTTTTTTTTTAAAGGGTACATTTTTATTGTACATGTAACAAAATATTTGCACATAATCTCTCTGGTTACAGAATAAAGAAAAGCTGTAACAAGTACTCACATATCACCATTTAACAAATGTATTATGTATGCATAATGTCCATTCTCTACATGTGGAACATGGAATAAAGAACCAAATATATTGCTTATAATTTCCTACAAGCATGGCATGACTATCAACAGCAAAAAATTGTATACAAGTACAACATTCCAAAAAATTAAAAAGAGATTCAGTAAGAAACCTGTCATTTCTAAGCATTATTCTAAGTACTAGGTGGAATAGTGCGATCATAATTAACCCACAGTTTCCATATCTTATTAAATTTACAAGGGCAGCCTCTAGCTTCATATGTTAGTTTGTATAGTGGGAATGCCTGATTAACAAGATTAAGCCAAAAGGCAATAGTCAGATGGGCTGAAGATTTCCAATGCATAGTGATAAATTTTTTGGCGTAAAATGAGGCAAGGCACAAAAAAAGTTGAGAGTTTTTGGAGAGAGACTCATCATCAATATAAGCTAGAAGATACCTTAAAGGATTACAGATATTGGGTATAAGGGAGATTAAGTTGGACATTCCCAAACCATATGGTAAGACGTACCAAACGTGATCATATAGAGCAGGGATATGCAATTAGCGGACCTCCAGCTGTTGCAGAACTACAACTCACATGAGGCATAGCAAGACTCTGACAGCCACAAGCATGACACCCAGAGGCAGAGGCATGATGGAACTTGTAGTTTTGCAACAGCTGGAGGTCTGCTAATTGCATATCCCTGATCTAGAGCATGTAAAAGAGGGTACCCTATTTAGTCAAAAAATGAGACATGGGGTATAATAAGCCCTATGCAAAAATTTGGTTTGAATAACTTTATCCCTAGAAGAGATAACTGTAGGAACTTGTAAGGGGAGAATCTCCTTCCACACCTCCTCCGTAAGTTCCGGTATATCTGCCCGCCATCTAGATTCAGTGAGACTAAGTCTAGTAGTTTTAGAATGTAATAAAGAGGAGTAATATGAAAATATAAGTTTGGAGTGAGCCAGGTCACTCAATATATGTTCCAAAGGGGAGGGCTTGATAGAAATGTTTTTCAGGCCAAATTGAGGTGCAGCTGTGTGCCTTAACTGAAGATAAATAAAGTACGCTGTAGGGGGAAGGTGAAAGTCTCTACGAAACTCATCAAAGGAGCAGGACGTATCTGCCAAGAATAGGTGAGAAATCAATTTCACTCCCAGTCTCAACCAGAACGCCCCATCTGTCCTTTTGGAAAAATTCACGTAAACGTGGGTTATCCCATAAAGGCGCGTTGGGAGAGTATATAGGTGCACCACCAGACAGTAGCAGATTAGTGAGTTTAAACATTTGCAGTGTCATAGATAGAATACTCATACTGTTTCTGCCCAGTGTAGATTGGTTATGGATTACGTTTTGAAGGGATGTGAGAATTTCTGCTTCCAGGTCAGTGGCAGCATTATTGGTTTCAGGGTAAAAACCACCAATGGGAATGAGCCAGTTGAGACACGATATAGTAGGTCTGTAAATTAGGAGCTGCAAGACCACCCTCCAGGACAGGTAACTGGAGCGTATCTCTTGCAATTCTAACAGCTTTGTCTTCTCAAATAAAAGATGTAAGGCTAAGCGTCAATCCCACTAAATTGGCGTTTAGGAATATACACCAGGGAGTTACTTAGTATACTGTATAAAGGAAGCATGGCAGGAAAATCATCTTAAATATGTTTACCCTACCTAATAGGTTCAGGAGGAGATTAGATCAAACTTTCAAGGTGTTTTTAAGTCTGTTGAGAGGTTCCAGGTTATTTTTAAGATACAGTGATATTGGCTGCTGTACCACAATACCCAGGTAATGAAAGCAAGAAACAATTTTTAGTGGGCATAAAGCCGGAAGGGAAATTGAAACGTCCTCGTCCACAGAAGAGATTTTTCCTAGTTTACGAGGAATCCCAAGAAACAGCCAAATCTTTGGATATTCTGCAGTAGAGTATATAAAGAGGATTGGGAGTCGGCTAGATAGATAAGCATGTCGTCTGCATAAAGCGACACTTTTTCCTCCAGCCGTTGATCATCAATCCTTCAATAGCCAAATTAGCTCTTATCAGCTCAGCCAGGGGCTCTATTCCCACTGCAAATAGTATTGGTGATAACCCTGCCTAGTATCTCTTGTGATGGGAAATTATTTGGAGATAAAGTTATTTACCAGTAATCTGGCCCTGGGCTTACAACAGACGAATCCACCACAGGAAAGTATTACCAAAGCCGAACGTTGCCAGTACTTCTTGCAAATACGGCCATTCGACCAAATCAAAAGCTTCACGAAGATCTAATGACAATACAGCCCTAGAGCCCATATTGTTGTGTTCGGCTTGCAGATTAGTAAAAAGTCTACGTACATTAATGAAGGTGGAGTGGCCGGGGATAAATCCAGTTTGATCTGACCGTATAATAGTGAGAATGACTTTTTTTAACCAATGAGCAAGGACTTTGGCTAGAATTTTGAAGTCCAAGTTAATTAGGGAACTAGGATGATATGATTTGCAGTAAAGGTGATCTTTATGAGGTTTTGGTATAAGAACAATTAAAGCTTCAGACATAGAAGGTGGTAACCACCCTTCTTTAAATGCATGATTAAATACCCGCAATAAGTGTGGGATCAAGATCTCCCTATACTGCAGGTACCAGTATAGATCCCCCTATACTGCAGGGAAGTCATCCAATCCTGGTGTTTTATTGCGTGCAAAAGACTGCATGGCTGCACCTATTTCAGGGGAGCATCTAACAGTGAGGCCTGGTCTTGGGATAGCCTGAGAAGCTGAATATCATATACTGTAGATAGTCATCTGGGTCTACAAGTGGTATATAAAGTGGAATAAAAGGCAACAAATGAGTCTACTACATCTTTAGTTTGCTCAACCACCACCCCAGTGGAGTTCTTAATTCTGGGAATATTGCAGGGCTGAAAGTCGGGTCGCGAGAGATTTTATCCCCAAACTCAAAAATCCACTGGTTCTGATATAAAAATTTCTTCTCAGTGTGTTTGAGGAGCACCAAGTCCAGCTCCCTAGCTTTATGCCTCCATGTGGATTAAGTGTTCGAAGTAGGAGAGGCAGAATAGTGAGTCTCTGCAGTATAATGCTCTTGTGCCACCTTCATTAATCTGAACATGGTGGCCTTCGAGCCCTCCCAATAGCATCAGCAAATTTAACATGCATAGTAGATTTAAAGGCGTCCCAGGCCATGGGCATTGAGGCACTTTGCCCATTAGTGACCCAATAAGAGTTCATTTCAATCAAGCCCTAAATTTGTTACAGTCCGATCTGCCAGCCAAAGAGGACTTAATCTCCACACTCTATAGAAGCTAGACTTGCCCAGAGCAAGATCGAGCAGTAAAGGGGAATGATCAGACACCACTCTGGGCAAATATCTAATTGCAGACACCATACTAAGCAAGCATGCAACATTAAAGTGGTTGTTAAGCCACTCTAACAAGTATGCACCATCCGAGCTGTCTTATGCAGTGTCCCCCTCTCTGTGTTATTTATAAAATTAAATGCTGTAAATGCCTCATGTAAGAGTCCATATCCATGATCACATGCCTGACTGGGTCTCTCCTTTCCTCCTCTGTCAGATGCAGCGCGAGGGGCCGAGATTCCCCGTTGAGGTCACTTGGGAGGGGAGGAGGAGGGGAGGAGGAGAGGAGCAGAGACCCAGCCGATCATGTGATCGTGATCTTGGCTCTTACATGAGGTATTTATAGCATTTTTTTTATAAATCACACCAAGGGGGACACTGCATAAGGAGACAGCAGGGATGGTGCATACAAATTACAGTTATTTGAGCAGCAGGAGCGGAGGGAGGGGCAGCACTGTCACGAGCTGACAGGCAGGGAGGGGAGAGGAGGACACAAGAGCACAGAGGGGACACAGGACAGCAGGCTGTGGATGACGGAGGCATGTAAACTGACCTCAGCAGACATAATACATCATGGCCAGTTTATATAGGGGAGGGTAGAAACTGGCAGGATCAGCCAGGTATTACAGATGTTACAGGCGACCAAATGACACAGGACAAGCACTGTGTCATATAACATGCTTTAAAGGAGCAGGATCCATTTTTTGGGGGGGTTAACATATGCTTTAAGCATAAAGCAATACATGATAATGTACCAAAAGTATCTGAATAACAGGAGTATTCTTTTGTATCAGCATGTCTCCATCTCCAAGCATCCACTAAATCAAATGTGTCTAAATACACCCATAAAAGAGGAGGGGGCTGGGTAGACCCACCAAATCTGTCACGGGAATTATCCAAAACTGTATTGCCTTTATTGGCAACAAAACTAATAAAGGGACTGGAGGACTGGAGGAGGTTCTTTTTTCCCCACAAATAGAGCTTGCTTTTGGTGGTATTTGATCACCTCTGTGGTTTTTATTTTTTGCGCTATAAACAAAAAAAGCGAACATTTTGAAAAAAACGCATTATTTTTTACTTTTTGCTATAATAAATATCCCCAAAAAATATATAAAAAACATTTTTTTTTCCTCAGTTTAGGCTGATACGTATCCTTCTACATTTTTTTGGTAAAAAAAAATCGCAATAAGCATTTATTGATTGGTTTGCGCAAAAGTTATAGCGTCTACAGAATAGGGGATAGTTTTGTGGCATTTTTATTAATAATTTTCTTTTTATTAGTAATGGCAGTGATCAGCGATTTTTATCGTGACTGCAACATTATGGCGGACTTTTGGCGCTATTTTGGGACCATTCACATTTATACAGCGATCAGTGCGATTAAAAATGCATTGATTACTGTGTAAATGTGACTGGCAATGAAGGGGTTAACCACTAGGTGGCACTGTAGGGATTAAGTGTGTCCTAGGGAGTGATTCTAACTGTGGGGGGGGCTATGTGTGACACGACACTGATCACCGCTCCCGATTACAGGGAGCGGTGATCAGTGTCAATGTCACTAGGCAGAACGGGGAAATGCTTGTTTACATCAGCATTTCCCCGTTCTTCTTCTCCGTGAGATGATCGTGGGTAGCAAAGGGCAACGTACAGGTACGTTAATATGCCTGTACGTGGCCTGCCAACGTATATCGGCGTGAGTCAGTCGGCAAGCGGTTAAACTGCGTAGAGGGTTCTTTACTGTAAGAGTGGAAAGGATGTGGAATTCCCTTCCACAGGCAGTGGTTTCAGCGGGGAGCATCGATAGTTAGATAAGCACCTGAATGACCATAACATCCAGGGTTATACAATGTAATACTGACATAGAATCACACACATGGGTTGGACTTGATGGACTTGTGTCTTTTTTCAACCTCACCTACCATGTAACTATTTTGAAATCGCCAACCAGTAGGAGGGGGCCTTCAGCTATTTCCAGGGCCATACTCATAATACGTTCAAACAGGTCTTTGGTAAATGGTGATGGCATATATAGATTAACTAAGGTGTATAATTTACCTAGAATTTCAAGAACAAGAATAATAAAACACCCTCTGTTTTAACACGTTTAAGGGTAATCTGGGCAGACTAAGTAATTAATATAGAAGTGCTCTGAGAATATGTACAGTATGTGGAGTGGATATCATAGGCTATTTTGGCACGTTTGAGTGCCATAACTCTGGAGCCCTGCAAGTGCGTTTCTTGGAGAAGGATGACATGTGAGTTGTGCCTAGCTAGATACTCAATCACCAAAGAGCATTTCCCTTTAGAATTGAGTCCTCTAACATTTCACTAAATCAGAAGTAATGTGTTCATAGGCAAGATGGAGGTAACAATATCAATTGGTGCAATAGGCAACCATGGCGATGAGACCCCTGACCAGAGCACTCCAGAAGGAAGAAGATTATTCAATCCCGATGTATACACCAGAAGTATGTATGCCTACCCACGTACTAGAAATGGACAATAGCTGAGATAAAAACAAAGCAGTACGAACAAAAACCCCCTTAGAACAAGAACTACCCTAACCCACCCGGCCCCTAAACCCAAACACTTGGGAGCTTCATTCTCTTAACAAAAACTGTGTTGCATGGAGGTCATGGTGTCAACTGTCTAAGACACCTGTACAAAGTTGCAAAACTGCGGAGGTAGATAAAATTGGAGGAGAAAGGTTGAAATATAGTTCTGTCCTTAAAAACAGTAGTAATCCCGCACTACAGCAATAAGATATTATGAGGTCTAAAAAGTGATGAATAAATGAAAACAAATCCATTAATAAATTATTAAATTAATAAAATAATCTAGGGACACTTGGAATAAATAAGAATCATAAAAAATGATAAAGAAGTCCATGCAGTATTAAAAAATCCTCTTCTAGTCAGGCATCTTTCTAGTTAACAGTTTCTTCAAAATGCTCTCCTAAAAGGGCTAGGTTATCTGCAAATCCTTATGAGTGAGAGATATACACGATCCGCAAAACGGGCTCAAAGAACTCTCACCTCACATTTCTTGGGTCATCAGCATGTATCTCTATTAAAAGATTCTTTCTGCTATTCCGATGGCTACCACCAGGGGGTCCTCCGTTCCAGCATATGTTGTATCTATGTGGATATTCTAGATCTAGACCGCCGTTCTCACGTCGCTTCCGGTATCTAATCCACATCCTGCCACTCCCTACGCGTTACGTCATCACGTGACATCATCAGGGGACTGTCCCCTGATGAAGTCACGTGATGATGTAACGCGTAGGGAGTGGCCGGATGTGGATTAGATACCGGAAGTGACCTGAGAATGGTGGTCAAACGCCACACTGTTTTAAAGTTGAATTTTAAAGCCTTTTTTCTTATTATTGATGTAAGGGTCCAACTTGTTATATTTAATAAAACTAGCTGTTGTTTTCTGACATACTACACTATTGGATGTCTTTTTTTCTCCCCCCGCCCCCCGTTCTTTGGGAATGTGAGATCATATGAAGATGTAGATCTAGAAATTAGATCTAGATCTAAAAAAAAAAAAATTTTGCTCTGACAAAGTCTTTACCAAATTAGACCTATGGGGAGCATATAACCTTGTCCACATTTATTAAGGAGACAAATGGAGGACTGTGTTTAGAACTAGATATGGACAGTTTGAGTCATTGGTCATGCCTTTTTTGACATGCTCCCATTACTTTTCAACATTTCATTAAAGATGGCCTGCAGAATTTGTTGGACCAGTTTGTTACATACTTGGATGATAGCCTTATCTTTTATGATAATCTAAAGTAGTATTGCAGGAATGTTTCTACAAGCTTCAAAATATAGGAGAGTAAATTTTTCATCAAATTGGAGAGATGTGAGTTTGAACAAACCCAGATCCAGTACTTGGGATATGTAATTTCTCTTGAACGAGTGAGCATGAATTCTGATAAGATCAAAGCAGTGGTGGATTGGCCTGCCCCTACAGATGTAAAGGAAATACAATAAATGGTTAGATTTGCCAGCTTCTACAGAAAATTCATAAGAAACATTTCTAAGGTGATAGTACCAATTACTACCAAGAAAGAGATGTGCTTTGTGTCATCACCTGGGGCACAGGCTGCCTTTAGTAAGCTAAAAACTCTGTTCACTTCTGCATCAGGATGGGTACATCCTGATCCTGAACTGCCTTTTTTTCATGAAAGTGGATGCTCAGTTTCTGCTGTGGGAATTCTTTGCCAGGGATTAGGTGAAAAAATGTAGCTTCATCCTTGTGCTTATTTCTTTCTCTGTCTCTGTCCTCAACCAAAAGTAATTGTGAAAATGGGAATAAAGAGTTGCTGGCAATTAAGGAAGCCTTTTCCAAATGTAGGAATCTGCTGGAAGGGGCTATTCCTTCTGTAATTAATCTCACTGATCATAACATTTTTAAGTTCATTCATTCTGCCAAGAGATCAGGTTGGTCTTTATTCTTTTCTAGGTTTAATTTTATTATCTCATATTAAACTGGGTCAAGGAATGTCTTATCATGGATATGGCCTGGCCTCTGCAGGAAAGCAACTCTGAATGCACGATCCTGCCTCAAAAGAACTTCCTATGGGCCACGAGTTCCCAGACATTTTTAAATCTTCTCAAAGACATTAACCTCGATAATAAGAACAGTATTTGGATTCAAGCACATTGTCTCTATGTACCTGAATCTGCTCGGCTAGAAGCCCTAAGTTTGAATCATGACTGGACAGTTTGGGGTTTTCTACAACAGAAGAAATGTTATCATGTTCCTTTTGGTGGCCAGGTTACAAAAAAGATATGTGGCTTCATGCCTGACCTGTGCACACAATACAATGCTCTGATCTTCTCCTTTGGGGTTGGGTCAAAAGTTGGGTCAAAAGTTGGGTCAAAAGTTTGTGGGACCTTTTTAGATTTCTGCTCAAATCAATCACAACACTTTTTTGCTTAAAACTTCTGGACATTATGAAGATTCAACCTGTTTTTTTACATATTAATTAAACCATTTACTAAAAATCCTTTTTCTGGGAGAATTCTCTCACTTCCTTGAGGTACCCATTGAGGTACAAGGTGAAGAAGAATTTGTGGTTGAAAGAATTCTTGATACCAGGATCTTTAGGAACAAATTACACTATCTGGTTTAATGGGAAGGATGAGAAACAAAAGAAAACTCTTGGGAACCTGAGGAGAACATACATGTCTCCAGATTGACAAGCGAATTCCACCAGAGATTTCCTCACAAAACTGGCCCTAAGACATCCAGGGGCCATTTTGGAAGGAGGGGTCAACTGTTAGGATTCTGAATCTGGAACCTCTGCCTGGATGTGTTTCTTCTCACTGTGCCACTAAGATGCTGGACAGCTCCCTTTCTGATTCCTTGAACAACCTTGCTTTGTGTCTTGTTTCTGGTGAAGCTTGAACCCTTTGCTCCTCCCATGAACTTCCTGATTTAGGCCATGTCTCTGCACTTCCTGTTTGCTAGATTATTGTGCTCCATTCCAGTCAGAATCTTTCTCCTTTTTCTCCTGCTGCCGCTCGTATCTTCTCTACTACTCGTTACCGACCTTTGACTTGTTCCTCAACTAGGCTTCCAATTGATTCCAGCCTGCAACCATTTGTTATCGACCTTTGGCTTATTTACTGACTAAGCTTCTGCTTTGCTTGATCCCAACCTGCTACATCTGCTACTGGACCCCAACTTGCTCACCTCCTGGTGGGGAGGTGAAAGCTGTCCCCAACATCAGAAGCTCTGGTGAAGACCGGTTAGTGCTTTGACCTCTCACCTGGGGTGAACCCGCATCATCCATCAGGGCGACCTGCTTATGTACTTATCTTGCTGGTTGGTGTGACCCTCTCTACTGCTATTGCTAGTCTCTGAACCTGACCCTTGACTGTGACAGCCTGTGTTCCTAGCAATTTATCTAGTGTTTTCCCAGTGCTTCATAGCATTGTCTCTGTGACATCTGTGTCTTTCCAGCCTGTGCCTCTGTATCCCAGTAAACCTAATGACTTTGGTTTCCAGCCTTGTGTACTTCTTCCTGTGATTCCTAGTTTGTGTCTATGTTCGTCGTGTTCCTCTGTCTGTTTTTTTACCCCAGTGATCTCATACTTTCCTATAAGCATCCAGTCTTCCTTTACCTGGTACTTCAGTTAGTTCTTACTTGTCTTTACCAGTCTGTTTCCCTGTGTATCTCAGTCAGTCTCTTGTTATCTGCAACTGTGCAATCCCAGCTTGTGTTTCTCCTCTGTGCCTGTGCCTTACTGTCTGGAGCCTGTAGGCCTCCTGCTCCTTTACAGCTGCTGGTGTCATTCCAGCATCCTAGTTTTGGCTGTGTTGCATTCCCCCTGCCTGCTTGTTCACCTGCAAGGTGATTGATGTAGCCAGGCTCTGAACCTGGACTGTCACGGACCACGCAGCCTGTCTGCCAACTGCAAGTACATGTTCGCTGTGCTCAGTTTTCACCTGCCCCGGCATGGTAACCAAGCACTATAACATTGTGTATAAGACCAGGGGGAAACCAAATACCAGTAGGACTGTTTGCCTTATAGAAAAGGGGGCTGCTATAGGTGAAGAGCACAGAAGCTAGCTATAGTGCCTGACCACCTGCATTAGGAGTAAGCGTGACACTTACAAAGTGTAAAACTCCCAGAGATTGCATCATCCCATACTGCCTTGTTGCTAGGACATTACTAATAGACTCCTAGCTCTTATGGTTCACCTCCTCTATCATAGGAGCAAGGTTTTTCGCAGTAGCTCTGAGCTCATCATTTGTGAGCTCGCTCCTGTGATAGTGAAGGTAAACAGTAAGAGCTAGGAATCTCTTAACCACTGACAGACCGCCCGCCAGCATTATATGGCAGTACTTTGAAGAGGAATATCATTGTTATAGCAGCAGCTAGCTGCCAAAACCTTAGTATCCTCTATTTCAGTATGCGCTCCACTTTCAGATAAAAGTGGTCTCTGCGTCAGATTTGCCGCGAGATCACTTTTATTGGCGGTGGGAGAGGGGCTCCTCCCACCACGCTCCGGTGCCCTCCGCCGCTTACCGGAGCCATTGGTAGCGGCAGAGGCAACCTCGGATCCTGTGTCCTCTGTGATATGGAGCTGGGTGAGGGGAAGATGGAAGATGGATGGACATTGCGGGACACGTTTTCTTTTAATAAAGGAATTGTCAAAAACTGGCTTCTGTCGTTTTTAATTTTTTGGTGAATGGGTAGGGGTACAATGTACCCCTTACCCATTCACATAGGTGGGGCCAGGATCTGGGGGCCCACTTGTTAAAGGGGGCTACCAGATTCTAAAAAGCCCCCCGCACACAAACCCCCACAACCAACGGGCAAAGGTTGTTGAGATGAGACCCCAAAGCACCCTCCCCATGTTGAGGGCATGTGACCTGGTACGGTTCAGGAGGGGGGCACTTTCTCACCCCCCCTTTTTCTGCAGCACCTGAAGGGCCTGGTATGGATTTTGGGGGGGACCCCGCGCCATTTTTATTTATTTTGGCACGGGGTTCCCCCTAAAGTCCATACCAGACCTGAAGGGCCTGGTATGGATTTTGGGGGGGACCCCACGCCTTTTTTTATTTTGGCGGAGGGTTCACCTTAACCACTTCAATACACTGTATTATATACCTATATATATACAGTGGGGACAGAAACTTAACTTAACTTAAATCATTTAAGTTCATTTTTTTCCACATTAGTGTACACACAGCACCCCATATTGACAGAAAAACACAGAATTGTTGAAATTTTTGCAGATTTATTAAAAAAGAAAAACTGAAATATCACATGGTCCTAAGTATTCAGACCCTTTGCTCAGTATTTAGTAGAAGCCCCCTTTTGATCTAATACAGCCATGAGTCTTTTTGGGAAAGATGCAACAAGTTTTTCACACCTGGATTTGGGGATCCTCTGCCATTCCTCCTTGCAGATCCTCTCCAGTTCTGTCAGGTTGGATGGTAAACGTTGGTGGACAGCCATTTTTAGGTCTCTCCAGAGATGCTCAATTGGGTTTAAGTCAGGGCTCCGGCTGGGCCATTCAAGAACAGTCACAGAGTTGTTGTGAAGCCACTCCTTCGTTATTTTAGCTGTGTGCTTAGGGTCATTGTCTTGTTGGAAGGTAAACCTTCAGCCCAGTCTGAGGTCCTGAGCACTCTGGAGAAGGTTTTCCTCCAGGATAACCCTGTACTTGGCCGCATTCATCTTTCCCTCGATTGCAACCAGTTGTCCTGTCCCTGCAGCTGAAAAACACAGCTGTGTGAAGTTGGCACCCCATGTTTGTAAAACCTGAATAAAAATATACCATTCGTTTGTGCCGCGTTTGTGCTGATTTGTGCCGCAAAAATGAGCGTTTGTGCCGGTTCGGTTTCTGAGATATTAAACATTCAATTTAATGCAAGCCCCGCCCACTTTGCACCCCATGTCCCTGAATTTTAAAAACAAACGTGCCATTCGTTTGTGCCGCGTTTGTGCTGGTTTGTGCCACAAAAATAAACGTTTGTGCCGCTTTGGTTGCGGAGATATTGTGCGTTATAGTTGCTGTAACCCCGCCCATTTTGCACCCCATGTTCCTGAATTTTAAAAACAAATGCGGCATTCGTTTGTGCCACGTTTGTGCTGGTTTGTGCCGCAAAAATAAACGTTTGTGCCGCTTTGGTTGCGGAGATATTGTGCGTTATAGTTGCTGTAACCCCGCCCATTTTGCACCCCATGTTCCTGAATTTTAAAAACAAACGCGCCATTCGTTTGTGCTGCGTTTGTGCTGGTTTGTGCCGCAAAAATAAATGTTTGTGCCGCTTTGGTTGCGGAGATATTGTGCGTTATAGTTGCTGTAACCCCGCCCATTTTGCACCCCATGTTCCTGAATTTTAAAAACAAATGCGCCATTCGTTTGTGCCACGTTTGTGCTGGTTTGTGCTGCAAAAATAAACGTTTGTGCCGCTTTGGTTGCGGAGATATTGTGCGTTATAGTTGCTGTAACCCCGCCCATTTTGCACCCCATGTTCCTGAATTTTAAAAACAAACGCGCCATTCGTTTGTGCTGCGTTTGTGCTGGTTTGTGCCGCAAAAATAAATGTTTGTGCCGCTTTGGTTGCGGAGATATTGTGCGTTATAGTTGCTGTAACCCCGCCCATTTTGCACCCCATGTTCCTGAATTTTAAAAACAAACGTGCCATTCGTTTGTACCGCGTTTGTGCTGGTTTGTGCCGCAAAAATAAAAGTTTGTGCCGCTTTGGTTGCGGAGATATTGTGCGTTATAGTTGCTGTAACCCCGCCCATTTTGCACCCCATGTTCCTGAATTTTAAAAACAAATGCGCCATTCGTTTGTGCCGCGTTTGTGCTGGTTTGTGCCGCAAAAATAAACGTTTGTGCCGCTTTGGTTGCGGAGATATTGTGCGTTATAGTTGCTGTAACCCCGCCCATTTTTCACCCCATGTTCCTGAATTTTAAAAACAAACGCGCCATTCGTTTGTGCCACGTTTGTGCTGGTTTGTGCAGCAAAAATAAATGTTTGTGCCGCTTTGGTTGCGGAGATATTGTGCGTTATAGTTGCTGTAACCACGCCCATTTTGCACCCCATGTTCCTGAATTTTAAAAACAAACACGCCATTCGTTTGTACCGCGTTTGTGCTGGTTTGTGCCGCAAAAATAAATGTTTGTGCCGCTTTGGTTGCGGAGATATTGTGCGTTATAGTTGCTGTAACCCCGCCCATTTTGCACCCCATGTTCTTGAATTTTAAAAACAAACGCGCCATTCGTTTGTGCCGCAAAAATAAATGTTTGTGCCGCTTTGGTTGCGGAGATATAGTGCGTTATAGTTGCTGCAACCCCGCCCACATTGCACCCCATGTTCCTGAATTTTAAAAACAAATGCACCATTTGTTTGTGCCGGGTTTGTGCTGGTTTGTGCCGCAAAAATAAACGTTTGTGCCACTTTGGTTGCGGAGATATTGTGCGTTATAGTTGCTGCAACCCCACCCACTTTGCACCCCATGTCCCTGAATTTTAAAAACAAACGTGCCATTCGTTTGTGCCGCGTTTGTGCTGGTTTGTGCCGCAAAAATAAACGTTTGTGACGCTTTGGTTGCGGAGATATAGTGCGTTATAGTTGCTGCAACCCCGCCCACATTGCACCCCATGTTCCTGAATTTTAAAAACAAACGTGCCATTTGTTTGTGCCGCGTTTGTGCTGGTTTGTGCCGCAAAAATAAACGTTTGTGCCGCTTTGGTTGCGGAGATATTGTGCGTTATAGTTGCTGCAACCCCGCCCACATTGCACCCCATGTTCCTGAATTTTAAAAACAAACACGCCATTCGTTTGTGCCGCGTTTGTGCTGGTTTGTGCCGCAAAAATAAATGTTTGTGCCGCTTTGGTTGCGGAGATATTGTGCGTTATAGTTGCTGTAACCCCGCCCATTTTGCACCCCATGTTCTTGAATTTTAAAAACAAATGCGCCATTTGTTTGTGCCGGGTTTATGCTGGTTTGTGTCGCAAAAATAAACGTTTGTGCAGCTTTGGTTGCGGAGATATTGTGCGTTATATGTTGTGAAACCACATTGACTTTACACCTTGTTATTAAAGCTTACATACAGAACCTAAACTCAGCTTGGGTTTCCTTAATGTAAAGCTCCTCCCACTGTACTGGCACTGCACTTCATATTGTACCCTGAAAAAGGCACCTCTGCCGGGTTAGCCCCCCCATATCAAAATTTTTCAAAAAATCTTATGCAGTTTGTTAGATCTTTGTTAGATCAGGTTAGATCAACCGTTGTTTGCGTTAGATCTCACACAGAAGAAGCGATATTAACAGTTATTTGCTGGGGGGGGCTAACCCGTCATCAGCCCCCCCCTTATCAAAAAATTGACCAAACAGTTAGCTATTTTGGAAACAATTTGTTAGATCCGGTATGATCAAGTGTTTTTAACGTTAGATCTCACATAATTAGAGACTGATTAAGTGATTAATGTGGGGGGGGCTGGCCCCCCCTTATCAAATTTTCGGCCCAAAAATCATTCAGGCTAATAGATATTCGTTAGATCCGGTAAGATCAAGTGGTTTTAACGTTAGATCTCACATCATTTCAGAGATATTCCACATCAAAATAGAAATATTAGGTGGTAAATATGGACGGGTTAGCCCCCCCTTATCAAATTTAGGCCCAAAAATCATTCAGGCTAATAGATATTCGTTAGATCCGGTAAGATCAAGTGTTTTTAACGTTAGATCTCACATAATTAGAGACTTATTAAGTGATTAATGAGGGGGGGCTGGCCCCCCCTTATCAAATTTTCGGGCCAAAAATCATTCGGGCTAATAGATATTCGTTAGATCCGGTAAGATCAAGAGGTTTTAACGTAAGATCTCACATCATTTCAGAGATTTCATATTTTTTGCCAATAACAACATCCAAGTTAGTATAGATAATTGTTCGATGAAGTTATTATTGCATTAAACCTAGCATGCACATGGCAGAAATCAGTAATAATCGCAATGTAAGTAGGGATTAAAGCTTGTTGCAGTTTGATCAGTGAGATGTTTTATTTAATCTATGATAAATACATAACAGTTCGTTATTTTATATGAGAAGTTAGGCCCCTGTGGCAGTAGCTTAAAATTAATAAATTTTGGCATCGCTGCTCTAAATTGTGGGCACAACTGGAACAGGCCCAGACTGACATTCTGCTCTGTGGTGCTATGACCAACTACCGCCTGTGCTGAAGTCACACCCCATAATGGGTACGACACTCCGCATATGCTCCCAGGTCAGCACACAGAACCGGCTTTCTTCCCTGATTCCCCATTGCTCCCTATCATAGAAAAACCGTGGTTCCTCCCTGGTCTGGAACCGCAAATGTTTCGGACCCTAAGCCAAACAGGTAGGGTCCAGGCATCCCACTTCCTAACGGGAGGCCAATGACCTTCCACAGTAGTGCTAATGAGCCCTTCAAACTTTCCTTGTGGACAGCGCTACAATTACAACACTTTCTCAATACTTTGCCTAATCCACAGGGATTTAATCGTCCCCTGACGTCCTTTGAAGCATACTGTTCCAAAGAGGGTTCCCTTCCACAGGCTCTATCCAAAACATACACCCTCTTGAACTGTCCGGCTGAACAACCACACTTACCGTTCTTGAACAAATGGGAAAGTAAGCTGGGGCGTACATTTACATCTGCTCAGATACAACATGTCCTCAGATTTTCGTTGAAATCATCGGTTTGTACGAAAATTAAACAGACCAACTATAAACTGTTAACAAGGTGGTACCTCACCCTGCAACTACTGACCAATGTTGGAGATGCCAGGGGGATGGAGGAACACGACTTCACATATTTTGGTCGTGCCCTAATTTGATCCACTTCTGGGAGACAGATAAACCACGCAAAAATTTACGGAATACAAGGTTCCTGGTGATCCAGCTTTTTCCTGCTACATGTCTCCTCCATGTGAGCCAAACTCTATAAAAACTCCATTCCAAATGAGATGGAACGTCTAGTACTCACTGCACAACACCAACAGAAAAAATACTCTAACACTTGGGGACTATGGAACCAGTTTGTCGTTTCCGCAGAGGGTACTGCCCTTCTTGGGACTTAATGTCACAGATAAGTCCCGGAGCCCGTTCACCATAGTTATCCTGAACCAACGTCATTTCACCCCCCCAGCCTTACTCCCCCCCCTTCTCTCCTCTTACCTTTTCCATCCTTTTCTCCTTACCTTCTTTGATTATTGAAAATGAGAAAATAGTTTTGGGCGACAGCGGGTCTTGCTCCACAGCCCATTTTCCATCTTTAATAAAAACTGATAGGCTAGGAGGTAAGCAGCCTTTTGAGCAGTGTGCCGAAAAATGTTTTCAAAGAAATTGAGCATGCCGATTTTATAACAAAAAAAGTCAACTTCACAATCTCAATCACAAAAAGGATTTTTTATAAAGTAAATGCTGTAAACTACTTTAGTAATGAGAAATTAACATCCTGCACTCTCACGCCTCAGATCAACCCCAATTCATACACCTTCACACCTCAGATCACTGTATCACCTGCAAATCTGCCCCACCACTGTACCCCCCTGCTCAACTGCCCCACCACTGTAACCCCCTGCAAATCTGCCCCACCACCGTACCCCCATGCTCTTCTGTCTCACTGCTGAACCATCTTCTCATCTGTCCTAACACTGAACTTATCTGCTCATCTGCCCCACCACTGTAACCCCCTTTCTCATCTGTCCCACCTCTCTAACCCCCTTTCTCATCTGCCCCACCACTGTAAACCCCTTTCTCATCTGCCCCACCACTGTAAACCCCTTTCTCATCTGCCCCACCACTGTACCTCCCGCACATCTGTCCCACCTCTGTTCCCCCTGCTCATCTTCCCCACCTCTGTAACCCCCTTTCTCATCTGCCCCACCACTGTAACCCCCTTTCTCATCTGCCCCACCTCTGTAATCCCCTTTCTCATCTGCCCCACCACTGTAACCCCCTTTCTCATCTGCCCCACCTCTGTAACCCCCTTTCTCATCTGCCCCACCACTGTAACCCCCTTTCTCTTCTGCCCCATCACTGTACCTCCTGCACATCTGTCTCACCTCTGTTCCCCCTGCTCTTCTGCCCCACCGCTGTAACCCCCTGCTCATCTGTACCACTAATGTACCTCCTTTCTCCTCTGACCCGCCACTGTACCCCCCTGTACATCTGCCCCACCTCTGTTCTCCCTGCTCTTCTGCCCAACCACTGTAACCCCCTGCTCATCTGTCCACCAATGCACCTCCTTTCACATCTGCCCCACCGCTGTACCCCCCTGCTCTTCTGTCCCACCGCTAAACCCCCTTCTCATCTGCCCCAACACTGAACCCCTCCTGCTCATTTTCCCACCACTGTAACCCCCTTCTCATCTGGCCCAACATAAACCCCTCCCCCGCTCATCTGCCCCATCACTGTACCCCCCTGCTTTTCTGTCCCACTGCTGAACCCCCTTCGCATCCCTCCCACCACTGCACCTTCTGCACATCTGCACCACCACTGTACCCCCTTGCTCTTCTGCCCCACCACTGTAACCCCCCTGCTCATCTACCCCATCAATGTACCATTTTTCTCATCTGCCCCACCACTGTACCTCTCTGCACATTTGCTCCACCGCCATATTCCCATGCTCTTCTGTCTACTACTGAATCACCTTCTCATCTGCCCTACCACTGTAACCCGCTTTTTCATCTGCCTTACTAATGTGTCTCCTGCACATCTGTTTCACCTCTGTACCCCCTGCTCTTCTGCCCCACCTATGTTCCCCCTGTTCTCCTGCCCCACCACTGTAACCTCCTGCTCATCTGTCCCACCAATACACCTCCTTTCACATTTGCCCCACTGTTCTACCCCCCTGCTTTTCTGTCCCACCACTGAACCTCCTTCTCATCTGCACCAAAACTGAACCCCCCCTGCACATCTGCCCCACGGCTGTACCCTCCTGTTCTTCTGTCCCACATCTAAACCCCTCCTGCTCATTTTTCCCACCACTGTACCCTCTTCTCATCTATGATATGTGTGATATGCAGAGTGGTAAAAGGAAGCAGAGATGAGACACATCTACTTGTCCTGGCACACTCATCCTGCTGATTCACCTCTCGCATCCAGCCCACGTGCTTGTATGTGATGTATGGGATGTATGTGATGTCACATACGAGCATCTGGAATGGATGTGCAATGATGAGCTCAGGTCAGGGGCATTTTCTGAAAGCAGTGGGCTTGTGTGCAGGATCATAAGTTGGGCCCCTGCAGCTGAGGAAAAGTTTTTGCGCCGCTGGGTGTGATTTTCATTGTGCTGAATATAAGGGGGGGCCAGCCCGTCCATATGTACCACCTAATATCTCTATTTTGATGTGGAATATCTCTGAAATGATGTGAGATCTAACGTTAAAACCACTTGATCTTACCGGATCTAACCAATATCTATTAGCTTGAATGATTTTTGGCCCGAAAATTTGATAAGGGGGAGGCTAACCCGTCCATATGTACCACCTAATATCTCTATTTTGATGTGGAATATCTCTGAAATGATGTGAGATCTAACGTTAAAACCACTTGATCATACCGGATCTAACAAATTGCTTCCAAAATAGCTAACTGTTTGGTCAATTTTTTGATAAGGGGGGGCTGATGACGGGTTAGCCCCCCCAGCAAATAACTGTTAATATCGCTTCTTCTGTGTGAGATCTAACGCAAACAACGGTTGATCTAACCTGATCTAACAAAAATCTAACAAACTGCATACGATTTTTTCAAAAATTTTGATATGGGGGGGGGCTAACCCGGCAGAGGTGCCTTTTTCAGGGTACAATATGAAGTGCAGTGCCAGTACAGTGGGAGGAGCTTTACATTAAGGAAACCCAAGCTGAGTTTAGGTTCTGTATGTAAGCTTTAATAACAAGGTGTAAAGTCAATGTGGTTTGACAACATATAACGCACAATATCTCCGCAACCAAAGCTGCACAAACCCGGCACAAACAAATGGTGTGTTTGTTTTTAAAATTCAGGAACATGGGGTGCAATGTGGGCGGGGTTGCAGCAACTATAACGCACAATATCTCCGCAACCAAAGTGGCACAAACGTTTATTTTTGGGGCACAAACCAGCACAAACGCGGCACAAACAAATGGCACATTTGTTTTTAAAATTCAGGAACATGGGGTGCAATGTGGGCGGGGTTGCAGCAACTATAACGCACAATATCTCCGCAACCAAAGCGGCACAAATGTTTATTTTTGCGGCACAAACCAGCACAAACGCGGCACAAACAAATGGTGTGTTTGTTTTTAAAATTCAGGAACATGGGGTGCAATGTGGGCGGGGTTGCAGCAACTATAACGCACTATATCTCCGCAACCAAAGCGGCACAAACATTTATTTTTGCGGCACAAACCAGCACAAACGCGGCACAAACGAATGGCGCGTTTGTTTTTAAAATTCTGGAACATGGGGTGCAAAATGGGCGGGGTTACAGCAACTATAACGCACAATATCTCCGCAACCAAAGCACCACAAAGTTTTATTTTTGCAGCACAAACCAGCACAAACGCGGCACAAACGAATGGCACGTTTGTTTTTAAAATTCAAGAACATGGGGTGCAAAATGGGCGGGGTTACAGCAACTATAACGCACAATATCTCCGCAACCAAAGCGGCACAAACGTTTATTTTTGCGGCACAAACCAGCACAAACGCGGCACAAACGAATGGCGCGTTTGTTTTTAAAATTCAGGAACATGGGGTGCAAAATGGGCGGGGTTACAGCAACTATAACGCACAATATCTCCGCAACCAAAGCGGCACAAACGTTTATTTTTGCGGCACAAACCAGCACAAACGCGGCACAAATGAATGGCGCATTTGTTTTTAAAATTCAGGAACATGGGGTGCAAAATGGGCGGGGTTACAGCAACTATAACGCACAATATCTCCGCAACCAAAGCGGCACAAACGTTTATTTTTGCGGCACAAACCAGCACAAACGCGGCACAAACGAATGGCGCGTTTGTTTTTAAAATTCAGGAACATAGGGTGCAAAATGGGCGGGGTTACAGCAACTATAACGCACAATATCTCCGCAACCAAAGCGGCACAAACTTTTATTTTTGCGGCACAAACCAGCACAAACGCGGCACAAACGAATGGCACGTTTGTTTTTAAAATTCAGGAACATGGGGTGCAAAATGGGTGGGGTTACAGCAACTATAACGCACAATATCTCCGCAACCAAAGCGGCACAAACGTTTATTTTTGCGGCACAAACCAGCACAAACGCGGCACAAACGAATGGCGCGTTTGTTTTTAAAATTCAGGAACATGGGGTGCAAAATGGGCGGGGTTACAGCAACTATAACGCACAATATCTCCGCAACCAAAGCGGCACAAACGTTTATTTTTGCGGCACAAACCAGCACAAACGCGGCACAAACGAATGGCGCGTTTGTTTTTAAAATTCAGGAACATAGGGTGCAAAATGGGCGGGGTTACAGCAACTATAACGCACAATATCTCCGCAACCAAAGTGGCACAAACGTTTATTTTTGCGGCACAAACCAGCACAAACGCGGCACAAACGAATGGCGCGTTTGTTTTTAAAATTCAGGGACATGGGGTGCAAAGTGGGCGGGGCTTGCATTAAATTGAATGTTTAATATCTTAGAAACCGAACCGGCACAAACGTTTATTTTTGCGGCACAAATCAGCACAAACGCGGCACAAACGAATGGTATATTTTTATTCAGGTTTTACAAACATGGGGTGCCAACTTCACACAGCTGAAAAACACCCCCACAGCATGATGCTGCCACCACCATGCTTCACTGTTGGGACTGTATTGGACAGGTGATGAGCAGTGCCTGATTTTCTCTACACATACCGCTTAGAATTAAGGCCAAAAAGTTCTATCTTGGTCTCATCAGACCAGAGAATCTTATTTCTCACCATCTTGGAGTGCTTCAAGTGTTTTTTAGCAAACTCCATGTTGGCTTTCATGTGTCTTGCACTGAGGAGAGGCTTCCGTCAGGCCACTCTGCCATAAAGCCCTGACTGGTGGAGGGCTGCAGTGATGGTTGACGTTCTACAACTTTCCCCCATCTCCCGACTGCATCTCTGGAGCTCAGCCACAGTGATCTTTGGATTCTTCTTTACCTCTCTCACCAAGGCTCCTCTCCCCCGATGGCTCAGTTTGGCCGGACAGTCAGCTCTAGGAAGGTTTCTGGTCATCCAAAATGTCTTCCATTTAAGGATTATGGAGGCCACTGTGCTCTTAGGAACCTTAAGTGCAGCAGAATTTTTTTGTAACCTTGGCCTGATCTGTGCCTTGCCACAATTCTGTCTCTGAGCTCTTCAGTCAGTTCCTTTGACCTCATGATTCTCATTTGCTCTGACATGCACTGTGAGCTATAACATCTTATATAGACAGGTGTGTGGCTTTCCTAATCAAGTCCAATCAGTATAATCAAACACAGCTGGACTCAAATGAAGGTGTAGAACCATCTCAAGGATGATCAGAAGAAATGGACAGCACCTGAGTTAAATATATGAGTGTCACAGCAAAGGGTCTGAATACTTAGGACCATGTGATATTTCAGTTTTTCTTTTTTAATAAATCTGCAAAAATGTCAACAATTCTGTGTTTTTCTGTCAATATGGGGTGCTGTGTGTACATTAATAAGGAAAAAATGAACTTAAATGATTTTAGCAAATGGCTGCAATATAACAAAGAGTGAAAATATTAAGGGGGTCTGAATACTTTCTGTCCCCACTGTATATATATATATATATATATAAATATATTAGACTGTATACATATGTCAAATACACTGCCTGCACTGACTGAATATAGAGTCCACACTGAATATCTAGGCTACGCTAAATACAGGGTATATACTGTATATATATATATATATATATATATATATATATATATATATATATATATTATTATTATTATTATTACACAAGATTTATATAGTGCAGACAGTTTACGCAGCGCTTTACAACATTAGGGCAGACAGTACAATTACAATGCAATTCAATACAGGGGGGAATCAGAGAGCCCTGCTCGTTAGAGCTTACAATCTAGGAGGGAGGGTCAAGTTATACAAAAGGGTAATAGCTGTGGGGGATGATCTAATGGAGAAAATAGTGCAGTTGTTAGATGGAGGCAGGATAGGCTTCTCTGAAAAGGAAAGTTTTCAGGGATCGCCTAAAAGTGGATAAATTTAGACACAGTCTGACAGATTGGGGTAGCGAATTCCAGAGAATGTGCGAGGCTCCAGAGAAGTCCTGGAGGTGGATATGGGAGGAGGTGATGAGGGAGCTAGAGAGCAGGAGGTCTTGGGAGGAATGAATCAGGCGATTAGGTTGGTATTTTGAGACTAGGCTAGTGATGTAGCTGGGGACAGAGTTGTGGATGGCTTTGTAACTTATTGTTAGTATTTTGAATTTAATTTGTTGGGCAGCCAATGGAGGGATTGGCAGAGATGGGTAGCAGACACTGAGCGGTTTGTAAGGTGGAAGAGTCTGGCAGCAGAATTAATGATGGACTGAAGGGGGAATAGTCTATTTAAAGGTAAGCCAATGAGGAAGGAGTTGCAGTAGTCAAGGCGAGAGATAACCAGGGAGTGAATCAGGAGCTTTGTGGTTTCATTGGTTAGAAAGGGACGTAGTTTAGAGATGTTGCGGAGGTTGAGGCGGAAAGCTTTGGAAAGTGATTGAATGTGGGGCCGAAAGGAGAGTTTAAAGTCCAGGATAACACCTAGCATGCTGACATGTGGGGATGGGTGAATGGGTGGTTGGTTGTGCCATTGCTCTTGACTAGGGATGAGCTTCGAGTTCAAGTCAAACTCATGTTCTACTCGAACATTGGCTGTTCGCAAGTTCGCCGAACAGCGAACAATTTGGGGTGTTCGCGGCAAATTCGAATGCCGCGGAACACCCTTTAAAAGTCTATGGGAGAAATCAAAAGTGCAAATTTTAAAGGCTTATATGCAAGTTATTGTCATAAAAAGTGTTTGGGGACCTGGGTCCTGCCCCAGGGGACATGGATCAATGCAAAAAAAAGTTTTAAAAACTGACGTTTTTTCAGGAGCAGTGATTTTAATAATGCTTAAAGTCAAACAATAAAAGTGTAATATCCCTTTAAATTTCGTACCTGGGGGGTGTCTATAGTATGCCTGTAAAGGGGCGCATGTTTCCTGTGTTTAGAACAGTCTGACAGCAAAATGACATTTTGAAGAAAAAAACACATTTAAAACTACCCGCGGCTATTGCATTGCCGACAATACACATAGAAGTTTATTGATAAAAACGGCATGGGAATTCCCCACAGGGCAACCCCGAACCAAAAAAAAAAAAATGATGTGGGAGTCCCCCTAAATTCCATACAAGGCCCTTCAGGTCTGGTATGGATATTAAGGGGAACCCCAGCCAAAATTTAAAAAAAAAATGACGTGGGATTCCCCCTAAATTCCATACCAGACCATTCAGGTCTGGTATGGATTTTAAGGGGAACCCCGCGCCAAAAAAAAAAAAAAAAAACGGCGTGGGGTCCCCCCAAAAATCCATACCAGACCCTTATCCGAGCACGCAACCTGGCAAGCCGCAGGAAAAGAGGGGGGGACAAGAGTGTGCCCCCCCCCCTCCTGAACCCTACCAGGCCACATGCCCTCAACATTGGGAGGGTGCTTTGGGGTAGCCCCCCAAAACACCTTGTCCCCATGTTGATGAAGACAAGGGCCTCATCCCCACAACCCTGGCCGGTGGTTGTGGGGGTCTGCGGGCGGGGGGCTTATCGGAATCTGGAAGCCCCCTTTAACAAGGGGACCCCCAGATCCCGGCCCCCCCCCTGTGTGAAATGGTAAGGGGGTACTTACCCCTACCATTTCACTAAAAAACTGTCAGAAATGTTAAAAGAACCAGAAGAAGATGAAGGAAGAAAGAAGAAAGAAGAAGCATTTAAATAAAGGAATTGTCAAAAACTGTCTCTTGTCATTTTTAACATTTTTGACAGTTTTTTACTGAAATGGTAGGGGTAAGTACCCCCTTACCATTTCACACAGGGGGGGCGGGATCTGGGGGCCCCCTTGTTAAAGGGGGCTTCCAGATTCCGATAAGCCCCCCGCCCGCAGACCCCCACAACCACCGGCCAGGGTTGTGGGGATGAGGCCCTTGTCTTCATCAACATGGGGACAAGGTGTTTTGGGGGGCTACCCCAAAGCACCCTCCCAATGTTGAGGGCATGTGGCCTGGTACGGTTCAGGAGGGGGGGGGGCGCACTCTCGTCCCCCCCCTCTTTTCCTGCGGCCTGCCAGGTTGCGTGCTCGGATAAGGGTCTGGTATGGATTTTTGGGGGGACCCCACGCCGTTTTTTGTTTTTTTTTTGGCGCGGGGTTCCCCTTAAAATCCATACCAGACCTGAAGGGTCTGGTATGGAATTTAGGGGGAACCCCACGTCATTTTTTTTTAAAATTTTGGCTGGGGTTCCCCTTAATATCCATACCAGACCTGAAGGGCCTTGTATGGAATTTAGGGGGACTCCCACATCATTTTTTTTTTTTAATTTTGGTTCGGGGTTGCCCTGTGGGGAATTCCCATGCCGTTTTTATCAATGAACTTCTATGTGTATTGTCGGCAATGCAATAGCCGCGGGTAGTTTTAAATGTGTTTTTTCCTTCAAAATGTCATTTTGCTGTCAGACTGTTCTAAACACGGGAAACATGCGCCCCTTTACAGGCATACTATAGACACCCCCAGGTACGAAATTTAAAGGGATATTACACTTTTATTGTTTGACTTTAAGCATTATTAAAATCACTGCTCCTGAAAAAACGGCCATTTTTAAAACTTTTTTTTGCATTGATTCATGTCCCCTGGGGCAGGACCCGGGTCCCCAAACACTTTTAATGACAATAACTTGCATATAAGCCTTTAAAATTAGCACTTTTGATTATTCATGTTCGTGTCCCATAGACTTTAACGGTGTTCGCGTGTTCGAACAAACTTTTTTCCTGTTCGCATGTTCTGGTGCGAACCGAACAGGGGGGTGTTCAGCTCATCCCTACTCTTGACAGATAAGTCAGGGGAAGAGGCACGTGGGGGAAGAAATATTATATGCTCGGTGTAACAGAACGTCCCCATACTCCGCTTGAGTGCTTTCGTCACATACTGCTTCCTCCCAGTCTGAATATAGATATCAGATATTCCAACAGCTCACAAGCACAAAACAAGATGATACTTGTTTAGCTGCTGAACATCGACTGTTTTATTTGAGATGACACACAAATATATACAGCAGGCTTACAATACAACTGTAACCAGAAACCTAATTAACAAGAACTAATTAACTAATCCCTTAAAGCAGCCGATGTGACTCTGTGCCCTCCTGAGCATTGTTATGATTAATAAATACAAAGACCCTCCGCGCCAATATGAAATAAAATGGAAATATGATAAGAATTTTGGGCTGCTCCCCTCAAAAAAGTGGAAAACTACTCCTAGATTGGAAATATGTGCACAAAAAGGGGGCGCTCATTTAGTGAATTATAATATTAAGGGCAAAAAACAAATATGTACCAATGTGCAATTTTTAAATTTCACATTTGAAAATATGAATCATTCCCAATACAACCCTTGTAATAGGAGACTAAAAAATAATAAAAATCAAAAAATGCAATAAAGGTGGAAAAAAACAGTCCCAATAGTAAGTGCTTAATACAACTAAGGCAAAAAAAATATGTGTTGCTAAATTCGTGCTTGATAGTGGATCTCCTTCACCAAATCAAATCAACTCTGGGGCTTCAGGCCTGTTCATAGATGGTGCCTTTGTGTCCAAGCACTTGTTTCCGCTGCAGCTTCGTACCACTCCACTTGCCATTGAGGCTATTGATGGAATACCTTTATAGCCTGCCCACATGACTCATGAGACTGCTCCGTTGACCATGATCGTGGGGGCTCTTCATCCATTTCCAAGTGATTTCCTCACTTCATTTTCCAGTGGTTATTGGTTTTCCTTGGTTACAGAGGCACAACCCCTCTTTTGATTGTCTTCGTGCTGAGGTTCTTTCTTGGTTGCCACAATGCAGGTAAACATGTTTTCTGAAAGTGGCTAAGGTCTTGTGCACCCCTTCACTCTACGCCCTGCCGAAAGAGTACCGCAAATTTTGCGATGTCTTTGACAAAGGTTAAGCCGGTAGTATGCCTTCGCACCGGTCGTATGATTGCGCAATTGAACTTCCACCTGGTGCCATACCCTCCCTCGTGGTCAGGTCTACCCTTTGTCTGTCTCGGAAGACAAAGCCATGGAGGAGTATGTGGCCGACGCACTTTCTGGAGGATTCATCCGTAAATCCTCGTCTCTTGCTGGTGCTGGTTTCTTCTTTGTGAAAAAAAAGAATGGCGAACTGAGACCTTGTATTGATTATTGGGGTCTCAATCACTTCACAATTAAGAACACGTATCCGATTCCTTTGATTACGGAGTTATTTGACCGCCTTAAGGAAGCAAGGGTTTTCACGAAGCTTGATTTGCGAGGGGCATACAATTTTGTGAGGATCAGAAAGGGCGAAGAATGGAAAACTGCTTTTAATACCAAAACAAACCATTATGAATACCTAGTTATTCTGAATTCATCAACAATGTCCTTCGAGATTTGTTGCAGCTATGTGTGGTCGTTTATCTCAACGACCTTCTCATATTTTCCAAGTCCCTAGAGAGTCATCACACAGATGTCCGCCTAGTGCTGCAGAGGTTGAGAGATAATAACTTGTATTGCAAATTGGAGAAATGCGAGTTTCATTGTGAACAGGTTAAATCCCTGGGTTATGTAATTTCCACTGCTGGTTTTTTGATGGACCCAGGGAAACTTTCGGCAGTACTTCAGTGGCCCTGACCCATGGGTTTACGACCATTGCAGCTTTTTCTTGTCTCTGGTCAAACCAGAAAGGACAGTAAGAACAGAAAGGACCAGAAAGGACAGTAACCCAGAATCGGTCTCCAGATTCCATTATTGCCTTTGGGAGTCTCAAGGCTGCCTTTGCTTCTACTCCTGTGTTGGAACATCCTGATCCTACCGTACCTTTCATCCTTGAGGTTGATGCATCTGAGACTGGAGTTGGTGCCCTGCTGTCTCAGCGTCCTACCTCTGAGAGTGCTATGCATCCTTTTGGCTACTTTTCCAAGAAATTGTCTCCTGCGGAATGCAATTATGAGATTGGGGACAAAGAGTTGTTAGCAATCAATGGATGCATCTCCTTTAAGGTACTACTGTGCCGGTTCTTATTTTGACTGACCATAAGAATCTCACATTCTTGTCTGAGGCTAAACGCCTCTCTCCCAGAAGGGCGCGATGGGCTCTTTTCTTGTCTAGTTTCAGTTACATAGTCTCATTCTTACCCAGTACTAAGAATGTAAGTGCTGATGTTTTGTCAAAACAGTTTTGCTCCACTTCCAAGATGGAGTCGGTCCTGTACCCGTGATTCCTCCCGATTGTATTCTTGCTAAGGTTCGCACCAGTTTCACTTCTTCTTTGGGTGACAAAATTCTTGCCGCTCAGATCCATTCTCCTCCTGAGAAACCCTATGGATGCTGCTTTGTCCCGTACTGCCGTGCTCCAAACTTACCATTCTCCAAAGACTGCTGGCCACGCAGGGAAGAATGAACTCTTTTGGGCCATTTACCAACAATTCTGGTGGCCTAGTCTACGCACTGATGTAGCCGCCTTCGTAGCTGCTTGTTCCGTACGTGCTCAGAGTAAGACACCATCACACCTTCCAGTGGGCCTCCTACAACCTGTACCCAAAGAGAGGCCTTGGACCCACCTGTCAATGAATTTCATTGTGGAGTTACTCAACTCTCAGGGCAACACAGTTATCTTTATGGTGGTTGACCGGTTCTCAAAAATGTCTCATTGTATTCCACTTAAGAAGTTGCCCACATCGAAAGAACTGGCTTCCATTTTTGCTCGGCGGTCACTTACATGGGCTACCCAAGGTGATCGTCTCGGACAGGGGTAGTCAGTGTGTGTCCAGGTTCTGGTGAGCCTTTTGTGCACAGTTGGGAATTCAGCTTTCTTTCTCCTCTGCATATCACCTGCAGTCCAATGGGGCCGCAGAACAAGCCAACCAGTCCTTGAAACAGTTTTTACGTTGCTACATTTCTGATCACCATAACAACTGGTCAAACTTCTTACCTTGGGCGGAGTTTGCTCACAATAGTGCCATCAATACCGCTTCCCGATTGTCTCCATTCATGGCAAATTATGGTTTCCAACCATCAATGTTGCCTGACTCATTTGTTCCTCAGAGCATTCCTGCATTGGAGGAGCATCTCCGTGGTCTTCGTTCCACTTGGGTACAGGTCTAAGAGTCATCCTATATGCTCTGCTTCAGTATGTCACAGGACATGTCAGCATTAATGGTTCCCTCAGTGAACTGTAGCTCCCCAGTGCCGGCAGCTCTCAAGCAGCCCCAGACCATGACACTCCCACTACCATGCTTTACTGTAGGCAAGTTATGCCCCGTACACACGGTCGGATTTTCCGATGGAAAATGTCCGATCGGAGCGTGTTGTCGGAAATTCCGACCGTGTGTGGGCTCCATCGGACATTTTCCATCGGATTTTCCGACACACAAAGTTGGAGAGCAGGAGATAAAATTTTCCGACAACAAAATCCGTTGTCGGAAATTCCGATCGTGTGTACACAAATCCGACGGACAAAGTGCCACGCATGCTCAGAATAAATAAAGAGATGAAAGCTATTGGCCACTGCCCCGTTTATAGTCCCGACATACGTGTTTTACGTCACCGCGTTTAGAACGATCAGATTTTCCGACAACTTTGTGCGACCGTGTGTAGACAAAACAAGTTTGAGCCAACATCCGTCGGAAAAAATCCTAGGATTTTGTTGTCTGAATGTCCGAACAAAGTCCGACCGTGTGTACGCCCTATTACACTTGTCTTTGTACTCCTCACCTGGTTGCCACCACACACGCTTGAAACCATCTGAACCAAACAAGTTTTTCTTGGTCTCATCAGACCACAGGACATGGTTTCCGTAATCCATGTCCTTAGTCTGCTTGTCTTCAGCAAACTGTTTGCGGGCTTTCTTGTGCATCATCTTTAGAAGAGGCTTCCTTCTGGGATGACAGCCATGCAGACCAATTTGATGCAGTGTGCGGCGTATGGTCTGAACCCTGACAGGCTCACCCCCCACCTCTCCAACCTCTGCAGCACTGCTGGCAGCACTCATACATCTATTTCCCAAAGACAACCTCTAGATATGATGCTGAGCACGTACACTCAATCTCTTTGGTCGACCATGGCGAGGCCTGTACTGAGTGGAACCTGTCCAGTTAAACCGCTGTATGGTCTTGACCACCGTCTTGCAGCTCAGTTTCAAGGTCTTGTCAATCTTCTTATAGCCTAGGCCATCTTTATGTAGAGCAACAATTCTTTTTTTTCAGATCCTCAGAGAGTTATTTGCCATGAGGTGCCATGTTGAACTTCCAGTGACCAGTATGAAAGAGTGAGCATGATAACACCAAATTTACAACACCTTCTCCCCATTCACACCTGAGACCTTGTAACAATAACGAGTCACATGACACCGGGGAGGGAAAATGGCTAATTTGGGCCCAATTTGGACACTTTCACTTAGGGGTGTACTCACTTTTATAAATATAAATATATATATATATATATATATATATATATATATATATATATATACACATGCACCCGCATATGTGTTTGAGCTTTGGGGTGCGGTACTGCAATAGGCTGCGCCCACCTATGCATCTTACACCTGGGTCGGAGAAATCCCAGTCGCCATGGCAATAAAAAGAAGCTCACTGACCAACCTGATCTATGAGCATTTTATGAGCATATATGAGCAGTATGATTAACTACAGATCTAACAGCCACCACTAGATTGTGTCTAGTATAAATTGGACTTCCTCAATCATTGTTTCTTCCTCTCTGTGTTTTTATTGTGTGTAGGAGAGTGGGAAAGCATATAGGTCAGTACTGTGAAAGGTAAAGAGCAATGTGTCGTAACTGTGAAATTAAGAGAGAATATGGGTCAAAAATGTGAAAATGTAGAGCTTAAGGGTCAATACTGACCGAGCTTGTTTAGTGCTTTCATTGCAGATATGTACACTGAGTTAAGACCCCGTTCACACAGGGACGACTTGTCAGGCGACCTAGTCGCCTGACAAGTCGCCTCCCGTTCTGTGCTATGGAACCGTTCTAAGGGGAGCGACGCAAGTCGCTCCGACTTAGAAAAAGGTTCCTGTACGACTTCGGGGGCGACTTGGGGCGACTTGCATAGACTTCTATACAGAAGTCGTTTTGCAAGTCGCCCGGGCAGTCGTGTGCAGGTCGCCTCGGTGAGGCGACCTGCAAGTCGTGTTGCCCCTGTGTGAATGAGGTCTAAGTGTTAAATTAGGTATCTAAACATTATTTTGCTCCTTAGACTGCTACAACAATAGTGTTAATACTATCTGCTGTTAACCCCAGTCATGCCTGTTGAGAGGTACGTCTTGCAAACTATTCAACTAGAAACTGCTTATGGTGGTTGTGAGGTTTAAACATCATTCATTTAGACACTTTTCAGCAATATTAAACTTTAGAGGTAATAGATGTGGTATTGCATTAATGTCATGGTGCCTGGTCTTTTTTGTAATGGCAACATTTTCATGATTTTAATGGTGTTTGGTTGAGGTGGTTTTCCAGTGTTTTTTAAAATATTTAATTAATAAACCTCTTCTAATTTTGTAACAGTAAGCTGCCTGAGCTCTCAAAATGTGACAGTCCTTGTTTGAGGCAATTTGTCTCTAAATTTTTGCTAGTACTATTACAGTCACGAGAATTACACCTCAGTCAGGGAGTTTTACTGTTAATTGATGTGGATTTTTTCCCACTATTACCTCAAAAATGTTTTTATTTTATTTATTTATTTTTTTGAGTACATCAATACTGCGAGACTGAGAGTACATATGGGTCAGTACTATGATTTTATGAGAACATATGGGTCAGCACTGTGAGACTGAAAGCACATATGGGTCAGTAAATGAGAGTGTGAGAGTAAAGCCCCATACACACTATCAGATTTTCTGCTGATTTTTCCTTCAGATTTACCAAAACCATATAATATGAGGTCAAACCTACATGGTTTTGGTAAATCTGATGACAAAAATCAGCAGAAAATCTGATAGTGTGTATGAGGCTTTAGAGAGTAAGTGCTCACTTATACTTGCTTCAAATTGTGGCATTGGACATGCTTTTTTAAAGCACTCTGAATGCCAATCAAAGCACTTCCTACTAAATAAAATGATTACCTTACAGCCCTGTTCACACGTTGTGCTTACTTTGCTTTGCTTCAAAAGTTATACCCCATGTCGCTTTCTTGGTGCTTCAAAATGTCTCCAAAGCCTCCATAGAAGTCTATGGCAATGCTCGCTTACAGCACCTGAAGCTTTTGAAGGACTTTTATTCAGCATTAACTTCACTTTGTTTTGGAGGTACTGTAAGTATGAGATATCCCAGGATGCACTGGGAAACCAACAAGCGAACCGGAAAGATATCATCACTTCCAGTTTATGTGTATAAATTCTGGAAATATCTGGGGCAGATGTCACATGTGGTGTGCAGTGTGGAGCAACAGGAAGGTGAGTGGGGTCAAGATTGGAGCAGAGCAACATGGGAATGCTATAGCAGAAGGTGAGCAGAGACTTGAGAGAGAAGACTGAGCAGCAGAAGATCAGCAGAGCTGGGGAACCAGAGCAGTAGAAACTAGCAGATGCCACATGTGGTGCGCAGTGTAGGAGCAATATAGCGGGATGTGAGCGGGACAGGAGAGAGAGAAGGATAAGTAAACCAGAGGATCAGCAAAGCTGGGGGGGTTAATACTGAGTGAGGTATCAGTAAAGCTGGGGGGTATATCTGAATGGGGCATCAGCAAAGCTTGGGATACTACTGAGCAGGGGATCTGCTAAACAAGGGTACTCATAACCTAGAGATCTGCTGAACAGGGGGTTCTAATGAGCTGGGGGTCTGCTGAGTGGGAGTACTACTGAGCAAGGATTCTACTGGGCCCCTTTAAAACAAAAAGAAAATCAACATACACAGGGCATTTACCAAGCTTCATTAAAGTTTCAAAAGAGAATTACAGTAGCATCACGGATACACGCTACAAATGCTCTACGAACATGCTTCACATTGCCCGCACCTGCACTGCACCATGCCCCTTTAAGCCAAGAAAGCTAACCACAAAAACATATAGAAAAATGCACTGCATGCCCTCCTCAGAATTTTTCAGATTCTCTCAAATCTCAAACTTTTTACAGAAAAAGTGCAAGACATCTTCCCACAAACTATTAATAACTGAATATGAATCTTGGTGTGGCCAGGCCATTCAGCAGAGGGGGGGAATTTCGGTGATCTACAGGGCCCTATCATCAACACAATCCAAGGCACCTTACATGCTGCAATGGGAGGAGGACTTGGCACAACAATGGAAAACCGACACTTGGCACCGAAATTTTGCAAACTCCTTCAAGGGGATTCTTAATACCAGCCTCATGGAAGCTAGCGTAAAAGTTATAACTAGATGGTACCTAGTCCCATCTAAACTAGCTGCGATTTTCCCATCCTCCTCTCCTCTCTGCTTCAGAGGTTGACATGATACATACTTGGTGGTCCTGTCCCAGAATACGCCAGTTTTGGCATAAGATCTTCACCTGGATTAACAAAATTACAGCCTTATCCATACAAGTATCTCCTCTCATAGCACTCCTTAACTTCCCAGTCCAGGGAGCCTCCAGGAACACGCAACGCCTCATACACTTTATCCTTCTAGGAGCTAAGCTCACGATAGCCAAAGCTTGGAAGCAACCATATGTTTCCATCCTCATGGCCAAACGAAAGATATCCTGGATTATGAACCAGGAAAAGATAGTCTTGGATCGCTCAGAAAAGTTCAAAATGGTGTGGGAGCCTTGGGCAGATTTTGTGGGTATATCCCTCTACTAGAGTCCTCAAGAGGCGACTATGGGACTCTGGGCTCCCCCCAGTCGGCTTCCAATATAAACTCACATTTCTTCTTCTGTCTCTTTCCTTTCTTTTCTCCTCTTCCCCCTCCCATTCTCACTCTCCCTAAGGTCCCCACCCCCCACTTCTTACTCAAATGATTTTTAACTAGACCAAACAAGATTACTCTTTTGTAATGAGGTCTAGCATTATGTTGGCTATACCGCATACTCCTCAAAAATGGAAAAAACAGTTATATGTTAAGAACATTTTATTCTTCCATTTTTTTTTCATTACAATTAAACTAGTTGCTTGTCAGGGCGGTCAAATACATGCCATAATTACTAGTCTATGGTTATTCCTAGACCTTTGATCTGTCTCGTATGCCAAAAATACTTATTATCCTCTACAGAGAGTGATGGGTGTTTTTTTTTTAATGTTTTTTCACAAATTTTACGTATTGCAAGGTAAATTTTTGGGTGGGGGGTCTTGGGGGGCGGGGGAGCTCTGCCACAGAATGTTCCCTACTAGGGTGGTGGAGCTCCCTCCGTCTGGGATCACCCACCTTATCATAATGAGAGGTAACCCGAGCTAAAATAAAAAAGGACTAGATAATTTAGACTTTGTTCTCCGGGATTTCCTCCTCACCTACATGAATCCTTTTATGTATTATTGTTCTCCAAGTTATACTTTTCACTTTCTGATTACTTTAGGAATTACCTGTACTATATGATGACTATATTTCTGTAACTGTTACATCATTCTTAGCTCTTGCAGGGCTGAGGACCTGCTTCATGTTTATTGCCTATGATGTATTCACTTTTATTGGAAAATAAAATATATTGAAACGAGAAAAATGCACTGCAAACATGGTGCTAAACGCAACGCAAAACGCATTCAAGCCTGCGTCAAGCATGCATCAAGTGTGTTTCAAAGTAGCTTCAAATGCATGTAAACATGCAGTCAAAAATGTGCAGTTATGTGCAGTTTCTGGTGTGAATGGGCCCTTAAGGTCAGTACTGTGGGACTGAACAAACATATGAGTCAGTACTGTGAGATTGAGAGAGCATATCGGTCAGTACTGTGAGAATGAGAAAGCATGTGGTTCAGCAGTGTGAGACAGGGAAAGCATATGGGTCAGTAATCTGAGAGTGAGTAAACGTGAATAATTTCTGTGAGAGAACATATAGGTCAGTACTATAAGATTAAAGTGTTACTAAACCCACAACAGTAAAATCAGTCTATATATGCAGTAAAGCATGCTTGTTATACTCACTGTGGAACAATAGGGGGTAATCCGCTGCATTGTGTATGCAGTATTGTGGATGTTTGATCCTGTATGTACAGATCCTCCCCTTCTTGCATTGTCTCCAAAATATGTCCAAATAAGACAGAGTTACTGGAGTCAGGCTGCACATGCTCAGTTTGGTGTGTATTGCTAGAGAGTTTTTTCTTCTTTTGGTAGAATGCATGTGATCAGCACAGGGCCAATCAGCACTGTCCAGAAAGATAGATGAAGCTGCCATCTTGGGTGAAGATGCAGGTTCAGAAGAGGAGTTTCCGCTTTCAGGTCAGAGGAGCAGCGCCATCACAGAAGCCGGATCGGAAGACGGGAGGCTGGGCAAGAGGCGTCACATTCGGCGCCAAAGGTGCTCCCCTTCTCTGCCCAGGAGCGCATCATTGATCAGAGCTGAGCCGGCCCATCATACCAAGCATGGCTTGAGAATGAAGGAGCGGGGGGCGGAGCCAGCAGGGGCAGAGGCATTAGAAGGCTGCCTATCATCAGGGTGCCTTCTCCTAGGCAACGGGGGATGCATTCAGCGTCCAACAGATCGTCACAGCGGAGCGTGGAGGCAGCAATCCCTGGCAGCCCAGCAGTGTCTGCCCAGCAGGGAGACAGAGCAGCGGGGTGCAGCATTCCGGTGCTGTGTTCATCTCAGCAGCCAGATTCAGCTGGGCATATGGCTTCTACAGTTTCTGGTGAGTCCCAGCAGGTACAACTTTTGTGTGAATTATCAGCTTCTCTTTCTAAATTAGTTAATGATTTTCATTCTAAACCTGGTAGTGCTATGGTAAAGAACCTTACATCTGTTTCTGAGCTTCCACAGGTGGTTGCAGACAAGTTGGAAAAAGAAATCCTGGAAGGCAGAATCTCTGCTCCTTTTGATTCCCCACGTTTTCAGAATTTTTGTTTATCTCCATTGGGTCTAGTGTCTAAGGTGTCCGTTTATGAAGCAGTGAAATCTATTCACTGCTTCGTTCTCCGGCATTCACAGTGAAGATCTTTCTCCTCTGTGTGCCAATTTATGAAGCTTTGTAGATCGCTTCACCTTTGGAGGAGTGAAGTGATCTACAAATGCTTCAAACAGTGGAGAACGGCCCCTGATACTGGAATCTCGTGAGACTTTACGAGATTACAGCACCAGAAATTCACCGAAATACAAAGATGTCAGTTTATTAAGCAGTGATAAATTATCACCGCTCAATACACGGACAGACGGCGTGGATGTTAATAAAATAATGAGTCCCCCTACATTATATACATATGTATACACACACACACATTATATATACATGTATATACACACACATGATATATATATACATATACACATTATATGTATATATGTATATATATGTATACACATAAATATGACAGGGGGACATGCTTACAGTGTTGGGGGGTCTGAACGAGGCATAAGGAAGTTAAAAATCTTCCTCCTTCCCCCTCAGATCCCCCCAGATTTCCTCTTCACTCCCCGATTCACCACCTCTGAGCTGGTGAACCTGGGAGTGTGAATTCTGACACAGATCGCCAGTGAAGAGGTGAGATCACCGCTTCATAAACTGGCCGTTACTGTGTCATTCAATGAGGATTCTCCGTGTGTAGAGATAATAGGCGGGAGAACAAGTCAAACATGTTCTCCCCCGATTATCACTGTTTCATAAACTGTTTATGGACTGTGATCAGCGGCGATCCTTGGGATCACCACTGATCACTGCTTCATAAACGGACACCTAAAAAAGAACCTCATTCACATCGCTTAATTCATCATCTATCTTTTCGCGGGGGGTTCTTCTTTAAATGACCAAATAGATGTTAAAGTTAAATATGCCTCTTTTAAATGTAATTCCAAAAATTTGAATATTAGGTGACAATGTTTTACTAGCAAAGGCAGACGTCAAGGCAGCTTTTAGATTGCTGCCTACGCACCCCAGCTGTTTCAATTTGTTGGGTTTTCATTTTAATGGTAACTTTTATTTTGACAGATGCCTTCCAATGGGGTGCTCTCTTTCTTGTTTTCCTTTTGAATTCTTTTCCACTTTTTTGAAATGGGTTGTTTCAGTTAAGTCAGGTCCCCCCTTTTTAATCCACTACCCTGACGATTTTGTTTTTATGGGGGCTGCAAATTCCTTGCAATGTATTTCTCTTTTTGGAAATTTTCTGTGATACTTGTGTAGCCATGCCCCCGTAGGGGTTGCTGAATGTTGTGGTTCACCTGTCACCCTATCTCTCAGTCACTCAGAGACATAGAACAGTCCATAAGCTTTGTTTTTTTTAATGAGGGGATTAAACTTGTATTGGTAAAGGGTAGTTATGGGATGCCCAGAATGATTCAGCACAACTTGCTTGGTATTTCTTTATACACTCCAGTATATACACTCCAGTCTTCTCTCCAGCACAAACACTTGCTCAAGACCTCTTTTACTTCAGAACTTCACTTTCTGCAGACTGTTACTCCTCCAGCACTTCCCTTGCTGCAGACTGTTACTCCTCTAGACTACCTAGCACCGCATGGTTAGGTCTGACACTAACTCAGCCAGGCCTCAGTGGATTGCCTTTTGCGGGCAAGGACCTCGGGTCCCTGTGGTGAAGAAAGAGGTCCGGTGCTAACTGTTCTCTATTCAGCTACCACTCCCAGATAGCTCTCTTCAGGCCCTGCCAGCCAGCCTGGCTGCAATGACCTCTCTCCACTGCCCTTTCCACAGTCCTCTCTTCTGGTTCTGCACGCATCTCAAACTGCAAACTCTCTGTTGTCTCGGGTGTGCCTCCCCAGTCCTCTCAACTGTGCTTTACTCACCAGCCCTCCTGGCTGCGACCAGTTGATCTCCCTTCTCTTAGCAGTGTTCTCTCCTGCTGTCCTCTCCTTGCTCTCTCATGTACCTCTCTTCCAGGATCTCTTCTCTCCTCCTGGATGCACCCGAGCCCAGCCCAAGGTCACCCCCCAGACTGGGGAACTCCCTGTTGGCCCCGACAGCCTTCACACTCTCTCACTCCAGCATTTCCACCCAACAACTCCTCCCCAGCTGGGCTGACCCTAGGTATTTAAGGAGGCCTTCCCCCTGCCAATCCAGATCGGGGATTAATCAGGGCTCCCTAAAACACCACAGGCAGCTCCACCTCTCCTCTCCTCTCTTTTCGGCACTTTCCAGGAAAACCCTAGACAGAAGAGGGAGGTCTCAGTGATGCTGCCTGTAAGTCACCAGCTGGTTCCCTGAGACACTCTCAGCCCAGAATGAAAACAAACAGGCCTAGCAACTAGCTAGGCCTACCTACATTTTCCTACTCTCCAGAAAAAGCCTCACTCTAGCCAGTGGCGTATCTAAGGTATGGCACATATGGCAAGTGCCATGGGTGCCATATGAAGGGGCACATAATGGAGAAAAGCTAGAATGTCGAAACTGGTGTATTGCACAGAAAAGTTGAGCCCCTGCTGTCGTCCTTGCGCAGGCTGAGTGTGGGTGATGCGTGTAGTATGCGGTGATTATGGTAAGGTGGACCAGCCTGCTGAGGTCCCCAGTGGTGTCTGGGAATTGGTGCTGTGCTGTGTGTACGGAGCTGAGTGGAGAAGATGCACGATGGCCTGCTGGGCTCTGTATTCCCCGCTCCTCCCACTGGATGATGAAGAGCTAAGCTCCATCCCACTGCCCCGCACTGCCATCTCTTAGAACGTCTCTCCATTCATCCAGGGTGCGCCCATCACCAAATCCACCACCGATCTATCTCTCACGGATCTCTGCCCATCGATCTGTGGCTATTGATCACCGAGCTCTAGCACGTGTACATCTCCGGAGCCATGGGGCTCTGCTGCAGCCTCCAACTGCGGCTGTTCGGTGATCCCAGCAGCTCCATCTCTAACGTTGCCACCAACTCGGACACGAGCAGCCCCCAGAGTTGTCAGTGCCTATGAGAGCCGGGGACCTGAGGCACGGGGATCTGCACTGGACCGGGACCCCCGCTGGATCACAGCATCAGCTCAGGGACGGGCAACCTCACCCGGGGGAGCTCTGCAAACTGACCAGAGAGGGGACAGTCCGGACGCGCTGCTTCTACTACTGCAGAATGGGGGAGTCAGCGGCAGCGGGGGCAGCAAGCAGCAGCAGCACAAGACCAGCAAGGGCCAGCAGGCACAACAGCAGCAGGTGCAGAAGATGCACCAGCAACACCAACATCCTCTTCAGAAGGGATGAGACAAACTCTGATTGGAGGAGAAGGAGGCCAAGAAAGTCAGCAAGAGCATAGATCGGGTACTGAAGGAGCAGAAGAGGGTGTACAAGCAGACCCATAGACTGCTCCTTCTAGGTAAGTGTCTCTCCTTCCATTGCTACACTTACATGGGTGGTAGGTGGCCGACCATACCTGCTGACACTTCCTGTCTGCTTTATGTTGTTTTTGACATTGTATGGTTGGCCTGCATCCTGGGCATGCCTCCGGGCGCTACATGCTGGAGGGTGCTAGCTGTGAGAGGATCCCCCACCCACAGTGGGCAGCGGGGGCAAGGAGAGCATGGAGAAGCAGGTACCCCCTACTAATGTCTATATATATATATATATATATATATATATATATATATATATATATATTTGGCTCCACTCCTGCCCAGGTCACTAGCTGCATGGAGTTTGCATGTTTTCCCTGTGGGGTTCCTCTCCCACTCCAAACACATGCAGGTAGGTGAATTGTACTCTGTGTTCAGACTGGTAGTGTACATGGCTGATCACATTCTACACTGACCCTACAATCCTAGATGACCCTACACATATCTATGCATACTTCCATTGAGTCCTGTCCAGCTCTTGGTGGATTTTGGGCCAGCGCTCATCTCAGATAATTTTTCGGACATGGGGGTGGGATGCAGAATGTGATCACCCATGTACATTTCCACTTTCCCTGATCAAAAGTTTATATACCCAAGTTCTTAATACCGTGTATTTCTCCCTTTAACATCAATGACAGCTTAAAGTCTTTTGTGGTATTTGTGGATGAGGCTCTTTATCTTATCAGATGGTAAAGCTGCCCATTCCTCTTGGCAAAAAGCCTCCAGTTCCTGTAAATTTGTGGGCTGTCTTGCATGAACTGCACATTTGAGATCTCCCCGGAGTGGCTTAATGGTATTGAGCTCAGGAGACTGAGATGGCCACTCCAGAACCTTCACTTTATTCTGCTGTAGCCAGTATGACAGGTCGACTTGGCCTTGTGATTTGGATCATTGTCATGTTGGAATGTTCAAGTACGTCCCATGCGCAGTTTCCTGGCTGATGAATGTAAATGTTCCTCCAGTATTTTTTGATAACATACTGCACTCATCTTGCCATCACTTTTGACCAAATTTCCTGTGCTTTTGTAGCTCACACATCCCCAAAACATCAACGATCCACCTCCGTGTTTCACATTATGAATTGTGTACCTTTCATCACAGGCCTTGTTGACTCCTCTCTAAATGTAGTGTTTATGGTGGTGGTCAAAAAGCTCAATTTTGGTCTCATCACTCAAAATGACTTTGCCAGAAGGTTTGAGGCTTGTCTCTTTTATATACACACACACTAATTACAAGTAAACAGATCACAGGTGAGGATGGTTACCTTTAATAGCTATTCAAAACCCTTTGTGTCAACTTGTGTGGATGCTAACAGGCCAAAATTACCAGGGTATGTAAACTTTCAGTCAGGGTCAGGGTAATTTTGGTAGTTTCTGTTGTGATTATGATTTAAAAAGAGTAAACACAGTTGACTGAAAATAAATGGCTTCAGTCAAACACTAACCATGAGTGAAAGAAAAGTTCTTGTGTTATCATACATATTCTCTGAAAAATGGCCAAGAAATCATAAATTCTGCCAGGGTATGTAAACTTTTGAGCACAACTGTATACTGACAGTATTATCTGAAAGTTGGGTTTCAAATGTTTTGACAGGGGTGCAGTTTCAGTGATTGCCATAAGTGCCATTTTCACTAGATACACCTCTGACTCTAGCACCTACCTAACCAGAGGGTGCTACACTTGTGCAGAATTCAGAGTCCCTTTTGGCGGGGGAAAAAACAGTCTGGTCCACAATGTGTCTTGAATTTTTAGTTATTAAAAATAGACACGGTTGAAAAAGAGTTTAGACTTTCTTTGGTAAAAGTTGACAGAATTACCCAGATGTTGGTCTCGTTAATTTGAAAAAAGAAAATATTATTAAAAGAAATGCATGTTAATTAAGGTTTGACCAGTTCTAGGGACAGCCAATCACATCCACATCCCAGTAGTATAGTAGAGTCAAAGATAAATTGGTATGAATTCCCTCCCCTAGAAGAATTAGTATTTTTCAGGATATGAGGCTGTCACACAGACACAATTTGTATTGAATAAAATGAATTTTATTATAGCGCATTCAGATGGCTTTGAAGGCATGCTGCTCTCCACTGATGCGGACAAAGCCTTCAATCGCGTATCATGGTATCTTTTGCATGTGACTTGTAACCACATTGGATTGAAATCACACATGCTGTCGTGGATTTCTACCCTATACCACAATCCAACGGCGAGAATAAAGGTCAATGGCGCATTATCAGATACTGTGTTAATTAGTAATGGAACGCGACAAGGCTGTCCCCTTTCACCGTTACTTTTTATTCTCACTCTAGAGCCATTAATTCGGTGAATAATTCCCCATCAATACATGGATTTTAGGTAGGAGATAAAACCTACAAATCAGTGGCGTATGCCAAATTTGTGCAAAATATTCACACACTACAGCTATATATCTAACTTCAAAATAGACTATAAAAAATCTGAGGCGTTAAACTTAACACTACCAGAGAACACCTTATCTACCACACAAGGTAACTGTGGCTTTAAATGGGAAGACAAAGCCATCAAATATCTAGGAATATGGCTCACCCCAAAATTAGAATCAATTAAAACGAAACATTTTAAACGACTACTCCAAAATATAAACAAAGACTTGGAGAAATGGTCTCTAAAATATTTCTCATGGTTTGATAGGGCGTCCATAATAAAAATGACAATCCTGCCCAGGATTCTATATTTTTTCCAGACTCTACCAGTCCTTTTACCATTAAGCTTTTTTCAGGCTCTAAACTCCATGACCAGGAGATTTCTCTGGGCGTCTAAAAATCCACATAGTTACATAGTTACATAGTAGGTGAGGTTGAAAAAAGACACAAGTCCATCAAGTCCAACCTATGTGTGTGATTATGTGACAGTATTACATTATATATCCCTGTATGTTGCGGTCATTCAGGTGATTATCTAATTGTTTCTTGAAGCTATCAATGCTCCCCGCTGAGACCACCGCCTGTGGAAGGGAATTCCACATCCTTGCTGCTCTTACAGTAAAGAACCCTCTACGTAGTAGCATATATCGTGTGGCCAACACCACATCAAAAACAATCTTTGTGTGTAGTGATGATAAAGGAAACAGTTTAAAATGTTGTAGGTGATTATCAACGATTGTCCAAGTGTGCACCTTCCACCAAACTCTCGTATTTTCACTGTGTGAAGCACACTCCCCCAGGGGGTTAAACTCACCAGAAACCTCTAATGAAACAGCCTTAAGGTAAATGTTCCTCAACCAACTAGAACTGTATCCTCACCATCCACAGAGTTCGAAAGGTACCAGGGCTCCAAAAATGTCATAAAATACAAGGAGAAGGATGGCAGAAACGGTGATAGAGCTCATTTGATCACTTGTTTGCTCAATTGATATATTTACTGTGTACGTAGTTTGATATAAGGGGGTTTCTTTGGCATTTGGGTTATTCGTCTAAATAAACAGGATTACTCTATGTGCACTACGTCTTGTATTTTATGACGTTTTTGGAGCCCTTGTACTTTTGGAACTCTGTGGATGGTGTAGATACAGTTCTAATTGGTTGAGGAAAATTTACCTTAAGGCGGTTTCATTAGAGGTTTCTGGTGAGTTTACCCCCTGGGGGAGTGTGCTTCATGGTGAAAATAAGAGAGTTTGGTGGAAGGTGCACACTTGGACAATCATTGATAATCACCTACAACATTTTCAACTGATACATTTTCCTTTATTATCACTACACACAAAGATTGTTTTTGATGTGGTGTTGGTCACACGATATATGCTCTACTTTTAAATTAGCATTGTTTTAGTATCTGATTATTACAGGAGTTGGACTGTTATCTTTTTATACTACTGTTTTATATTTTGATTTTTTAAACAGCTGCTTACTACTATTCTCATACACTGTAAAGTGAATTAGAAAGGTTTTGTATTGATGTGGTGTATTATAGGCCGTGAATATACACTTTTTTTTATCAATCACATATATATATTTATATATATATTTATTTACGTTTTACAATAACAAAAGCAAAAACAGTTTTCTACAGATGGTATTACATCAATATTCTGCTCACACATTTCATCAAACAATGGCTCTCCAGCAGTGAAAAAGGCAGGACCGAGTCCCAACCCTAATTTTCATGGTGTCAGAACCTGTATGAACAGTCTGGCAGACATTGGACCATACCCCAGACAGATAGATAATCCTGGCAGGTCCAGGATATCAAGAACAGAATACCTGTCTCAACAATTGTAACATTTTTACTGGATAATATTCACACATCCAGCTCACATAGACCTTTATTTTATATCCATACCTGCATAATATTTTAAAAAGAACTATATATGGGTTATGTCATAGACTCACCCACCCATAGCAAGTATGAGGTGTGGAGATACACAGTGCTTAGTTAGCAGTCCATCAGTTTGTGTATATCCACAACCTATTTAATGATATTGCCCCACATGTATATTGAACAGGGATATGGCAAGCCCACACACCTGGAGCCATCTGATCATATAGCCCAGCCACAAATCCATCAAACTGGGACATTTTATGGATGTTTATACTATAATAAAATAAATTTTTGTATACAAATTGTGTCTGTGTGCTCACCTCAGTGACAGCCTCATATCCTTAAAAATCCTAATTCTTCTATGGGAGGGAATTCCTACCCATTTTTCTTTGACTATTAAAAGAAATGCAGTCATTACTGGGCCTCTTAGCATTTGCTACCCGAGTATTGCCGATAGGTAGATTTTTTCCAGAAGATTTTATATAGCCATTTCTGGGTTAAAGAACCCCTTTTCACATATAAGATTGGGCAACAGATTGAAGGAAGATATGCTGGTTTGGATACATTTTTTTGGTTCATTTTAAAGGAAAAGCATTCTGGCAAGAAGAACTTATATAAGATAGCAAATTTAGTTTGTTCATAGATTCTGCTGGATCCGTTGGCTTTGGAGCTATTTGGGGCACTCATTTGTGTTCTGCTCCATGTCCAGCTGATTGGATAGGCAGGTGTCTTTGTAAAAATATTGTGTTGCTTGAACTGTTTCCGTTAATAGTAGCTATTGAAATTTGGGGTGAGCATTTTGCAAATAGGAGGCTCCTTGTTAGCACAGATAACAGGGGTGTCCTGTTTGCTGTTAACTGCCTCTCCTCAAAGTCACAACCTATTATCTCTCTTCTGCACTACCTGGTGTATAAGTGTCTTTGTTTAAATATCTGGGTCAAGGCACAGCATATTCTAGGTGGCCAATGCACTTTCTCATTCGCAGATGGAACGGTTCTTTTTCCTGTTGACAACAGTGGATTCCCAAGGAACTCCCTGCCCCCGCATCTATGGAAAATCATCTACCCTGTTTCCCCGAAAATAAGACCTAGCGTGATTGTCGGTGATGGCTGCAATATAAGACCTACCCCCCCCCCCCAAATAAGCCCAAGTTAAAGTCCTCGTAGGTCTTATTTATATTGTATTTGAAACCATAGCATTCAAAGCCTGCTTTGCTGACAAGCTCTAATAAAAACACTTAATAAAAAGCTACCCAAAATAAGGTATTTTATTAGAAAAAAATAAAATATATCCCCATTCTCCACCCTCTTGTGTCTCACCACTGATTCTTGGAAAAGCTTGGTGCCCAAAAAAATAACTTTATTTTTGCAAATAAGAATTATTTTTGACAGATTCTGATGTGTTCTATATTTGGAGGTGGGAGGATGTCAGTAAAGTGGTTTTAATACAAAGTCTGCTTTAAAATATAATCCTATTAGTATTATTTAGCGCTCATTGCTTCCTGCAATAGGGTGATAAGGCTATCAGCAGTCACCTACTGCTATGGTGCTATTATAAGCCCACCTTTGACCCTCTGAGGTTTAGTTTTACTCATAGCAGGATAGTCATCATTTTTTCATAGTCAGCCTTTTTTTTCTCCACTAAATTCACATATAATGTTTTAAGATTGTTCATGATGAAATGCTAGTTTAGCAGATGAGGGTTTCCAGATTGTTTAACACAGAGGACGTGCCAGGGCTGGGCTCAGCCCTTCCTTCTCAAAGCTGGCCGCTCAGCTGTCGGCTAATTGCCAGCTCCTATCTCTCCACAGTTACTCACCTGTTGAGGATATCCCTCTCGTCAGTCCTTCACCTGCCTTCACCTTGGTCACATCTCTAGAGACGCTCTCCTGTGTTCCTGTTAAAAACTTGCTTGGCTGACATTCCTTCTGGCTCCAGATCCTATGGCTATGTTTTGACTACATTTACTCTGTTTACCTTTTTTATTATTATTAAACAAGTGTGATTTAACTGTACTTCTGTCTCAGTCTAATTCATGGGTTCTGACAGGACGGCTGTGTGGAATTATTAGATTAAGCAGCAACTACACCATTGTGATGTAATAGATGCAACACAATGGTATTGTCATGCTGCATCTGGTACAATATTAATGGTAGGCTTTAAAGGAGAAGTCCTGGGAGTCCCTATGCTTCAATGGTCCTTGTTTGAGCAACATGTTGATTCAGGCATTAATGCTGCTGTGACGGCAGCCACTCGCTTTGGTGAGTTTGCATTTCATATATTGGTGGTGGGAGATCACTGAAGCACTCTGGAGAAGAATTGGGTTATTAAAACTGGTGTTATCATCTTGCATTTACCATCACCCCTTCCACATTCTATTGGGATTTCAGTCTTGTTACTTGGACTTTAATGTATCATTTGTATATATGTGTTTTTGTTTCTTATATCTATATAGCATAGGGAAAAAATTGTTTAGGGAAAGGGAGTTTAAAAAGACATGGTTTAACCATAATCACCGTAGGGGGTTCTTTAGTGTGGAATTTTCTTCCACAAGCGGTGATATCAGCAGAGAGCCTCTAATGTTTCAAAAAAACGATTAGATGGGCATCTTAATGATCACAATATACAGGGATATACGTTTTACTATCCAAATAAACACATTCACTCACAACCACACAGGTTGAACTGGATGGACTGGTGTCTTTTTTCAGCCTTACCAACTATGTAACTAAGTTTTTGAGGTGCTGCACTTTTGTTTTGCAAATTTCGACTGAAGCACTCATATACTGCTTTCAAGTGCTAGCAGCCTTCACAGGAATCATTTCTTCACAGCGCAGATATCACTTTTTTTACTTCTATAATATTAATGCTTTGATGTGCCAATTTAAGGCATCAAACATGTTATTAGCCATGCAAAGTCTTCCTGTGATTTCCAGCAGCAATAGTGTCATAGCAAGCAGTGGCGGCCAGTGCTCAATATTTTGGGGGCAGCAAACAAACCTGCCCCCCCTCACTCGCACTATCATGACCGCCCGCCTAACCCCCCCATCATGGGAGAGGTTCAGGAAGGCGGTGATCAGTGGCCTTACCTTAGGCTGCTCCTCGCTCCAGCTTGCTCCAGCTTGTTGTTGGATGTGCCGGGCTGTTGCTTTTCCTCCCGGCCAAACAGGAAGTGGGTCCTGAGACCCAATTGGCCGGGAGTCCAATCGGCTCTCAGGACCCGCTTCCTGATTGGCCCAGGAAGAGAAGCGGGAAGCCAATTAGAGACTCCAGCTCTAATCACGTGCTTAAAAAAAAAAAAACATGCATCCAGCACCCTGCATGTAGATTAGGGGCTGGGCGCATGGATTAGGGGGGGGGGCGGCGCCCCTGCGCCCCTTATGGAGCGCCCACCACTGGTAGCAAGCCAGAAATAAAGGACCAGCTCAAAATAGCTGCAGTGGCACAATGGAGGCTACTAGACTCCACCCATGACACTTTAGAAATAAAACCATACAATGCAGATTCATCTGGCTAAATAATTTTGCATTACTATCCATTGAACCATATTTCAGTATATTTTTCTGCTCTATCTTTTGTAGAGAACAGCACATTTTCTGACAACTCACAATAAAAGTTGTTCATTATGGTTTTCCAAATTAGAGATTGAAGATTAACTAAGTAATTTATCTTCAATGTATCATATGTAGTTTACGCTTTTGAAATGATTCATAAGCATGAACACAAAGCACAGTTTTCAGATTCTTCATCAATAATCTAGTCTTGAGGTTTAACAAGCAGTTTGTGCTATGACCTTATAAAAGACTACAATGCAAGATGAGCGCACAGGCCCTGAGGTTGTGCCACTTTTGGATTATAGCTCAGTGTCACTGTGCATTTCGTCTAGCATGGACAATTGCTTTAATCTTTGCAAGTAGTAGGAAATCTGCAGCATGAAGAACTCCATTAATTTATCTCTTGTCAGAAAGGCAGAATAATCTTAAAAAGTGGAGCCATTGATCTGTTCATTAGGGTTAAGCTGCTGAGTGCTAGATTTTTTAATTATTTTTTTTCAATTGTAAAGAGTGTTTGTTTTATTGTGAAAAAAATTAAGAAGGTAATTAAGGAAATAACTTTATGGCTTTTTAAATAAAGGTTTGAAAGCTTATTGCTTTTACTATTTACCATATACTATGTCCTGAGTGTACAATGCCTTCATGATTGAGTTAAGGCAACTGAGTTTTTTTCTGTGATCCAATTATATCTCAGTGTGTTATTAAGTAACCATTTCCTATAAGTTAAAAGCAAACTCAGAATTTTAGAAAATTCTAGACAATATGGATCAAAATCAGGTAGGAGGTGTCTAAGAAGCTATTACGGTACAGGTGATCATTATTATTTTCATTTTCTAGCAAGCACCTCTACCCTTTAACAACATATTAATTTACAGAATGTAACAGCACAGGCTACAAACTGTATTTTATCATCCCCAAAATAGATAGAAGAGCGCTATCTGGTGATCAAATGTGGTATTTCTTTTTCTGAACAAACAAAACAACAATTTTCCTAGCGCACTTACCAGTTTTGTCAATAAAAGGGAGGCTTAAGGGTGCAGGGTCACATCAGAAGCACAGCATAATGGCAGCTGAAGAGTCCAGTCTGGCCCCGCTCTAATTCCAGCAAGCAAAACAAAAATGGCAGCTGTCCCAATTTATAACTATCTTTTAGAATAAGGTGCACATGGATGGGCTTTACACAGAAAAACAAAACATTTTTTTAGAACACTTAACAGCTAGCCAGCCAACAAACAAAAGAAAAATTACATTGTCTAACAATTTGTGTTAAAAACAATGTTTTTGCTACACAATGTTTGTAAATATATGTCAGGCTGCACTGCCTTGTTGAAGCTCTTCTGTGCAGTTCTTGTTCTGTTCTTGGATTTTTGTGTTGCATCTTAATTCTTAGTTGTCAGCCCAGAAAGAATGTTTGTCTTAGTTTTTTGGTAAATTGGACATATAACGGTTTTCATAGACAGAGGTCCATATCCACTGAGAGAGACCAATCTCCAAGTGATGCAGAAGTGTATTGGAGACTGTGTAGAGACACCAGTTGCCAAAGAGGTGCCTAGGATTCTGTAGATGACACAGGGGGAACTGGGTTGCATTAGTATCAGGGAGGGATGCACAAGAGCAGGGCCGGTGCTACCGCTAGGCAAACTAGGCAGCCGCCTAGGATGCACTGCTGCCTAGGGCACCCGGCCACTGGTATTCCTACTCTCTTCTCTCTGCAGGAAGCAACTAAGTCTCAGCATCAGCAGGCAGCCACCGCTCCGTTCGCACATAGTGTCAGAGGTGCAGCGGAGGACTGTGTCTGTGTCCCCACTCCTGAATGAATGGAAGCAAGCAAACATTCATTGATTGGCGCTGGTAGGCTGCATTGATGGGCGCTGGTGAGTCTGCATTTGATTGGGTGCTAGTGAGGCTGCATTTGATGGGCGCTGGTGAGGCTGCATTTGATGGGCGCTGGTGAGGCTGCATTTGATGGGTGCTGGTTAGGCTGCATTTATGGGCGCTGATGAGGCTGCATTTGATGGTTGCTGGTGAGGCTGCATTTGATGGGTACTTCATTAAAAAGGTGGGGTATACATGGGCAGGGCAAAGGGGATGGAGCCAAGGGAGGTGAGGTTTTGCCTAGGGTGTCAAAAATCATTGCACCAGCCCTGCACAAGAGTCACTATACTTTAGGATGCACCTAGAATCACTAGATAACAGAGGATTCTCTGGGGTGCATTTAAAGTTCCAAGGTACTCAGGGGTGCAATGGAGTCACTAGATGACACTGGGTGCACTGGACTCACAGATGCACAGTGGCACAGTGGAGTTACTAGATGACACAGGATGCTTTTGGGTGCACTTGGAGTCAAGGGTCATACAGCAGCACACTGAAGTTTTAGAGGATGCTTTTGTATGCATTTTGAGTCACAGGATGCTCAGAGGCGAATTGGGGTCACTAAAGGTACTATAGCTGAGGATGCATGGAGAAACACACTGAGGACTAGAAAGAGGCTCTAAGGAGGCACAAGGTTGCCAAGGAACATTAGGATTAAGGAGCCAAGGAGATGATTGAAGCTGCAGGTACAAGGAAGCAGATAAATCACTGAGAGGATGGGTATTCAGCTAGGCAGAGCTGTGCATTGCTTCACAGTTTAATTTAAAGCGGCCCCAATCAGGAGAGCTGATTGGCTGAAGCACCAATTGCAGCAGCGATTTTATGGCCGACAAAGGATTGATTATTAAACATATTATATACCCTATTATCTTCAACTATTTTTTTTTCCACAAACATTTAATTGAATGCATGCAAGAAATACATAAAGAAACGGATTCCATGAATCCTTCACATTTGTAGACAATAACTTTATGGGCAAAGCCCAAAGGGAATAGAGAACAGTAAAGAGCACACAAGCTTAAACAGTCACTAACCATCTGTGTCAAGTTCCTTCTCAGGTACTCTCGATCCTGAGCACATAGATATTATGGGAAGGCACGCAGTGACGTCACCACGCCATCGGAGTAGGAGAACGGGCTCCACTTTTGTTACATGCTGGCCGGCTTGTGTATGCGCGATATTGCTGTTTTAAATTCTTCTTCTCTTTTGGGCTACCTGGGATTTCTATTGAGTACGTGGATACCGGAAGTGGGCCCTAGTGATTGATCCCCTGCCATCCGAATACTGTGATTCCCTGCCATCCAAATACTGTGATCTTCAACAAGCTTAGAGGCCTTGGCTGGGCTATAGCCATCTGCCTTATTAAGCTTGCCATCTGGTAAGCTCAATCAACAGCTACGGTGGTTGGGCACACTGTTTGTATATGCACACTGTGGTGTCATTGTTATTTTTCATATTCCCAATGGTCATTTTGTTTTTCCTGATGTCAACTGTTATGGACTTCATTTTTAGCGCAGCTTTCCCCATTACATAGATATTAGTTTATAGAGTTCGGGTCAAAAGCAGGCGAGGAAAATTTCTGTTTAACCTTCTCGGGGTGTATAAAAAAAGGGGGGGGAGGAGGAGGGGGTGTGGGGGAGGGGGAGGGGGAATTGGGAAGAAGGGGGTAGGATTAGCTAGTGCATAGGGGATGACCCTTCAAGAGATGAGCGGAAGAAAGAGCAAAAGGGGGTGAGAAGATAACCAGCTGCCCTCTCCTTCGCCTATTTTAGGGACCATCCATGTGAGTCGCCGTTAGCGTGGTACTGAAATAGCCTATAAGTTTTATTTTGCAAGATCACTGTTTAGCTTCAGGTTATGTCCTTCAATAGATCCAGGTATGACTGGGAAGTCTTAAAGGACGTCCATGCACCCCATATCGCAGTAAAGGTAGAGATTTTATCTAATGAGGTATAGATCAGCTCCTCCATCTCCGCAATCCAATTAATCCAGCGGATCCATTCGGGCAATGTTGGTACAGATGTCGATCGCCAGTGAGTTGGTATGCACATCCTGGCCGCATTGATCATGTGTAATGCTATCGATTTGTGGTATCGCTTTTTAGGTATCTCAGATAGGTGTAAGAGATACTGTGCCGGAGAATAATCCAACGGATACCTTCGATACTATCTCATGAACTTTCCACCAGTAGGGTTGCAGTGATAGGCAACTCCTTCAACCATTTTAGTAAACCTATGCGTTCTTATAGTAAACCCATACGTTAGTCTATTAGGAGTCTTCTCCAATTGATGTCTGTGATCTTAGCTGTATAGTCAAATGGCAGCCCATTAATTTCTATGTGGGGACTTTCTATGTGTTGTCTCCAACTAAATGGCCACCATATAATTGATTATTCCTAGGCTATATAAGACAACCACATCCCATTAGGCCTTTCCCCTGATGAATTTACGTGGTATGTGACACAACACGTTGGGCGGAGCCTGAGGCATTACGGACCGGAAGTGATGTCATACTAGGCCATTTTATCGTTTTTATTCATGCTGGTGATTTTGAATCGTGATGTAAGCTTTTTCATCTTAATAAAATATGTTAATGATGATCTTACACTATTGGGAGCTTCCTCTTTATTCTTACATGGCACAGGATTAAACAATATTGTGGATGCAGTGCACTAAAAGGGACCATTACATTGGTCATCCAGGAAGTACTCCGAATAGGAGACGAGCACCCTAGTGAGAGGGAGACCACACCACAGGATTCCCAGCACAGAGCTACAGCAGGAGATTATATGTTGGATATGATTACACATGCGTTGTAACACATCTCCAAGGTGAGAGCACTGAGAGCACAGTGGTGACTAATATGTAGCGCTACCCACGCAGGAGCCACAGGAGAATATGGGTATCTCCCACCCTGCACAGCCAGGCACATTAATTTTTCACTCACTCTGGAGACAAGAAACAGTCCTTGCAGCTTTGATTTTTTTTTTTTTATATTAGGGGGACTAAACTTGGATGGGGTAAGGATTCTTATGGGATGCCCACTTGATCAGCAAAGAAGCATTTCAGGGACTCAAATATATGCATCCAGTATATATACTTCTCCTCTTCTACCTCTAGCACAGACTTGCTTGTAAAACTACATCTCCCAAGCCCAAGCGGCCAAAGCGTGGATCAGGAAGACCAAAAGGATGTTGGTGCCTCCAACTGTTCCACCAACATCTTTTTGGTCTTCCTGATCCACGCTTTGGCCGTCTAGTGCAAGGATTAATCTTGTTGTCCCTGGAGATCCACGCAGACTGCTACCCAGAGGATCGGAGTGTCCAGACCATCCAGTCCACGTCCTTGGGGACACATTGCGCATGCGATTCCCTGTTGCTGACATGGGAATCCACAGGATCTGGTAAGAGTCTCCCTGTTATATTTTGCTATATTGGCTTGTCCTGCTGAGAGGTCGGTTTATATGCAAGGTGACTTCTGACAACCATTGGAATACCACCATCTCCTGGAGTACCTCCATTTCCTGTGTTGTGGGACATTTACATATATTTATGGATTTTATGTTTCATCCACTTTTTGCTTGATATTATTTTTCCAGCACCCATTCACAACTTTAATAGTTTGTATCACTTATTTTCACTTATGAGCTGCATTTTTTCATATGATTAATGACATTGACTGTATGTTTGGGGTTGTTGTCCTGCTGCAGAATAAATTTGGGGCCAATCACATGCCTGATGGTATGGCATGATGGATAAGTATCTGCCTGTGTTTCTCAGCATTAAGGTCACCATTGACCTGGCAACATTGAGGATAGTAGACGCAGTGGTCAGCCAAGAAAACACATGAAAAACACATCATGCTTATTTCCATTTGACATCGAAAGATGTCCAACAGTGTCATCAGCACAGAACTGGCGGAAACCAGTGAGACACAGGTACACCCATTTACTGTCCAGAGAAGTCTGGCAGAAGTGGTCTTCATGGGAGAATTGCAGCCAAAAACAATACCTCCAAAATGGAAACAAGGCTATCTGACTCAAAATATAGGAACTGGTGTGCAGAAAAATGACAACAGGTGCTCTGGATTGTTGAGTCAAAATTTGAAATATTTGGCTGTAGCAGGAGGCAGTTTGTTCACCAAAGGACTTCAAAGCAGTACAATATTGAGTGTTTGCAGGCAACAGTTAAGCATGGTGGAGGTTCCTTGCAAGTTTGGGGCTGCATTGCTGCAAATGGAGTTATGCCGCGTACACATGATTGGAAATGCCGCAAGCAAAACTCCAATGAGAGCTTTTTGTTGGAAAATGCGACCGTGTGTATGCTCCATCGGTCTTTTGCTGGTGGAATTCCAGCCAGCAAAAGACTGAGAGCATGTTCTCTATTTTTCGGTCGGGGAAAGTTCCTATCCGAAAAATGCAATTGTCTGTATGCAATTCGGACACGCAAAAAATCACGCATGCTCAGAATCAAGTACGAGACAGAAGCGCTCATTCTGGTAAAACGAGCATTCATAATGGTGATAGCACATTCGTCACGCTGTCAATTTTTGGATCTTTTAATGCAGCGCATTCTTTTGTTCTTTATAATGCTAGAAGAATGAATTTGTTTTGCTGCTGATATTCACACAGAGTTCTCACAAACTTATTTCTTTATTATTTCTCCTGAATAATCTTTTTTTGTTTTTAAAGCCAGAGCTCCATAACAATGTTTAAAACTATTTTTTACAGTAATTTTTTTTTTTAACAAGATCTGTTTTTTGGATTATTTTTAAATTATTTTCTAGTGATATTCATATGTTTTTTTTTATTTTTGTGTGTGTCAAGTTTCCACAAGAACATTATTATCTTGTATTTTTAAAGCTCAAGGAGGTTGGTTGGTGTCCCTTGTTAATTTGGCATTGTATTTTTGAAATGTACCTGCCCATTCACAAACAAACTGTCCTTTTTGAAGAAAAAACATAGGCAAGTATTTTCATATAAAAAAATCTACATTTATTCTGGCTCATAACAAAATAAAGAGGAAGGCAACGCTGGAGAAAATGCTCGAATTTGCAAAGCCTTTGTACCCCAGGGCACACAACAACTCTTTTTTCCTAAAAATTTGTAGCCTGAGAAGTCCATATAATAGGGAGCACAATCTGGTCCAGGACTCCCAGAGATCATGAACAGCAGCAGATGACATATATGTCCCCAGACTGTGGTACTACAACAGCCTGTGTCTTCTGTCAGACCAGACTGAATCCAGGCCATCACTTTCATGTCTTCCTTGCAGCCTTCCCTCCACGCTTCCCTGCAGCCTTCCCTGCAGCCTTCCTTGGAGGCTGTGGCTCTGGAGGTGGACTTGTGGCAGGAGGAGGAGGAGGATGGGCGAGCGCACATAAGTGCATGTTCTCACTAATTTGGCCCCTCAACCCCTTCCGAAGGGACTGAAAAATAAGATTCTCACACATGAAGCGTTGGCCCTCCTCCATTTGCTGCAATTTTGCAGCTACATAGCAGCCATAGGCCTCTTCAGTGTTGGGGGGTGTTTTCAGGGCCACATTAGCGTCCTTAATGAGGCCCAGTGCTGCCTCCTCCACATTACTCCCCTTCCTGGCCCTTTTTGATGTAAGGTGGAGGGGAGGCCCCTGGGATTGGGTGAGGCTACTGGGCCTGGCCACCTCCTGGCTGACACTTACCCCCGCCTCCTCCTGGCTGACACTTACCCCCACCTCCTCCTGGCTGCCACATTCCAGAGCCTCATCATGGCTGAGGTCTTCCTGTGTATGAAAAAGGGACATAGTTGTAGCTTTTGGTTCACCAGTCACACACAATTTTCAGCTCATGACTGTTGCAAATTGAAGGTTAATAAATAGAAAAGGCTATCATTCTGAGCCCAGCATTTTTCATTCTTGTCCGAATCATTTTTGGCCCCTACTGTCTATTGATATGTCAAACACTTTTTGTAGTTAACAACGATAATTTTCGGACAATAAATGTGTTCAAAAATACTATACCTGGCTCCAGCTGGGCTCCTCAACTTCTTCCAGGATGGAAGGGCCAGGTTGGTCCTTGGAAGCCTCAGCTGGGGTTGAGGGAAGGGTGGATGGAAGTGTAGAAAGTGATTCCCTGGCTTCAATCTTTCAGAAACCGCATCCTGTTGTAGTACCACAGACTGGGTACATACACATCCTTTGCTGCTGCTCCTAATCTCATGGAAGCCTGGACCTTATTAAGCTCCTTCCTATACATGCTTCTCAAGCTACCAATTTTCTTATTCACAAACTCGATGTCTGCGCCGGGGACCTGCGTCTTCACAAATTGCAGCAGTTTTTCCAGCGATGCTGTCAAGGAAGACGTTTCAGCAACCAGAATGGCAGAGGAAGACCTGTGCACAGTGTTCCCACTGAAAGAGCCACCTGGCGCACGCTTGCCTTGTGACAGCACATGGCGCCAAAGGCTCTATTTAAAGAAAACTGTGATATTAAAGGATAAAAATCTTACCTTCATATACTCCTTCTGCAGGACCTGGATGATGGCAGAACAGGTCTCTGGGATAATGATCCCCAGAGCCCGGGGGGAGATGCCTGTCGAGAACTTTAAGTCCTGCAGACTTCTCCCTGTGGCCAAATACCGCAAGGTAGCGACCAACCTCTGCTCCGGAGTGATGGCTTGCCTCATGCAGGTATCCTGCCTGCTGATATAGGGGGTCAGCGAAGCCAACAAACGGTGAAACACGGGGTCCGTCATCCTGAGAAAATTCCTGAAATCATCAGGATTATTCTCACGGATCTCACGGAGCAAAGGCATATGACAGAACTGGTCACGCTGAAGCAACCAATTCTTGGTCCATGAACTCCTCCCCACCCTGTTCATGGACTGGACTTGTGTCAAGGTCAGGACCCCAACACCAAGCCCCCGCACAGCACAAACTCTACGAGGAGTACGCATACGAAACATGGCTAGAAAACGGTCGGCTGCTCAGAACGAAGTAACAGAACGCACTGAAGAACAGCAAGGCCTGTGAAGAGCGACCTGAAAACCAGTAACGAACGAACAAGAATACAATGACTCCTTAAAGTCACGCGGAACTTGCTTGCACGCACTGAAGAGCAGATACAAACCCACAAGCACAAACTGAACGGCAGAAAACGGTCTGAAAGCCACGAGTCTGAAAAAGCGCGAATTGTCTCTCACCAAACTTTTACTAACACGAGATTAGCAAAAGGAGCCCAAAGGGTGCCGCGCTTGGTTCTGAACCGGCCTTTTCTAGTCTCGTCGTACGTGGTGTACGTGACCGCGTGGTTGTCGATCGGAAATTCCGACAACTTTGTGCGACCGTGTGTAGGCAAAAGAAGTTTGAGCCAACATCTTTCGAAAAAAATCCTAGGATTTTGTTGTCGGAATGTCCGAACAAAGTCCGACCGTGTGTACGCCCTATTAGAGTAGTTAAGGGTCCCGGGATAGGTGCGAGTGTCCCAGAATGTGAAGCTTTTTTGAAAGCTAAGAGGGAGGGGTAGATAAGTGGGTGTGAGGAAATGTTTGGAGGCCAGTGTTTGGAGGGTATCCAGGGGAGCAGGTGAAGAGGGTTGAATGTGAAGGACTTTTTGAGATCTATCCATTTTTTTGTATGTGCGTGTATGTTCCAATCAGCTATTCTGGTGAGATGGCATGCCATATAGTACTTACATAGTTTTGGTAGGCCAATGCCTCCTTTGGTTTTATGGAGTGTGAGGCGGGAATATGTAATACGCGGTGAGGAGTTTTTCCATAAGAAGGCGGAGCAGGCTTTCTGATAGCTCGCAAAGAATTTGGTGGTAGGAGGATCGGTACAGATTGAATTAGGTATAGAATGCGAGGGAGAATTATCATTTTAATTAGAGCTGAATGGCCAAACCAGGAAACGTTCAGTCCCATCCAGTCTCTCAGGTGTTTTTGAGCTGTGAGTAAGGCAGTGTGGAAATTTTTCATGTAAAGATCCGAGAGACGGAATGGGATCTGAATTCCAAGGTATGTGATCGCCTCCTTTTCCCACTTAAAGGGAAAGGAGTCTTGACAATGGATTACTTCTTGCGGAGGGAGGGATATGTTTAGGGCCTGTGATTAGTTTTGAGATTGGACAGTATACCGAAGGTTTCAATATCTTTAAGGAGGTTGGGAAGCGAGGTTCAGGGGGAAGTCAAAGAAAGTAAGACGTCATCCGCAAAAGCTGCGACTTTGTATTCCCTTCCTTTTACATTCACTCCCCGTATGTTAGGATTATTTTGTAGCCTATTAAGGAAGGGTTCAAGAGTTAATATATATATTAGGGGGGATGGGGGCAGCCCTTGCGTGTGCCATTGGAGATGGAGAAGACGTTCGACAGGTGGCCGTTGACCCCTACGGCCGCAGTAGGACCAGAATACAGGGACATTATATGTGCTAGAATGCGAGTCTCCAGGCCCAGGGCCATGAGTACCTTGCGCATGTAATCCCAGGCCACCCTGTCGAACGCCTTCTCCGCATTCAGGGAAAGAAAAAAGCCTTGAGATTTTGAGGATGTCAGCCAATGATGAATGCTTAAGGTGCGTATGGTGTTATCCCTGGCTTCCCTGCCAGGGACAAACCCCACTTGGTCTGTGGAAATAATGCCAGGTACTAGAGGAAGTAACCTGTTAGCTAACATGTTCGCATAGAGCTTGATGTCCACATTTAGGAGGGAGATTGGTCTATAGCTGGCTACTTGGGCAGGGTCTTTTCCTTCCTTGGGGATAACAGATATATGGGCCGATAACATTCTACTTGGGAGCATGAGAGGGTCTGCTAGTGCGTTGAGGGTCGAGAGAAGCTTTGGAGAAAGAACATCAGCGAACAGTTTGTAATACTGGAGGGTGAAGCCGTCTGGTCCTGGGCTCTTACCCGGTTTTATTTGCTTAATGGCAATCTCCAATTCTTCTCCCGAAAGAGGGCATTCCATCTCCTGGACCTGTTGGGGGGTTAATGCTTTTGGTCTATATTGGGATAGAAAGTCTCTGATGTTATTAGCGCGGCTTTCAGTGGAAGTCTGGTTTGAGCGGCTGGGTTGTAGGTTATAGAGTTTTGAGTAGAACTTCTCGAATTCACCTGCGATGTCCTCATTTTCGGCTAGAAGCGTTCCCCGTGCATCGCGTATGTGGTGTATTCTTGAGGAGGGTCTGGAGGCCTGGACCGAACGGCCAAGTAAGTGACCGCATTTATTTCCATGTTCGTAGAAGATCCTCTGGCCCAGAACATACCGACGCTTAGAGAGTATGCCCAATTCCTCCAAAAGTGAGGCTCGGGCTTTAATTAATTCCCGAAGGGTAGACTGTGCGCAAGTCTGTTTGTGTGTTAGTTCTAACGATTTAAAAGTTTTTGTTAAGGCGTTCATCTTTGCTTGGGATTCTTTTTTGTATTTTGCGGATAAGGCCAGTAGTTCACCTCTAATCACACATTTATGTGCTTCCCAGAGGGAGATAGGAGACATATCTGGGGTGGTGTTTTCTGCAAAGTACAGGCGGATGCGTTCACATAAGTGGTCAACAACCACAGGGTCTTTTAAAAGGGAGGGATTGAGACGCCAAATTTTTGTTCTAGTGGAGGTTTCAGGAAAGGAGAGCGTGATAGTAATTGGGTGGTGATCGGAAAGAAAAATAGGTTCTATAGTGGATTGTTGTAGGCAGGATAGGTCTGTTTGGGAAAGGAAAAAATAGTCAATCCTGGAATATTTCTGGTGGGGGGCCGAAAAGAAGGTGTAGTCTTTGGCAGAGAGGATAAGGTTCGCCAGGCATCATGTAAGGTAAGTTTCTGGAGTTCCATTTTAATTTGGCGGAGAGCTTTATAGGGTATATTAGATGTGCCCGAGGAAGAATCGAGGACCGGGTTCAAGGGGACATTAAAATCCCCTCCAAAAAGTACCATTCCCTGCTGGAAAGACAATAGAAGTTCACAGGTCTTCCTAAAGAAAGTAACGTGATGTTCATTGGGACAGTAGATATTGGCCAGTGTAATGCCCCGTACACACGGTCGGACTTTGTTCGGACATTCCGACAACAAAATCCTAGGATTTTTTCCGACGGATGTTGGCTCAAACTTGTCTTGCATACACACGGTCACACAAAGTTGGCGGAAAATCCGATCGTTCTAAACCCGGTGATGTAGGGGGCGTGGCCAAGATGGCGGCGGAGTAGGACGCACTGTTGAGGAGCTCTGTTTCCAGCGGGGGAAATTTATCCTGTTTTACATGCCCTGAGACCCCTGAAGTCTGCTAATATACCCTTAGACTGTTTATGTTGGGGAATGAGACGAACGGGGCACAAATCTAAGGCACAACAGAGGGTGAACGCTCCCAGATCCTCTAAATCTCAGGAAGATACGGCGCCGCACGTGGCAGACAGACACAGCATGGCTTCCCAAACGGAGACCGCTCCCCCAGCGCTCTTGGAACAGAGCAACTTCGATGCCCTCATGCGGGCGATCACTGGATGTCAGTCATCTCTGTCGGATCTGACTACCAAGATAGATACGGTCCAGCTGGAGGTTGGTCGGATTCGACAGGACTTTGATAAAATACGCCAGAGAGTTACGGAGACGGAGAGTCGGCTTGGTGATACAGAAGACACGGTCCGAGATCATACAGCCTCCCTGCATACCTTGCAGATAAGAGTCAGAACCCTGGAGGCCAGATCCGACGACGCGGAGAACCGAAGCCGCCGGAACAACCTCCGGGTCGTGGGACTCCCGGAGGGTTCGGAAGGACAGGAACCGGTTCTCTACACGGAGAGACTCCTCCGCACGCTTTTCCCACAGGCGGCCTTCTCGTCCTTCTTCGCGGTGGAGAGGGCACACAGGATGCCCCCCCAGCGAGGCCCACCGGGATCCCCGCCGCGTACATTCATATTCCGGCTCCTAAATTTTCGTGATCGTGACCTAATCCTCAAAGAAGCCAGGAAGATGCAGGAGATCAGACATGAATCAGCCCGCCTCATGTTCTTTCCGGACTTCTCGGTGGATACACAAAAGCTAAGGAGGTCATTCGATGATGTGAAGAGAGCTCTCCGGGCAAAAGCTATTAAATATAGTATGTTATTCCCGGCACGCCTCAGGGTGCAAGATGGTGAGACCACGAGATTTTTCACCTCGCCAGGAGAAGCATCGCAATGGCTGAATACTCTCCCGCCTCGATGAACAGCGAATTCCCTGTGTCTGCAGCTGCTTACTGCTTCAATCCCGTGAGTAACATGTTGCTTTCCCTTTCTGATTTTCAACCCTGTCCCGTGTCACTCATGCATTAACCGTAAGCGAGTGCCCTATTACCTCGGCATTTGCCCTTCACTACCCTTTGGATTATACTCCCCCTCCATTTTGTCTGATATCAACACCTGAAGGCCTACCGCTCCCTGGAACGAAATGGAGGGGACTGTCTATACCCCTGTGTGCATTGATAGCCTACTAAGATGTACAAGACTCTTTTTACTTCCAACATGGGGACAGGAGATCGCCACTATGGGTACTGCTGTATACAAATGAAGGACTGGAGTATGTACTGCTAATATTACTTTCACCTTAAACCTGCTCCTTACTAGACTGAGACATCTCACACTTCAGTACCCTAAAGCTCCTGTGATATGCACGAAATGGCACTCCGGAGTCCCCCATATTAAAATAATTTTTCTTTTTTCTTTTTTTACTTTTTCTTCTTTTTCTTTCCCCATCGTTGGAGGCATCTCCTCCGGACAAGTTGTAACTACACGCTCCCTGTTGCAACGGAGCGAATGTGCTCTTTTTTTATTTTTGAGTGTGTGTTCTTTTGGTCATGACCCCAGATAGTCGTTGACTATGATCTGGTTTGGGATACTAGCACAGCCCAGTTTGGGGGGGTGTGCGGGGAGGGGGGAGGGGGGGAGTTGGAGTGGGTTAAAAATGTTATTAGTTCTGATGAAGGAATGTGTACGAAGTAACTATGCCATTATGGATGCTGACTGTGTTGTCTCTGTTTACCATGTGGGGAGGATGTGGTGGGGGGGAGTGTGGATTGTATCCTGGGATCCAGGTGCACTAATATGCTGGCAGGCTGTGCCATGGTGTATTAATCTCTACTTGCAAATATGGCCCCTTTAACAATTATATCATGGAATGTCCGGGGACTTAATTCCCGTATAAAGCGCTCTCTGGTTTTTAACTTTCTGAAAACACACCGCCCTGACATATGTATTTTTCAGGAAACCCACCTAACAGGGAGCAGAATTCTTGGGCTTAAAAAGCCATGGGTAGGGCACTATTACCATGCCACCTACTCCTCTTATGCCAGAGGGGTGAGTGTGCTTATCCACAAATCCCTCCCATTTAGATTGATTGATCTGCACCTGGATCCCGGGGGAAAATTTGTAATTATGAACGCTGTCATTGCAAATACACCTATGGCAGTGGTGGGATTGTATATCCCCCCTCCAGCGTCTTTAACAATTTTAAACACAATTACCCAAAGGCTAGCCAACATGTCAGTAAATAATGTGGTGATAGCAGGGGACTTCAATATGCCTCCGTGCCCAGCATTAGATAGGATGTCGCCAGGAGGGGCCAGTGATTCCCCGCTGTCTCGATGGGCAGACACATTCGGATTCACTGATGTTTGGCGGTGGAAGCACCCCTCCCTGAGAAGGTATACATGCCAGTCAGCCACCTATGCAGCTATGTCCAGAATAGACTTAATGTTTGTCAGTGGAACGGTTTTGCCAAAAGTACATGAGGTATCCATTCTACCAAGGGGGATATCTGATCACACCCCTATCCTGCTCCGCATAGATGTGTACCGGGCCCCCGCCGACTGTCTGTGGCGTCTGTCCCGCTTTTGGATATCCGATGAGAGAGTGGCCCCGGAGGCGGAGGAACGCATTGCAGACTTGTGGAATGTGAACCCCCCTGCCACTGACCCACCATCTAGCTGGGACGCTTTTAAAATGCAGGCGCGCAGTTATTATCAACAGAAGATAGGACAGGTTAGACGTAAGGCAGGAGAGGAACTGGTGGTCGCGGAGAGGAGGACGGTTGAACTTGAGCAGTCATACGTGAATACCAAAGATGAGGTGACCCGGAGGGACCTGCAGTGTGCCCTCCGTGAGGTAATGCTTTTAAGGACTATGTCAGCCAAGAAAATGTTACTACACCAATCACAGAGAGTGTTTGAACAGGGTGAGCGGACGGGCCGACTTCTGGCGTGGTTGTCCAAAGAGCACTCGGCTATGCCAGGTATTGCTAACATTAAAAATTCTCAAGGGCAAATAATCTCTGACCCCGGAGGCATTAATGCCTGCTTTGCCTCCTTTTATAGGGACCTATATGCCTCCAGGGTCGGATATTCTATAGACGAACTTCAAACTTATCTGGAGGGGGTCGAACTCCCTGTGCTGACGGAGGAGACCCGTATGAGTCTGGACGCTCCGCTCACTCTCAAAGAAATACAGCGGGCTGTTGGCTCTATGCAGGCTGGGAAAACACCGGGCGACGATGGTCTGCCGGCGGAGTTCTATAAGGCCCATGTAGATACATTGGCCTGCAGACTGTTGGAAGTGCTGGAGGCCTCATTTAAAACCTCTTCTCTCCCCCCCTCGATGTTGACAGCAGTTATAGTGGTCATACATAAGCCTGGGAAGGACCCAGAACTGTGCTCCTCATATAGACCCATCTCGCTGCTCAATGTGGACGCAAAGATCCTCGCAAAGGTGCTGGCCAATCGTCTAAATAGAGTCATCCTAGCCCTGGTTCACAGAGACCAAAGTGGTTTCATGCCAGGGAAAGGTACAGATATTAATCTGAGAAGGTTATACACTGTGCTGGCGGGGGTCCCGACGGGGGAGGATACTGCAGCGGTCGCCTCGTTGGACGCGGAGAAGGCCTTCGACTCGGTGGAGTGGGAATATCTATGGCTCGTTCTTCAAAAATTTGGGTTCGGGCCCAAATTCATAGCCTGGCTGAGGATGCTATACTCGGCCCCCTCGGCTAGAGTCCGTACAGGCGGTATACTCTCACCGTCCTTCCCACTCCACCGAGGAACCAGGCAGGGCTGTCCCCTGTCTCCGGCTCTTTTTGCGCTGGCGATTGAGCCATTGGCAGAGCTTCTGCGGTCCGCTGAAGAGGTCCGGGGCATTTCTTTCCCTCCCCTGATCGAGAAGGTATCCCTATATGCGGACGATATGCTGCTATATTTGCAAGATGTCCACCGCTCACTGCCCGCAGCTTTAGCAATTATAGACAGATTTGGATATTTCTCTGGGATAAGGATAAATTGGGACAAATCGCTCCTCTTCCAGCTGACCTCGAGAGAACAAATAGTAGCCCCACAGATTCCTTTGCAAGTAACGACTAGATTTAAATATCTAGGCATATATGTTCAACGCGATCTCAAAAAATACCTAGAGGATAACTTATACCCTGTTCTCCAACAGTTAGCACTAAAATGCGGGGTGTGGAAGAACCTTCCCCTTACCCCGGTTGGTAGAGTCAATCTTATCAAAATGACCTTTCTCCCTAAATTTTTGTATGTGTTTAGACATACCCCGATTCCTATCCCCAATGCCTTTTTTGTTAAATTAGATCGCATAATCACTACATTTATTTGGGCAGGTTCGGTTCCTCGGGTGGCGAAATCAAAACTCCAGCTCTCCATTACAGAGGGAGGACTGTCCTTACCAAATTTTAAAAAGTACTATTGGGCTGCACAATTGGTTACTGTAAGATGGTGGTTCACTCAGGACAAGTCAAACCCAGCGGTGAACTTGGAGGCGGCCATTTTGGGATCTTATTCCGAACTTACCAATCTAGTATACCGTGGTCCCAAGTATGGCCCACAAGTGACTACTCCCATGAAAACCACACTATTAGCCTGGAAATCAGTCACAAACTGCTTAGTAGAGGGGGGCGCTATGTCCCCTCACACTCCGCTCTGGGGTAATCCCAATCTGCGACATCTTGGATCTGTTCCGGATCCACAAATTTGGGCCAGATTTCAGATAACTAAATTAAAACACATTATATCAGGGGGAAGGCTTCTATCTTTGGCAGAGCTCAGGAGACAGTTTCATCTGCCGCCGTGGATGTACTTTAGATATATTCAGCTTAGACATGCTGTGAGGGCCCAGTTCCCGGATGGGATTGTTATTGCTGTCAACTCGGTTGAGTCCCTCCTAATGGCGGAAGAGATAGATCGCACATTATCCTCTATATATATGAGGCTCACGTGTAAGAAAGATGCCAACACAGCTAAACTCTTCGAGGCATGGGAAAAAGATATACCTGCCTTAACGGAAGAGGACTGGACGGAGGGCCTACAGCAATGCATTCCGCTTATGATATCGGCCAGAGATCGCTTTGTCCAATTAAAATTTTTACACAGAGTATATTATACCCCTGCTAGGCTTTCCAAGATATACCCGGCGGCGACGGACACGTGCCCCAAATGCAGACAGTCGGTGGGTACCTTTATACATATGGTGTGGGAATGCCCCCTTATTCAGGTATTCTGGCGGGCAGTGATTGCTGAAGTGAACACTGTGGCAGGACTCAATCTGGTGGGTGACCCCCTGATTTTCTTACTGGGTATCACCGACAACCTTAAAACAACTAAATATAATGCATTATTTGTCTTTTATGCGGCATACTATGCCAGGAAAGCGTTACTCTTGAAGTGGAAGATGCCAGATCCCCCCCAACTGACAACATGGAGGGCGCTTATAAACAAGGTCTTGCCCGTGTATAAACTAACGTACATGGGCAGGAACTGCCCTCAAAAATTTGAAAAAATATGGGCGCCCTGGATTCAGGCCAGGCATATCACAGTCTAGATGAATAGACTAAAGTATAAAGTATAGACTCAGGAGATAGAAGACGCTGGAGGTTATGGATGGTGGCGGAGCGTGACGCGACCCCCTCCTGGGGTCTGGGAAAGGTTCGGCCTGGTGAATAGATGGTGTTCTCTCCCCCCCCTCCTACACACCCTCTTCGCATCCCGTCTACGATTTCCTTCTTCACTCTTCTCTGTATACTTGTCTGTGTCCCCTTCTCTCCGTCGCCTCCCCCCTCCCCCCCCTATCCTTTGTGTTGATATGGGAACCAGGCCAGACTGATACATCCTATACAGGTGTTGAATTACCTATTAAACATACTGTGGACATCGTCCTGGTGGGGGTTGGGGGAGGACCTGGGGAGGATTGTGGTGGATATGATGTATGAAGAGTAATTTGATTATGATTGATGTACTCAGAGTAACAAGATAGTCATTGTTGGTTTTGTCGGGTGAATATATACTAATGTGATTACTACTGATCTCATGTATAATGTCTTAATACTTCAATAAACATTCCTTCTGTTAAAAAAAAAACCCGGTGATGTAAAACACGTACGTCGGGACTATAAACGGGGCAGTGGCCAATAGCTTTCATCCCTTTATTTATTCTGAGCATGCGTGGCACTTTGTCCGTCGGATTTGTGTACACACGATCGGAATTTCCGACAACGGATTTTGTTGTCGGAAAATTTTATATCCTGCTCTCAAACTTTGTGGGTTGGAAAATCCGATGGAAAATGTGTGATGGAGCCTACACACGGTCGGAATTTCCAACAACAAGGTCCTATCACACATTTTCCGTCGGAAAATCCGACCGTGTGTACGGGGCATTATTGGTTTTGAGGCATACGTGCCTTTAAGAAAGATGAACCTACTGCCAGGGTCGACAAGAGAATCAAGAAGGTGAAAATCTGTGTGTTTAGATACTAGGATAGAGACCCCTTTAGTCTTGGATGCCGGGTTAGTGGCGTGAAAAGCAGATTGGTACATATGATTGGATAGTTTAGGTTTAGAATCCGAACGGAAGTGCGTTTCTTGTAAGTAAATGAAGTGGGCCTTGTGTTTCGTGAGCGAGGATAACACTTGTGTTCTCTTTTCCCAGGAGATTAAGGCCTTTCGTATTTAGTGATATACATTTTAAGGTTAGGGGGGTTGAGGCAAGGGACTTACTTTGCATGATGAAAAGTAGATGAGGTGTCAAAATGTAAGTGCAGGGGCGTCTGATAGGTGAGTGAACTGGAACTGGGGGGAAAACCACACGAGAAGGAGTCACTTGGTATAAGGGGTGAAGAGGGAAAGAGGAAGAAGGGGCGTATATAGAATTTGCTGGGGCTGACAGGGAGGGGGGAGCTAGACCTTGGGGGTGAAAGAGTAGAAAAATCAGAAAGAAATAGTATGGGAGAGACAAAGGGTGGGAATAGAGAAGAAATACCAGAGGTGGTGGTAGGTTAACTACTCCACCTAAAGAGGGAAATGCTGGGGGTGTCAGCCAAGGTCCAAGGGGACCTCTGTATGGGGATAAAAAGAGGAACGGAGATCCCGGGATCTCTGCGGGCCAGGGAGCGAGAAATGAAGAGTTGAAATTGAGTGTTATTGTAGTGGGGAGCCGTCTAAACAAAGTAGCATAAGACGTTAACAATAATAATAACAATAATTCAGCCATCGGGTAACTTTGCCTCGTCAGAGTACCCCTGTAAATGTGAGCACTCCAATGAGGATGAACGCTCAGAACAACTTAAGCATATATAGATGAACAATTGTACATCCTAAAGGTAAGTAGAGTAGCCTAAACAAAAAAAACAAAAAAAGGGGGGGGGGAGAGGAGGAGGGGAGCGGAGGAGGGGAGAGGAGGAGGGGAAAGAGGAGGAGGGGGGAGAGGAATGGGGAGGAGAAGGGGGGAAGGAAGGGGAGGGGGGAAGAGGGGGAAGGGGGAAAGGGGGAGGGAGAGAGGGAAAGGGGAGGGTGTTGGATAGAGAATACAGAGAGGGCCGGAGGAGTTTAGGAGTCCTGGGAGAGCCTGAGATACCCTTCAGTGCTACCGCAGAGATGTGATCTTGCAGACTGTAGAGGCCCACCAGAAACCTAGAGTGCGTTATGTAAATTATTTGACGTTTAATCGTCGCTTAAGATAATAAGGATGGTATCCCGAGAACCAGGGGGATCGTTATATCTCTGATGTTATCACCTGAAAGAGTGATGATCTCTCAGAGGCATAGAGGTACCTACGTTCCCTAAATAGCTGTGTGGTTGAATTTGCATTATAAATTGGGTGTTAGCAGTGATTGGTAATTAGTAGGGATGAGCCGAACACCCCCCGGTTCGGTTCGCACCAGAACTTGCGAACAGACCGAAAGTTTGCACGAACGTTAGAACCCCATTGACGTCTATGGGACTCGAACGTTCGAAATTAAAAGTGCTCATTTTAAAGGCTAATTTGCATGGTATTGTCCTAAAAAGGGTTTGGGGACCCGGGTCCTACCCCAGGGGACATGTATCAATGCAAAAAAAACTTTTAAAAACGGCCGTTTTTTCGGGAGCAGTGATTTTAATGATGCTTAAAGTAAAAGAAAAAAAAGTGAAATATTCCTTTAAATATCGTACCTGGGGGGTGTCTATAGTATGCCTGTAAAGTGGCGCATGTTTCCCGTGTTTAGAACAGTCCCTGCATCAAATGTCATTTTTAAAAGAAAAAATCTCATTTAAAACTGCTTGCGGGTTTAATGTAATGTCTGGTCCTGGCAATATGGATGAAAATCAGTGAGACAAACACCATGGGTACCCCCCAGTCTATTAAAATAATGAATAAAAACCAAGCGCTGATGTGGATAGATATGTGTGATATAAATAAATTGTGCTTAAAAATATATATATACCAATATAGTTAGTGCTATGAAACAATCAGTAAATTAAAGCTGCTATCAATATAGGGTGATCAGATAACCAAACAAATAGTACTAAGTATAAAATTGATGCGCTTTAAATAAATAGTGCACAATATGCTGCTGCGACTAAGCTTAAATCCAGGAATAAAAAATGCATACATGTGAATAAAAATAAATAAATAATTATGGTGCTAATACATGTGTTAAAATTGCCAAAATAAATCTTCAAATTGGTGATGTGACGGTGAATATAAATAAAATAATAATGACACTCTGAGTACAATGTCCCGGCAGAGATAAATAGTGGGAGAAAGTAAAAATAATTAAACAGTTCCTTCCCTTAATCCAGATTGATTGACTCACTGGGTTAGATCGTTTGTATCAGGATATTTAGTTTTTCTTGCATCCCACTTCAGCAATTACACTGCTGGTGATTCGGCTCTCAGGATAAAGGTTTTATGCAAAGCAAGCAAAGAAAAAATAGATCATTGTGCAGTGAACTTACTAGATAGTACATAAGCAAAACAGGGACAAGAGATACACTCACAAACTCCCGGTCTATTAGAAGCATTCAAATAAGCAGATTGCAGTCAGCCGCTGTGGACGAGGAATCCCATAGAGAAACAGCTGCTGTTAACCTTCAGGTGTATTGCAGCACTGAACGTCCTAAGCTCCTCCCACGCGTTACATCACTGACACGTGACTTTTTCAAGGAACCCCCCAGTCTATTACCAGGCCCTTTGGGTCTTGTATGGATATTAAGGGGAACCCCAAATTAAAATAAGCAAAGGTGTGGGGCCACCAGGCCCTATATACTCTGAACAGCAGTATACAGGCGGTGCAAACAAGACAGGGACTGTAGGTTTGTTGTTAAGTAGAATCTGTTTGACATTTTGAACGGGTACATTTTAACGTGTTTAGCTCCAGCCAAAAAAATCTTTTTTAAGCTTTTTGGAAAACATAGGGAAGGGTTATCACCCCTGTGACATTTGTTTTGCTGTCTTTCCTCCTCTTTAGAAGATTTCACCTCACTTTTTGTCCCAATGACAAATGCTTTTTGAGAATTTGTGGTTTTTGTGGAACAAGGATTGGAAAGCATCAGTGGAAAGGAGAAATGTTTTTGCCATATTAACTCTTACAGGAGACAATTTCCCTTCCTAGGAGTAGATTTCATCTCACTTCCTGTTGTCTCCTTCCGTTTGCAAGTAGGAGTTGTTTGTAAGTTAGATGTTTGAAAGTAGGGGCCTGCCCTATATACTCAGCAGAAATTTGGGCCTTAGGTGTTGTTGTGGCCACAACACTGTAAGCCCTCACAGGGCCCTGCTGTGAAATATTAGATCAAGAATTGTAATTACATGCCCCTGTTGAACAGGGGCAGAAAAACTGGGCCTTTGGTGGTGGTGGTGGTGGTGGTGCTGGTGCCACAACACTGTAAGTCCTCACTCGCTCTTGGTGGGTGCAGAAATGGGCCTTGCTGTGAAATATTAGATCAAGAATTGTAATTACATGCCCCTGTTGAACAGGGGCAGAAAAACTGGGCCTTTGGTGGTGGTGGTGGTGCTGGTGCCACAACACTGTAAGTCCTCACTCGCTCTTGGTGGGTGCAGAAATGGGCCCTGCTGTGAAATATTAGATCAAGAATTGTAATTACATGCCCCTGTTGAACAGGGGCAGAAAAATTGGGCCTTTGGTGGTGGTGGTGGTGGTGGTGGTCCTGGTGCCACAACACTGCAACCCCTCACAGACACTCTAGTTGGAACGCAGGAACGAGCCCTGCTGCAAAGTATTGCATCAAAAATTGTAATTACACGCCCCTGTTAAACAGGGGCAGAAAAATTGGGCCTTAGGCACTGGTGCTGGTGCCACAACACTGCAACCCCTCACAGACACTCTAGTTGGAACGCAGGAACGAGCCCTGCTGCAAAGTATTGCATCAAAAATTGTAATTACACGCCCCTGTTAAACAGAGGCAGAAAAATTGGGCCTTAGGCACTGGTGCTGGTGCCACAACACTGCAACCCCTCACAGACAGTCTAGTTGGAACGCAGGAACGAGCCCTGCTGCAAAGTATTGCATCAAAAATTGTAATTACACGCCCCTGTTAAACAGGGGCAGAAAAATTGGGCCTTAGGCACTGGTGCTGGTGCCACAACACTGCAACCCCTCACAGACAGTCTAGTTGGAACGCAGGAACGAGCCCTGCTGCAAAGTATTGCATCAAAAATTGTAATTACACGCCCCTGTTAAGCAGGGGCAGAAAAATTGGGCCTTAGGCACTGGTGGTGGCGCCCAGAACCAAAAATGTTCTTACAAACTATCAGCGTGATGATTGAGGAGGAAGAGGATAATTACTCAGGGATAGTCACTCAGCATCAGCATAGGGAGTCTTTGAAGGGATCTGAGATTTCAAAAAAAATTATTCGGTTACATCAGCATCAGGTGCTTGGTAGCTGGTGGTGATCCAAGACTGATTCATTTTTATGAAGGTCAGTCGATCGACTGAGTCGGTGGACAGACGCACCCTGTGATCGGTTACCACGCCTCCAGCAGCACTGAATGTGCGTTCCGAAAGAACGCTGGATGCAGGTCAGGCCAGTAGCTCAATTGCATACTGTGCAAGCTCTGGCAAGTGATCCATCCTCAAGACCCAGTAACCCAGAGGATTTTCGGTGGGAAAGGTGTCCAAGTCTGATCTTGCCCCTAGGTATTCCTGCACCATGTAAAACAGACGCTGGCGATAGTTGCTGGAATCGATCATACCTTGGGGCTGCGGACCAAAAAATTGTCTGAACACATCGGTCAGACGGCCACCTTCTCCACCGCTCCTTCTTTGAATGACCGAAGCCTCAGCAACACGTTGTCCAGAAACAGGAGTTTGTAACCTCCCCGTCTCTGGGAACGCATTGCACAGACCTTTCTGCAAGGCCTTCCGAAGATGTTTCATCCTCTGCTCCCTCTGCGATGGCAAGATAAGGTCCGCAACCTTACCCTTGTAACGTGGATCAAGGAGGGTTGCCAGCCAGTATTGGTCCTTCTCCTTGATACCACGAATACGAGGATCCTTACGCAGGCTTTGCAGGATCAGGGAGGCCATGCAGCGTAGGTTTGCTAAGGCATTCGGTCTAGAGTCCTCTGGGTCACTAAGGACGACATGGTCCGCAGCCACCTCCTCCCAGCCACGTACAAGTCCATGTGTTTCTTGGGACTGATCCCTTAAAGACTGCTGCTGATGCTGAGTGCCAGGCTCCACCTCCATACTGACACAATCTTCTTCCTCCTCCTTCTCCTCCTCCTCTTCCTGTGTGATCGGCGGGCACGCAGGAACACTGTCTGGATAAAGGGGGCCTTGAGAGCTAAGGAAGTCCTCCTCTTCCTGCCTCTGTTCTGCCTCAAGTGCCCTGTCCATTATTCCACGCAGCGTGTGCTCCAACAGGTGGACAAGGGGGACAGTGTCACTGATGCATGCACTGTCACTGCTCACTATCCTCGTGGCCTCCTCAAATGGTGACAGGACAGTGCATGCATCCCTGATCATGGCCCACTGGCGTGGGGAAAAAAAAACAAGCTCCCCTGACCCTGTCCTGGTGCCATAGTCGCACAGGTACTCATTGATGGCCCTCTGCTGCGTGTGCAGCCGCTGCAGCATGGCCAATGTTGAGTTCCACCTGGTGGGCATGTCACAGATTAGGCAGTTCTTGGGCAGGTTAAACTCCTTTTGGAGGTCAGTCAGCCGAGCACTGGCATTATATGACCGGCGGAAATGCACACAGACTTTCCTGGCCTGCCTCAGGACATCCTGTAAGCCCGGGTACCTGCCCAAGGACCGCTGCACCACCAAGTTAAGGACGTGAGCCAAACAGGGCACATGGGTCATTTGTCCCTGTCGGAGGGCAGAGAGGAGGTTGGTGCCATTGTCGCAAACCACCATTCCTGCCTTAAGTTGGCGTGGCGTCAACCACCTCTGAACCTGCCCCTGCAGAGCTGACAGAACCTCTGCCCCAGTGTGGCTCCTGTCCCCCAAGCACACCAGCTCAAGCATCGGATGGCATCTTTTGGCCTGCGTACTTGCGTAGCCCCTTGAACGGCTACGGAGCACCGCTGGTTCCGAGGACAAAGCACAGGAAGAGGCCATGGAGGAAGAAGAAGAGGAGGGGGTGGAGGAGAGAGGTGTGTCACAATCATTAGCATTTTGGAGGCGTGGTGGTGGAACAACCTCCAACACTACTGCACCTTGTCCTGCATCCTTCTCAGCTGCCAGCAGAGTCACCCAATGCGCCGTGAAACTTAGGTAACGTCCCTGTCCAAGCCTGCTGGACCATGAGTCAGCGGTAATATGCACCTTACCGCTGACCGCCCTGTCCAGCGAGGCATGGACATTGCCTTTCACATGCCGGTAGAGAGCCGGAATCGCCTTCCGTGAGAAAAAGTGGCGTTTGGGTACCTGCTGGCCACTGAGGAACCGCACATTCCACAAACTCACGGAAGGGGGCAGAGTCTACCAACTGAAAAGGCAGCAGTTGAAGCGCTAGCAATTTTGCCAAGCTAGCATTCAACCGTTGGGCATGTGGATGGCTGGGAGCAAACTTCTTTCGGCGGTGCAGCAGCTGGGGCAGGGAAATTTGCCTGGTACAATCTGACGTCGGTGTACCAAAAACAGATTGCCCACAAGTACTTGGCTGTGACACACCTAATTCTACACCTTCATTCCTCTCAGTGCAGGTCTCAGAGAGGACTGAAGGTCTAGTGGGGTTGGAAATCTCAGCTGATGAGGAGCAAGGAGAGGTCCTCTTTGTTCTTTGGTGTGGGTCTTTTAGATACGCTTGCCAACAAACTGCATGGCAGGTCAACATATGTCTGGTCAAGCATGTGGTACCCAAGCAAGAGATGTTTTGGCCACGCGAGATACGCTTGAGACATATGTTGCAAATAGCAGCGCTGCGATCTGATGCACTCATCTCAAAAAAGGCCCACACCAAAGAACTTTTTGAATAACACGCAGAGACTGCAGCGCCCTGCACATGTGGAGCTTTGGGGTGTGATGCAGTCAATGTGCTGCCCTTAGGCTGGCTCCTGGAGGGCATCCTGCCTCGTTGGTGATGTGCCGCCTCCTCCTCCTCTCTCCTATCAGGCACCCACGTTGAGTCAGTGACCTCATCATCCCCTCCCTCCTCATCACTGGAGCAAACCTGGCAGTATGCTGCTGCAGGGGGAACATGACTGCCAGATTGCTGTCCTTCTTGGGCACCCCCTCTGTCCATGCTCATGTTACTGCCTTCATTGAGCTCAGTATCATCATCAGAGCCTTCCAAACGCTGGGCATCCTCCTGGAGCATGTACCCAACACTGTGGTCAAACAGTTCGAGGGACTCCTCAGGAGGACATGGTGGGGCTAGGGAAGGAGTCACTGATGACATTGAGCCGAGGGAAGAGGCCGCTGCTTTGCCAGACAAAGTACCCTGGGCATGGGTGAGAGAGGATGAGGAGGATGAGGACAGCTTGGTCATCCACTCGACCAAGTCTTCCGCATGTTTCGGCTCAACACGGCCAGCTGCCGAAAAAAAGGCCAAGCGTGTCCCACGGCCACGTGCTGATGAAGATGCACCATCCCCAAGACCAGTACTAGACACAGAGCCTGCTTGCCCCCTCTTATTGGCTTGTGACTGTCTGCCTCTCCTTCTTGGCCTTCCAGACATACTAATGGCCTGTAGCTGCACTAAGCTGGGATATATATATATATATATGTATATATACTGATACTGCAGCTAGCAAAATCAACTGCCTGCCTGTAGTATGAGAACACCACCAACCTTCTACAGGTAGCTTTAGCTGAACACTGTGCAGAGCTCGCAAAAAACTAACTTGTAGCTTTTTTAGCTGCCTGCGGTAGTGATAGGATCAGGAAAACACCACCAACCTTCTACAGGTAGCTTTAGGTGAACACTGTGCAGAGCTCGCAAAAAAATAACTTGTAGGTTTAGCTGAACACTGTGAGGCGGACGCACCACACTAACTTGTAGTTTTAGCTGAACACTGTGAGCAGGACGTACAGCACTAACTTGTAGTTTTAGCTGAACACTGTGAGCAGGACGCACTGCACTAACTTGTAGCTTTAGATGAACACTGTGCAGAGGTCTCAGTACACCAACTTGTAGGTTTAGCTGAACACTGTGAGCAGGACGCACAGCACTAACTTGTATTTTTAGCTGAACACTGTGAGCAGGACGTACAGCACTAACTTGTAGTTTTAGCTGAACACTGTGAGCAGGACACACTGCACTAACTTGTAGCTTTAGATGAACACTGTGCAGAAGTCTCACTACACCAACTTGTAGGTTTAGCTGAACACTGTGAGCAGGACACACAGCACTAACTTGTAGTTTTAGCTGAACACTGTGAGCAGGACGCACAGCACTAACTTATAGTTTTAGCTAAACACTGTGAGCAGGACGCACTGCACTAACTTGTAGCTTGAGATGAACACTGTGCAGAGGTCTCACTACACCAACTTGTAGTTTTAGCTGAACACTGTGAGCATGACGCACAGTACCAACTTGTAGTTTTAGCTGAACACTGTGAGCAAGACGCATTGCACTAACTTGTAGCTTTAGATGAACACTGTGAGCAGGATGCACCCCACTAACTTGTAGTTTTAGCTGAACACTGTGAGCAGGACGCACTGCACTAACTGTAAATAGTCTAGTTGCCTGACTGTGGTACTAATAGGATCAAAAGAACACCAGCAATTTTATTCAGGTAGCTGTAAATACTGTAACAAGACAAGCCTGCCTGTCAGTAAGAAGATAACAGGAACGGATCTAGCTGAACACTGTGAGCAGGACGCACTGCACTAACTTGTAGCTTTAGATGAACACTGTGCAGAGGTCTCACTACACCAAATTGTAGGTTTAGCTGAACACTGTGAGCAGGACGCACCCCACTAACTTGTAGGTTTAGCTGAACACTGTGAGCAGGACGCACCTCACTAACTTGTAGGTTTAGCTGAACACTGTGAGCAGGACGCACCCCACTAACTTGTAGTTTTAGCTGAACACTGTGAGCAGGATGCACCGCACTAACTTGTAGGTTTAGCTGAACACTGTGAGGTGGACGCACCACACTAACTTGTAGGTTTAGCTGAACACTCTGAGCAGGACGCACCTCACTAACTTGTAGGTTTAGCTGAACACTGTGAGCCGGATGCACCCCACTAACTTGTAGTTTTAGCTGAACACTGTGAGCAGGACGCACCGCACTAACTTGTAGGTTTAGCTGAACAATGTGAGTTGGACGCACCACACTAACTTGTAGGTTTAGCTGAACACTGTGAGCAGGACGCACCCCACTAACTTGTAGGTTTAGCTGAACACTGTCAGCAGGACGCACTGCACTAACTGTAAATAGTCTAGCTGCCTGAATGTGGTACTAATAGGATCAAAAGAACACCAGTAATTTTCTTCAGGTAGCTGTATATACTGTAACAAGACAAGCCTGCCTGTCAGTAAGAAGATAACAGGAATGGATCTAGCTGAACACTGTAAGCAGGACGCACTGCACTAACTGTAAATAGTCTAGCTGCCTGACTGTGGTACTAATAGGATCAAAAGAACACCAGCAATTTTCTTCAGGTAGCTGTAAATACTGTAACAAGACAAGCCTGCCTGTCAGTAGGAAGATAACAGGAATGGATCTAGCTAAACTGAATACAGTGTATATATATATATATATATATATATGCAACACCTGGGATGCATATATATACACAATACAATGTAAGTGCAGCTAAACTGACTGACTGTTCTGCCTAATCTATCTAACTCAAATCAAATGTCACTGTATGTCTCTCTCTCTCTCTCTCTCTCAATGAACGCCGGAACACACACTACACAGGGCCGCCGTGCAGGCGGCCTTATATAGTGTGGGGCGTGTACTAAATCCCCTGAGCCATAATTGGCCAAAGCCTCCTTGGCTTTGGCCAATTACGGTTCTCTGTTCAGACGGCGCTGTGATTGGCCAAGCATGTGGGTCATAGTGCATGCTTGGCCAATCATCAGCCAGCAATGCACTGCGATGCCGCAGTGAATTATGGGCCGTGACGCGCCACACGAATTTGGCGCGAACGGCCCATATCGTTCGCAATTCGGCGAATGGGCGAACAGACGATGTTCGAGTCGATCATGGGTTCGACTCGAACACGAAGCTCATCCCTAGTAATTAGTAAGATGAAGGTAACAGATTAAGCATTGCCTGTCAATCCCCTTTAGGTTCCCGAGATACCACATATCCCTAACATCCATCAGAGCCTCATAGACATGCTTGTTACGTTGTAGAGGGCTGGAAGCCCAACCTGTTTGTAGCAAGATTGTACCAAAGTTATTGGAATCTTACGCAAGGGGCACCGCTACCTGTGAACCGACCCGTAGTGCAAATTATTCACGTGTTGTGGGTACATTAAGAATGGAGAAAAATCTTCTAAGGGTCACGTCTTGTACTGTGCATGTTAATTGTTGCTTCCATGTTATTTTGGCTGACGTTGAGGATGCAGCGTAGAAGAGAAAGTCTATGTGTTTGTTATGGGAGTGGTGACCCTATATATACATAGACATATGAAGTACGCTGCTTATATTTAAAATTTGAATAGTAATTTTAAATCAATTTAGTCCCGTAACATATATGTCATTTTGTTGGTTTATAATAAATATGGTATTTTTAAACATAATTATGTAATTTTAGATTGTTAGTATAGGTAGGTGTTTTGTATGTAATTATGCTTAGCTTATGATAGATTGTAACCAGAGATTGTCATGTAGGTCTGCGGGTGCTTAGAAAGGTTTAGATCTTACTGCAATTTAGCAGTGAGAGGGACACACTTCCTGGTCTTGGTATTTGTGTGTCCTGGAGACACAGACAGAGGGAGGTTCTTTCTGCACCGCAGACTGAGCTGTGGCGACGCCCGGAGGGTTGCTATAGCAACGATACACTACAAATTAGCTTAGAGGGATCAGCCCACCCATCTACTGAAGAAGGTCTGTGATTGGCCGATACACGTCTAGAAGGGAGGAGCTGATAGTCACGTCCAGCCAGGCACTGTGTATGTGGACACGGTGGTGCTACTCTGGAGGTTTTTATGTGATTTTAAATGTTTGTATCTTGTAAGTGCAACTTGTCTGTTTGGGGGCTTTGAATAAGTTTGTATACGGAGAACACTATGGTCTCTATACTTATTATTTACATGTCCTGAACTCATGGAATCTTGAGCCAAGCTGGGAGATGATCCACTTCTTTGGATATTAATGAGCTGAGTTACCATTAAGAAAAGAACCATCTGGATTACCCACCACTGATTGGGAAGAGGAAGAGAGAGCAAAGAGCTCGTGGGGAGATCTAGCGCTACATTTATTTATTTATTAATCATCAGGTGATCACCAAGACCAAATGTTTCATCAGCGATAAAAACAAATGGGAGTCCTTCCACGTTCTCTTCCGCAGGTGGCAATCCCAAGCCACCACATCAACACAATACTATGAAACCCCTTATAGTTAAAATAATATGACCCCGAGTGGGATGGTGGGACGATGTGGACGTGCTTTCCATCGATTGGCCCTTTGCAATTGGGAAAGTCCCAACAATGAGCAAATTGGGAAGCCACAGTCTGCCATTACTGTGGCGTTGAAGGAAACTGTGGAGTCAAAAAAGAAAAAATAATTATTAGTACTTTTGCACATAACATTTCAAGCAGATTAGACACAAACATTCTTGCCCAACATCAGTATAACATTTATTTTAAGGAGTATTTAAAGACAAAAATAGAAAGGCCCACTCATCAGATTCCTCACCACCTCTGATGGCCCATTGGAAACATTTTTAGGGGGGTTATAAATGAGTTTGGGACCCTCAAAAAAAGCCTCTGGCACTCTGCCTGAATTTAAGGACAACAATAACATTTGGACACATTTTAGAGGGTGTTTAGGGTAAAGCACTACAATGGAGCTAATTGAAATAATAATGTAGAAAAGAAATAATTTTCATATAAAGCACATTCTTATACATGAACTGCCTTGCAGCACATTGTGAAATATCCATCATGCCGCATTTTTTGATGCATTGTCTTTTGGGTCTTACTCAAGTCAGATAAATGGGATCCTTTCAAAATGCAACAGATTGGATTGAAAGGTCATTGCACATAAGCACTAAGGATGAGCTTCGTGTTCGAGTCGAACCCATGTTCGACTCGAACATCGTCTGTTCGCCCGTTCGCCGAATTGCGAACGATATGGGCCGTTCGCGCCAAATTCGTGTGGCGTGTCACGGCGCATAATTCACTGCGCCATCGCAGTGCATTGCTGGCTGATGATTGGCCAAGCATGCACTATGACCCGCACGCTTGGCCAATCACAGCGCCGTCTGAACAGAGAGCCTCAGGGGATTTATTACATGCCCCACACTACATAAGGCTGCCTGCACGGCGGCCCCGTGTAGTGTGTGTTCCGGCGTTGAAAGAGATAGACAGAGAGACAGTGTCATTTGATTTGAGTTAGATAGATTAGGCAGAACAGTCAGTCAGTTAGCTGCACTTACAGTGTATTGTGTATATATATGCATCCCAGGTGTTGCATATATATATATACATTGTATTCAGTTTAGCTAGATCCGTTCCTGTTATCTTCTTACTGACAGGCAGGCTTGTCTTGTTACAGTATTTACAGCTACCTGAAGAAAATTGCTGGTGTTCTTTTGATCCTATTAGTACCACAGTCAGGCAGCTAGACTATTTACAGTTAGTGCAGTGTGTCCTGCTCACAGTGTTCAGCTAGATCCGTTCCTGTTATCTTCTTACTGACAGGCAGGCTTGTCTTGTTACAGTATTTACAGCTACCTGAAGAAAATTGCTGGTGTTCTTTTGATTATATTAGTACCACAATCAGGCAGCTAGACTATTTACAGTTAGTGCAGTGCGTCCTGCTCACAGTGTTCAGCTAAAGCTACAAGTTAGTGGGGAGCGTCCTGCTCACAGTGTTTAGCTAAAGCTACAAGTTAGTGGGGTGCGTCCTGCTCACAGTGTCCCGCTAAACCTACAAGTTAGTGGGGTGCGTCCTGCTCACAGTGTTCAGCTAAACCTACAAGTTAGTGGGGTGTGTCCTGCTCACAGTGTTTAGCTAAACCTACAAGTTAGTGGGGTGCGTCCTGCTCACAGTGTTCAGCTAAACCTACAAGTTAGTGGGGTGCGTCCTGCTCACAGTGTTCAGCTAAACCTACAAGTTAGTTGGGTGCGTCCTGATCACAGTGTTCAGCTAAACCTACAAGTTAGTGGGGTGCGTCCTGCACACAGTGTTCAGCTAAACCTACAAGTTAGTGGGGTGCGTCCTGCTCACGGTGTTCTGCTAAACCTACAAGTTAGTGGGGTGCGTCCTGCTTACAGTGTTCAGCTAAACCTACAAGTTAGTGTGGTGCATCCACCTCACAGTGTTCAGCTAAACCTACAAGTTAGTGCGGTGCGTCCTGCTCACAGTGTTCAGCTAAAACTACAAGTTAGTGCAGTGCGTCCACCTCACAGTGTTCAGCTAAACCTAGAAGTTAGTGCGGTGCGTCCTACTCACAGTGTTCAGCTAAAACTACAAGTTAGTGCTGTGCGTCCTGCTCACAGTGTTCAGCTAAACATACAAGTTAGTGTAGTGAGACCTCTGCACAGTGTTCATCTAAAGCTACAAGTTAGTGCAGTGCGTCCTGCTCACAGTGTTCAGCTAAACCTACAAGTTAGTGTAGTGAGACCTCTGCACAGTGTTCAGCTAAACCTACAAGTTAGTGGGGTGCGTCCTGCTCACAGTGTTCAGCTAAACCTACAAGTTCGTGGGGTGCGTCCTGCTTACAGTGTTCAGCTAAACCTACAAGTTAGTGTGGTGCATCCACCTCACAGTGTTCAGCTAAACCTACAAGTTAGTGTGGTGCGTCCTGCTCACAGTGTTCAGCTAAAACTACAAGTTAGTGCGGTGCGTCCACCTCACAGTGTTCAGCTAAACCTAGAAGTTAGTGCGGTGCGTCCTGCTCACAGTGTTCAGCTAAAACTACAAGTTAGTGCTGTGCGTCCTGCTCACAGTGTTCAGCTAAACATACAAGTTAGTGTAGTGAGACCTCTGCACAGTGTTCATCTAAAGCTACAAGTTAGTGCAGTGCGTCCTGCTCACAGTGTTCAGCTAAACCTACAAGTTAGTGTAGTGAGACCTCTGCACAGTGTTCATCTAAAGCTACAAGTTAGTGCAGTGCGTCCTGCTTGCAGTGTTCAGCTAGATCCATTCCTGTTATCTTCTTACTGACAGGCAGGCTTGTCTTGTTACAGTATTTACAGCTACCTGAAGAAAATTGCTGGTGTTCTTTTGATCCTATTAGTACCACAGTCAGGCAGCTAGACTATTTACAGTTAGTGCAGTGTGTCCTGCTCACAGTGTTCAGCTAGATCCGTTCCTGTTATCTTCTTACTGACAGGCAGGCTTGTCTTGTTACAGTATTTAAAGCTACCTGAAGAAAATTGCTGGTGTTCTTTTGATCCTATTAGTACCACAGTCAGGCAGCTAGACTATTTACAGTTAGTGCAGTGCATCCTGCTCACAGTGTTCAGCTAAACCTACAAGTTAGTGGGGTGCGTCCTGCTCACAGTGATCAGCTAAACCTACAAGTTAGTGGGGTGCGTCCTGCTCACAGTGTTCTGCTAAACCTACAAGTTAGTGGGGTGCCTCCTGCTCACAGTGTTCAGCTAAACCTACAAGTTAGTGGGGTGCGTCCACCTCACAGTGTTCAGCTAAACCTACAAGCTAGTGGGGTGCGTCCTGCTCACAGTGTTCAGCTAGATCCGTTCCTGTTATCTTCTTACTGACAGGCAGGCTTGTCTTGTTACAGTAAATACAGCTACCTGAAGAAAATTGCTGGTGCTCTTTTGATCCTATTAGTACCACAGTCAGGCAGCTAGACTATTTACAGTTAGTGCAGTGCGTCCTGCTCACAGTGTTCAGCTAAACCTACAAGTTAGTGGGGTGCGTCCACCTCACAGTGTTCAGCTAAAGCTACCTATAGAAGGTTGGTGGTGTTCTCATACTACAGGCAGGCAGTTGATTTTGCTAGCTGCAGTATCAGTACATACATATATATATATATATATATATATATATATATATATATATATATATATATATATATCCCAGCTTAGTGCAGCTACAGGCCATTATTATGTCTGGAAGGCCAAGAAGGAGAGGCAGACAGTCACAAGCCAGTAAGAGAGGGCAAGCAGGCTCTGTGTCTAGTGCTGGTCGTGGAGACGGTGCATCCTCATCAGCACGTGGCCACGGGACACGCTTGGCCTTTTTTTCGGCAGCTGGCCGTGTTGAGCCGCAACATGCAGAAGACTTGGTCGAGTGGATGACCAAGCCGTCCTCATCCTCCTCATCCTCTCTCACCCATGCCCAGGGTACTTTGTCTGGCAAAGCAGCGGCCTCTTCCCTCGGCTCAATGTCATCAGTGACTCCTTCCCTAGCCCCACCATGTCCTCCTGAGGAGTCCCTCGAACTGTTTGACCACAGTGTTGGGTACATGCTCCAGGAGGATGCCCAGCGTTTGGAAGGCTCTGATGATGATACTGAGCTCGATGAAGGCAGTAACATGAGCATGGACAGAGGGGGTGCCCAAGAAGGACAGCAATCTGGCAGTCATGCTCCCCCTGCTGCAGCATACTGCCAGGTTTGCTCCAGTGATGAGGAGGGAGGGGATGATGAGGTCACTGACTCAACGTGGGTGCCTGATAGGAGAGAGGAGGAGGAGGCGGCACATCACCAACGAGGCAGGATGCCCTCCAGGAGCCAGCCTAAGGGCAGCACATTGACTGCATCACACCCCAAAGCTCCACATGTGCAGGGCGCTGCAGTCTCTGCGCGTTATTCAAAAAGTTCTTTGGTGTGGGCCTTTTTTGAGATGAGTGCATCAGATTGCAGCGCTGCTATTTGCAACATATGTCTCAAGCGTATCTCGCGTGGCCAAAACATCTCTTGCTTGGGTACCACATGCTTGACCAGACATATGTTGACCTGCCATGCAGTTCGTTGGCAAGCGTATCTAAAAGACCCACACCAAAGAACAAAGAGGACCTCTCCTTGCTCCTCATCAGCTGAGATTTCCAACCCCACTAGACCTTCAGTCCTCTCTGAGACCTGCACTGAGAGGAATGAAGGTGTAGAATTAGGTGTGTCACAGCCAAGTACTTGTGGGCAATCTGTTTTTGGTACACCGACGTCAGATTGTACCAGGCAAATTTCCCTGCCCCAGCTGCTGCACCGCCGAAAGAAGTTTGCTCCCAGCCATCCACATGCCCAACGGTTGAATGCTAGCTTGGCAAAATTGCTAGCGCTTCAACTGCTGCCTTTTCAGTTGGTAGACTCTGCCCCCTTCCGTGAGTTTGTGGAATGTGCGGTTCCTCAGTGGCCAGCAGGCTTGGACAGGGACGTTACCTAAGTTTCACGGCGCATTGGGTGACTCTGCTGGCAGCTGAGAAGGATGCAGGACAAGGTGCAGTAGTGTTGGAGGTTGTTCCGCCACCACGCCTCCAAAATGCTAATGATTGTGACACACCTCTCTCCTCCACCCCCTCCTCTTCTTCTTCCTCCATGGCCTCTTCCTCGGAACCAGCGGTGCCCCGTAGTCGTTCAAGGGGCTACGCAAGTACGCAGGCCAAAAGATGCCATGCGGTGCTTGAGCTGGTGTGCTTGGGGGACAGGAGTCACACTGGGGCAGAGGTTCTGTCAGCTCTGCAGGGGCAGGTTCAGAGGTGGTTGACGCCACGCCAACTTAAGGCAGGAATGGTGGTTTGCGACAATGGCACCAACCTCCTCTCTGCCCTCCGACAGGGACAAATGACCCATGTGCCCTGTTTGGCTCACGTCCTTAACTTGGTAGTGCAGCGGTTCTTGGGCAGGTACCCGGGCTTACAGGATGTCCTGAGGCAGGCCAGGAAAGTCTGTGTGCATTTCCGCCGGTCATATAATGCCAGTGCTCGGCTGACGGACCTCCAAAAGGAGTTTAACCTGCCCAAGAACCGCCTAATCTGTGACATGCCCACCAGGTGGAACTCAACGTTGGCCATGCTGCAGCGGCTGCACACGCAGCAGAGGGCCATCAATGAGTACCTGTGCGACTATGGCACCAGGACAGGGTCAGGGGAGCTTGTTTTTTTTTCCCCACGCCAGTGGGCCATGATCAGGGATGCATGCACTGTCCTGTCACCATTCGAGGAGGCCACGAGGATGGTGAGCAGTGACCGTGCATGCATCAGTGACACTGTCCCCCTTGTCCACCTGTTGGAGCACACGCTGCGTGGAATAATGGACAGGGCACTTGAGGCAGAACAGAGGCAGGAAGAGGAGGACTTCCTTAGCTCTCAAGGCCCCCTTTATCCAGACAGTGTTCCTGCGTGCCCGCCGATCACATAGGAAGAGGACGAGGAGGAAGATTGTGTCAGTATGGAGGTGGAACCTGGCACTCAACATCAGCAGCAGTCTTTAAGGGATAAGTCCCAAGAAACACATGGACTTGTACGTGGCTGGGAGGAGGTGGCTGCGGACCATGTCGTCCTTAGTGACCCAGAGGACTCCGGACCGAATGCCTCAGCAAACCTACGCTGCATGGCCTCCCTGATCCTGCAAAGCCTGCGTAAGGATCCTGGTATTCGTGGTATCAAGGAGAAGGACCAATACTGGCTGGCAACCCTCCTTGATCCACGTTACAAGGGTAAGGTTGCGGACCTTATCTTGCCATCGCAGAGGGAGCAGAGGATGAAACATCTTCGGGAGGCCTTACAGAAAGGTCTGTGCAACGCGATCCCAGAGACTGGGAGGTTACAAACTCCTGTTTCTGGACAACGTGTTGCTGAGGCTTCGGTCAGTCAAAGAAGGAGCGTTGGAGAAGGTGGCCGTCTGACCGATGCGTTCAGACAATTTTTTGGTCCGCAGCCCCAAGGTATGATCGGTTCCAGCAACCATCGCCAGCGTCTGTTTTACATGGTGCAGGAATACCTAGGGGCAAGATCTGACTTGGACACCTTTCCCACCGAAAATCCTCTGGGTTACTGGGTCTTGAGGATGGATCACTGGTCAGAGCTTGCACAGTATACAATTGAGCTACTGGCCTGTCCTGCATCCAGCGTTCTTTCAGAACGCACATTCAGTGCTGCTGGAGGCTTTGTAACCGATCACAGGGTGCGTCTGTCCACCGACTCGGTCGATCGACTGACCTTCATAAAAATGAATCAGTCTTGGATCACCACCAGCTACCAAGCACCTGATGTAACCGAATATTTTTTTTTGAAATCTCAGATCCCTTCAAAGACTCCCTATGCTGATGCTGAGTGACTATCCCTGAGTAATTATCCTCTTCCTCCTCAATGATCATGCTGATTGCTTGTAAGAACATTTTTGGTTCTGGGCGCCACCCCCAGTGCCTAAGGCACAATTTTTCAGCCCCTGTTTAACAAGGGCGTGTAATTACAATTTTTGATGCAATACTTTGCAGCAGGGCTCATTTCTGCGTTACAACTAGAGTGTCTGTGAGGGGTTTCAGTGTTGTGGCACCAGCGCCTAAGGCCTAATTTTTCAGCCCCTGTTCAACAGGGGCATGTAATTACAATTCTTGATCTAATATTTCACAGCAGGGCCCATTTCTGCACCCACCAAGAGTGAGTGAGGACTTACAGTGTTGTGGCACCAGCACCAGTGCCTAAGGCCCAATTTTTCAGCCCCTGTTTAACAGGGGCGTGTAATTACAATTTTTGATGCAATACTTTGCAGCAGGGCTCGTTCCTGCGTTCCAACTAGAGTGTCTGTGAGGGGTTGCAGTGTTGTGGCACCAGCACCAGTGCCTAAGGCCTAATTTTTCAGCCCCTGTTCAACAGGGGCATGCAATTACAATTCTTGATCTAATATTTCACAGCAGGGCCCTGTGAGGGCTTACAGTGTTGTGGCCACAACAACACCTAAGGCCCAAATTTCTGCTGAGTATATAGGGCAGGCCCCTACTTTCAAACATCTAACTTACAAACGACTCCTACTTGCAAACGGAAGGAGACAACAGGAAGTGAGATGAAATCTACCCCTAGGAAGGGAAATTCTCTCCTGTAAGAGTTAATATGGGAAAAACATTTCTCCTTTCCACTGATGCTTTCCAATCCTTGTTCCACAAAAAACCCCAAATTTTCAAAAAACATTTGTCATTGGGACAAAAAGTGAGGTGAAATCTTCTGAAGAGGAGGAAAGACAGCAAAACAAATGTCACAGGGGTGATAACCCTTCCCTATGTTTTCCAAAAAGCTTAAAAAAGATTTTTTGGCTGGAGCTAAACACGTTAAAAATGTACCCATTCAAAATTACAAACAAATTCTACTTAACAACAAACCTACAGTCCCTGTCTTGTTTGCACCGCCTGTATACTGCTGTTCAGAGTATTAAGGGCCTGGTGGCCCCACACCTTTCCTTATTTTAATTTGTGTGCGGGGTTCCCCTTAATATCCATACAAGACCCAAAGGGCCTAGTAATGGACTGGGGGGTACCCATACCGTTTGTCTCACTGATTTTCATCCATATTGCCAGGACCCGACATTACATTAAACTCGCAAGCAGTTTTAAATGAGATTTTTTTCCTTTTTTAAATGACATATGGTGCAGGGATTGTTCTAAACAAGGGAAACACGCGCTACTTTACAGGCATACTATAGACACACCCCAGGTATGATATTTAAAGGAATATTTCACTTTTTTTTATTACTTTAAGCATCATTAAAATCACTGCTCCTGAAAAAACGGCCGTTTTTAAAAGTTTTTTTTGCATTGATACATGTCCCCTGGGGTAGGACCCGGGTCCCCAAACCCATTTTAGAACAATACCATGCAAATTAGCCTTTAAAATGAGCACTTTTGATTTCGAACGTTCGAGTCCCATAGACGTCAATGAGGTTCTAACGTTCGTGCAAATTTTCGGTCCGTTCACAGGTTCTGGTGCGAACCGAACCGGGGGGTGTTCGGCTCATCCCTAATAAGCACAACACTCTGAATACCTCATAGCTTGAACAAACATTGGATGTGTGAGAAGTCGCTTGGCAGTAATACTCATTTTTCACTAAGACTTTAACTAATACACCCCTATTCAAATGGTTATAGCATAATTAAAAGACGGCCCATTTATCAACGTGTTTACCCAAGATTCACATAACGATTACCCAAGATTTACCCATTTTTACTGAATTGTGTATAAAAATGGACGAATCCTGTAAATGTTGTGTGAATGAACCTTAGTTGAAAACATAGACATACACCAAAGTCCCTTTTCACTTGGTTTTAGGTTGAGTTTTTTTTTTCTTTTAAATTAAGTCATTTTTAGTAGCAGAACAGGCTGTTAACCTTTAGCAAGCAGTCAATGAAAAAAGTTTTATTATATTTTACACAATGGAATTAATTTAAAACATAGTAGACAATAGAATTGTAAACATGCTAAAGCTCTGCAAGGCCATGGTAACCAGGAGTGGGCTGTGCCGGGGGGCAGAGTGGCAATTTCCCCCCCGGCCGCTCTGATTCCCTGTAAAAGGGCCTCTGTGCTGCCAGCCCAGAAACGCGCATGTGCAGTTTCCGGAGCTGCCCGAGCAGTAGCACTCAGCTGGGGGGGGGGGTTTAACAGGGCTGGATTAGCGGCCAAATTGCAGTGAAAGACCGTGCTGATCCCTCCTTCCCGTGCTGCAGCTGCGAGTCGGCAATGTGTCAGGGGTGTTAGCTGCACCTGTCACAGGGCTGAGAGTGTGTGTGTTCCATTTTACAGGGCAGAGCACAGCCCTCTCCATCCTCTAAACTAATGTGAGAAGGGATCTGCTCTGTCTACTCCTTGTGCCTGCCCACACTCGATGCAGCCCGTGCCCGTGTGCTGTGAAGGGGATGTGCGAGCGGGAATTTTTAAACTCAGCAATCACAAATCATAATGTCACATTAAGATGTAGACTGAGCCAGCGAACCTCCTACTGGGACTGGGACAAATAAGTGAGCTGTGACCAGACTTCTCTCCCCTCCTCCCTCTCTTCTCTCCCAAATTCCTCTCCCTCATCCTTATCATTTAACTACTTCCCTGCCAGGCACTTTCACCCCCTTCCTGCCCAGGATAGTTTTCAGCTTTCAGTGTTCTCACACTGAGCCCTGCTTCACACTGGAGCGATTTGGCATGCGAGCTGACATGTCAAATTGCATGCCAAATTGGCGGCAATGGCACCATCCGAATCGGTGTGATGCTGCATTTGCACCGTTTCCCAAAAGTAGTTTCTGTACTAATTTTGCCAACTTTGGTGTGCGATTGCCATAGAATCTGTGCATGAACCCGCACAGATGTCGCTGAAATCACCCCCCCGAAGTCAGACTGACATGCAGGAATGAAGTTGTACGAGTTCAGCTGAATACGCACAATTTTATTCCCCCTTTCAGTGTGGACCTAGGCTCTGAATGAAAATTACGTGGTCATGCAACACTGTACCCATATTACATTTTTGTCCTTTTTTTCACACAAATGGAGTTTTCCTTTTGGAGGTATTTAATCACCAATGTTTTTTTATTTTTTGCTAAAAAATGAAAAAAGACCGAACATTTAAAAAAAAAAAGTTTTTAATTTGTAAATAAGTATTTTTTTTCCTTCACTGAAGAGCACTGATGAAGAGGCAGTGATAGGCGGCACTGATGGGGAGGCAATGATGGGCGGCACTGATGGGAGGCACTGGTAGGCACTGATAGGCGACACTGATAGGTGGCACTGATGGACAGCACTTATCGGCACTAATAAGTGGCACTGATGGGCAGAACTGATGAGCGGCACTGATAGGTGGCACCGATAGGTGGTGGCACTGATGGGCAGCACTGATGGGTGGCACTTATGGGCGGCACTGATGGGTGGCAATGATGGGCATTGATGGGTGGCACTGATAGGGGGCAATGATGGGCAGCACTGATGGGCACTGAAAGGCAGCCCTGATTGTTGTCTCTGATGGGCACTGATTGGTGTCACTGATGGGCATAGACTGGCGTCACTTGCTGGGCACTGCCAGGGCTGCACTGTAATCAGTGCCCTGATCGAGGGCTGCGAGGAGATGCCACTGATCGGCTCTCCTCACCTCACACGCTGTCATTTACATGTGATTGGCTGTTGGACACAGCTGATCACATGGGTAAAGAGCCGCATCATCGGCTCTTTACCAAGATCGGGGTCATGCTGTGTCATATTAGTTTTGCTTCCTAACATCAATAGCCGTGATAAAACCAGCTGGGCATGGATGTTGAGCTGATTCGGTGGTACAATGGGCCACTCGACTGGACTTGCCCCCCAGGCTTGAGGCTGCCAGCCCTCCCCTGCCGGTAACTAACATTTCTGCTCTTTAATGCAAAAGAGGCAGCAATCAGATTATACTGAAAGCCGTGAGTCATTTTTGATCAATGGTCTTTAGATGAAATACGACCTACCCCATTATTCTGTTTTGTAAGAACCTTTCCAAAAATAGTTTATTTTTAATCAAGACTTATTTTATTTTGACTCAGTTGAACAAACCTTTTTGTCCTATGTCATTATACTAAAGTGTATTTGTCAGTTTTGTTGCATTGTCATTTTAAATTAAAAATAAACAGTAGGTATAGAGCAATAGCTAAAATGATATTTCACCTTCATGTGTACAGTATGCAATACCTTTCACTTTTCCATGAATATATTAATCAAAGCAAAGTAATGTTGGCACAAGGGTTCGTTGGAGTCCCTTCAAGGAGATGCTACACCATTAGTATAGGCAACCAGACAGAAAAGGGACGTCAGAGCAAAATCACCTTAGAATGTTCAGACTTTACATTTAGGTTCCAAAGTTTTAAAAGGCATTAGATCTTAAGGACAAATGTTACAAATGGGACATGTACTGTATAATATTTAATGTCTCAGCACAAAAGTTCAATATGTCAGTCGTTGTTCCCATTTCTTCCAAAGGATCACATTCCCTGCAACTGATGGAAGAAACAGTATTTGCCATGCTTTCTGAAAAGAGAACAATGCTATACATAGCTATTCCAGCAAGAAGGCTTAACAAGTTTAATATGAAGAATTTGCAGACTTTGGAAACACTACATTTTTATATGATGGCAAGATGAAAAGGTTAACATCGCTTTATATGTCAAGCAACTCAAGGGCTATCAGACTGCATAAACAAGCCTCGGTTTGATTATCACTGTATTTTTAAAGGGAGTATATTATATTTAGTACATCAATTTTGTATTATAGTGAGAAACACAAAAAATTAAGGTAAAAATATAGTTGGAACATTAGGCTGCTTTTCGCATTTTAAAAGCTCTGTTTGCTACTTGATGAAATACCTCTTTTTTTATACAGTTCAATGACATCACAGCACTTTAAGTCACACGATGTGTCTCAAAGCAAACAACTCTTCAATTTCATCTCTTTATTTAACCCATAGCTCCCTGTGGATCTCTTTTCATATATTAAAGTCTTACTTCAATTTGGGAAAAACGCCACACAATTATTTTTATTTTTACTTATTTTTTTGTTGACAACCGTACAAGACCCTGAAACAGACAAACAGAAGTACAGGGGGTCCCCTAGTTACAAACATCCGACTTACAAACGACTCCTACTTACAAACAGAGGGAGACAACAGGAAGTGAGAGGAAATCTACCCCTAGGAAGAGAAATTCACTCCTGTAAGAGCTAGTAAGAGCTATTATGGGGAAAAGGTACCTCCACTGATGCTTGTTTTCACAACAACCCAAAATTTTCAAAATTCAATTGTCTATGGGACAGAAAGTGAGGTGAAATCTTCTGAACAGGGGCACACACAGCAAAACAAATGTTGCAGGGGTGTTAACCCTTCCCTATGCTATCCAAAAAGCTTAAAAATAGTTTTTTTGGCTGGAGCTACACTTAAAAAATGTACCTGTTCCGACTTACAAACAGATTCAACTTAACCACTTGAGCCCCGGACCTTTATGCTGCCTAAGGACCAGAGGTCTTTTTCCAATTTGGCACTGCGTCGCTTTAACTGCTAATTGCGCGGTCATGCAATGCTGTACCCAAACGAAATTTGCGTCCTTTTCTTCCCACAAATAGAGCTTTCTTTTGATGGTATTTGATCACCTCTGCCATTTTTATTTTTTGCGCTATAAACGGAAAAAGACCGAAAATTTTGAAAAAAAATGATATTTTCTACTTTTAGTTATAAAAAAAATCCAATAAACTCAATTTTAGTCATACATTTAGGCCAAAATGTATTCGGCCACATGTCTTTGGTAAAAAAAAAGTTAATAAGCGTATATTTATTGGTTTGCGCAAAAGTTATAGCGTCTACAAACTAGGGTACATTTTCTGGAATTTACACAGCTTTTAGTTTATGACTGCCTATGTCATTTCATGAGGTGCTAAAATGGCAGGGCAGTACAAACCCCCCCCAAATGACCCCATTTTGGAAAGTAGACACCCCAAGGAAATTGCTGAGAGGCATGTTGAACCCATTGAATATTTATTTTTTTTGTCCCAAGTGATTGAATAATGACAAAAAAAAAAAATATTTACAAAAAGTTGTCACTAAATGATATATTGCTCACACAGGCCATGGGCCTATGTGGAATTGCACCCCAAAATACATTCAGCTGCTTCTCCTGAGTATGGGGATACCACATGTGTGGGACTTTTTGGGAGCCTAGCCACGTACGGGGCCCCGAAAACCAATCACCGCCTTCAGGATTTCTAAGGGCATAAATTTTTGATTTCATTCCTCACTACCTATCACAGTTTTGAAGGCCATAAAATGCCCAGATGGCACAAAACCCCCCCAAATGACCCCATTTTGGAAAGTAGACACTCCAAGCTATTTGCTGAGAGGCATGTTGAGTCCATGGAATACTTTCTTTTTTGACACAAGTTGCGGGAAAGTGACAATTTTTTTTTTTTTTTGCACAAAGTTGTCACTAAATGATATATTTCTCACACAGGCCATGGGCATATGTGGAATTGCACCCCAAAATACATTTAGCTGCTTCTCCTGAGTATGGGGATACCACATGTGTGGGACTTTTTGGGAGCCTAGCCGCATACGGGGCCCCGAAAACCAAGCACCGCCTTCAGGATTTCTAAGGGCATAATGTTGTGATTTGACTCCTCACTACCTATCACAGTTTTGAAGGCCATAAAATGCCAAGATGGCACAAAACCCCCCCAAATGACCCCATTTTGGAAAGTAGACACCCCAAACTATTTGCTGAGAGGCATGTTGAGTCCATGGAATATTTTATATTTTGACACAAGTTGCGGGAAAGTAACACTTTTTTTTTTTTTTTTTGCACAAAGTTGTCACTAAATGATATATTGCTCAAACATGCCATGGGCATATGTGGAATTACACCCCAAAATACATTCTGCTGCTTCTCCTGAGTATGGGGATACCACATGTTTAGGACTTTTTGGGAGCCTAGCCGCGTACGGGGCCCCGAAAACCAATCACCGCCTTCAGGATTTCTAAGGGCATAAATTTTTGATTTCATTCCTCACTACCTATCACAGTTTTGAAGGCCATAAAATGCCCAGATGGCACAAAACCCCCCCAAATGACCCCATTTTGGAAAGTAGACACTCCAAGCTATTTGCTGAGAGGCATGTTGAGTCCATGGAATACTTTCTTTTTTGACACAAGTTGCGGGAAAGTGACAATTTTTTTTTTTTTTGCACAAAGTTGTCACTAAATGATATATTTCTCACACAGGCCATGGGCATATGTGGAATTGCACCCCAAAATACATTTAGCTGCTTCTTCTGAGTATGGGGATACCACATGTGTGGGACTTTTTGGGAGCCTAGCCGCATACGGGGCCCCGAAAACCAAGCACCGCCTTCAGGATTTCTAAGGGCATAATGTTGTGATTTGACTCCTCACTACCTATCACAGTTTTGAAGGCCATAAAATGCCAAGATGGCACAAAACCCCCCCAAATGACCCCATTTTGGAAAGTAGACACCCCAAGGTAATTGCTGAGAGGCATGTTGAGTCCATGGAATATTTTATTTTTTGACACAAGTTGCGGGAAAGTGACAATTTTTTTTTTTTTTTTTTTTGCACAAAGTTGTCACTAAATGATATATTGCTCAAACATGCCATGGACATATGTGGAATTACACCCCAAAATATATTCTGCTGCTTCTCCTGAGTATGGGGATACCACATGTGTGGGACTTTTTGGGAGCCTAGCCGCATACGGGGCCCCGAAAACCAAGCACCGGCTTCAGGATTTCTAAGGGCGTTAAGTTGTGATTCCACTCCTCACTACCTATCACAGTTTTGAAGGCCATAAAATGCCAAGATGGCAAAACCCCCCCCCAAATGACCCCATTTTGGAAAGTAGACACCCCAAGCTATTTGCTGAGAGGCATGGTGAGTATTTTGCAGCTCTCATTTGTTTTTGAAAATGAAGAAAGACAAGAAAAATGTATTTTTTTTTTCTTTTTTCAATTTTCGAAAGTTTGTGACAAAAAGTGAGGTCTGCAAAATACTCACTATACCTCTCAGCAAATAGCTTGGGGTGTCTATTTTCCAAAATGGGGTCATTTGGGGGGGGGGTTGCGCCATCTGGGCATTCCATGGCCTCCGAAACTGTGCTAGGCAGTGAAGAGTGAAATCAAAAATTTACGCCCTTAGAAAGCCTGAAGGCGGGGCTTGGTTTTCGGGGTCCCGTGAGCGGCTAGGCTCCCAAAAAGTCCCACACATGTGGTATCCCCATACTCAGGAGAAGCAACAGAATGTATTTTGGGGTATAATTTCACATATTCCCATGGCATGTTTGAGCAATATATCATTTAGTGACATCTTTGTGCAAAAAAAAAAAAAAAAAAAAAAAAGATTTGTCTCTTTCCCGCAACTTGTGTCACAATATAAAATATTCCATGGACTCGACATGCCTCTCAGCAAATAGCTTGGGGTGTCTACTTTCCAAAATGGGGTCATTTGGGGGGGGTTTGAACTGTCCTGGCATTTTATGCACAACATTTAGAAGCTTATGTCACACATCACCCACTCTTCTAACCACTTGAAGACAAAGCCCTTTCTGACACTTTTTGATTACATGAAAAAAATAATTTTTTTTTGCAAGAAAATTACTTTGAACCCCCAAACATTATATATATTTTTTTAAAGCAAATGCCCTACAGATTAAAATGGTGGGTGTTTCATATTTTTTTTTCACACAGTATTTGCGCAGCGATTTTTCAAACGCATTTTTTGGGGAAAAAACACACTTTTTTAAATTTTAATGCACTAAAACACACTATATTGCCCAAATGTTTGATGAAATAAAAAAGATGATCTTAGGCCGAGTACATGGATACCAAACATGACATGCTTTAAAATTGCGCACAAACGCGCAGCGGCGACAAAATAAATACATTTTTAAAAGCCTTTAAAAGCCTTTACAGGTTACCACTTTAGATTTACAGAGGAGGTCTACTGCTAAAATTACTGCCCTCGTTCTGTCCTTCGCGGTGATACCTCACATGCATGGTGCAATTGCTGTTTACATTTGACGCCAGACCGACGCTTGCGTTCGCCTTTGCGCGAGAGCAGGGGGGGACAGGGGTGCTTTTTTTTTTTTTTTCTTTATTATTTTTTTGCTTTTTTATCTTATTTTTAAACTGTTCCTTTCATTTTTATTTTTTTTTAATTAATTTTATTGTTATCTCAGGGAATGTAAATATCCCCTATGATAGCAATAGGTAGTGACAGGTACTCTTTTTTTAAAAAATTGGGCTCTATTAGACCCTAGATCTCTCCTCTGCCCTCAAAGCATCTGACCACACCAAGATCGGTGTGATAAAATGCTTTCCCAATTTCCCAATGGCGCTGTTTACATTCGGCGAAATCTAAGTCATGAAATGCTCGTAGCTTCCGGTTTCTTAGGCCATAAAGATGTTTGGAGCCATTCTGGTCTCTGATCAGCTCTATGGTCAGCTGGCTGAATCACCGGCTGCATTTTCAGGTTCCCTGTTGGGACAGGAAAGCCAGAGAAAAACATGGAAGACGGTGGGGGAGGGGGGGGCATTCCCTCCCACTGCTTGCAAAAGCAGTCTAGAGGCTAATTAGCCGCTAGGATTGCTTTTACATGAAAGCCGACCGCTGGCTGAAAAGAATGATACCAAGATGATACCTAAACCTGCAGGCATCATTCTGGTATAACCACTCAAAGTCCAGCAACATACCAGTACGTTGCTGGTCCTTGTTAGGCATATATTGTAAACTTTTTTTTCATGCAGCCTGTGGGCTGAACGAAAAAAAGATATTGATCGGTGGGTATGCCCACCATTAGAATACCTCCCTTCATCCACCCACTTCTAATGATGGGCATACATGCACCATTTATATATGCCGAAGCATGGGGGCATCCTCCCGCAAAAGGCAGGAGCAAATTGCTCCTCCACCCACTGCTGCCCCCACGCTTCGGCATATATGCTGAAGTATGTAACTGTGGTGGTGAAATCACCTCCGACAGCGCTGGAGTCACGGCTTTATATATCGTGGGAGCAAACGCTGTTGCTGTCAAGATAAATAAATCCGCGCTGCAACTGAATGGCGTACCTGCTAAGCAAATGATGGTTAACAATAAAACAAAGTAATATTACAGTATAACAGTAAGACTTACCATACCTGCAAAGCAAATACAAAAAAAAAACATAGTAAAAAATAAAACATTTAACGCAACCTGTGCCTAAAATATATATATGCCGAAGCATGGGGGCATCCTCCCGCAAAAGGCAGGAGCAAATTGCTCCTCCACCCACTGCTGCCCCCACGCTTCGGCATATATGCTGAAGTATGTAACTGTGGTGGTGAAATCACCTCCGACAGCGTTGGAGTCACGGCTTTATATATCGTGGGAGCAAACGCTGTTGCTGTCAAGATAAATAAATCCGCGCTGCAACTGAATGGCGTACCTGCTAAACAAATGATGGTTAACAATAAAACAAAGCAACATTACAGTATAACAGTAAGACTTACCATACCTGCAAAGCAAATACAAAAAAAAAATAGTAAAAAATAAAACATTTAACGCAACCTGTGCCTAAAATATATATATGCCGAAGCATGGGGGCATCCTCCCGCAAAAGGCAGGAGCAAATCGCTCCTCCACCCACTTCTGCCCCCACGCTTCGGCATATATGCTGAAGTATGTAACTGTGGTGGTGAAATCACCTCCGACAGCGTTGGAGTCACGGCTTTATATATCGTGGGAGCAAACGCTGTTGCTGTCAAGATAAATAAATCCGCGCTGCAACTGAATGGCGTACCTGAAAACAATAAAATGGTTACCAACAAAACACAGTAAACGGTAAAGTATGAAAAATCTGAAAATGAAACATGGTAAAACATAATAACAATAAAACATTGCAGAATAGAATAGAGTAAAAAAGAGAAGAACAATAGAGAGAGAATAGAGAGAGAGAGAACAATAAAACAACAACTATTTTTGGTTTTTTTATTTTATATTTTTTTTTGTGTTTTTATTTTCTTTAATTTTTTTTTATTTTATTTTTTTACACTTTTTTTTAGTAACTTTTAACTTTTGTAACTTTTGTTCCAGGTTTGGGTCTCTCAAAATGCAATGGCATCTTGGGAGACCCTGTGTTAGTGTGCCTAGTCTGTGCAGTGCTGAACCCTACGCTAATACTCAACTAATGTATGGTAGCGTTCAAAGCATTCACCCATGCAAAGACCAGGATTGCCAAGACAGAGGGGACAATAAGTCCGGGTGTCACGCCTAAATCCGCGCTTGCTGCAGACACGACATCTTTTTTGGGGGGCTCGTTGGGTAGGGGTACTCGGGATGGCATAAAGAAAATGCCGCTCATGCAGCCGGCTTACTGCATTTGGTTGGGGAAGGTGAGGTAGAGCACCGTCTGGAAACAGAAGGGCTCTGACGATCTCTTCCTGGAATTTAAGGAAGGATCCAGTCTGTCCTGAAGCTCTGTATAGCACATGAGCATTCAGCAAAGCCAATTGAAATAAGTATACAGACACTTTTTTGTACCAGCGTCTGGCCTTACGGGCAACTAAGTACGGCGCCAACAACTGGTCGTTGAGGTCCACCCCTCCCATATTAAGGTTGTATTCGTGGACACAGAGGGGTTTCTCCACAACACCAGTCGCCGTAGAAATTTGGGTCGTCGTGTCTGCATGAAGGGAGGTGAGAACGAAAACATTCTTCTTATCCCTCCACTTCATAGCGAGCAAATTATTATACTTCAAGCAGGCTCTCTCCCCCAGCCTAAGACGGGAATCTACAAGCCGCTGGGGAAAGCCCCGGCGATTAGGTCGCACGGTGCCACATGCTCCAATCTGCTGATCAAACAAGTGACTAAAAAGTGGCACGCTCGTATAATAATTGTCCACGTACAAGTGGTACCCCTTTCCGAATAAGGGTGACACCAAGTCCCACACTATCTTGCCAGCGCTTCCTATGTAGTCAGGGCAGTTTGTCGGCTCTACGTGACTATCTCTTCCCTCGTAAACCATAAATCTACATGTATAGCCTGTGGCCCTGTCACAGAGCTTATACATCTTGACCCCGTATCTGGCACGCTTGCTGGGAAGGTACTGTTTGAATGACAAGCGGCCAGAAAACTTAATAAGGGACTCATCAACGCAGACAACTTGATGGGGGGTAAACAAGTCTGCAAAACGTTGGTTGAAGTGGTTTACGAGGGGCCGAATTTTGTAGAGCCGATCGTATGCAGGGTCTCCACGAGGACGACAGAGTTCATTGTCGTTGAAGTGCATAAACCGCAAAATCTGCTCGTATCGTGCCCTGGCCATGGAAGCAGAGAACAAGGGTGAATGGTAAATTGGGTCAGTGGACCAATATGACCGCAACTTACTCTTTTTATTCAACCCCATGAGGAGGGAAAGGCCCAGAAAGGTCTTAAATTCGGAGACCGTAATTGGTCTCCAATCTCTGGCAAGGGAGGACTGGGGATTAGCGGCGATGTGTTGACCAGCGTACAAATTGCTTTGGTCCACAATAGATCTATAGAGATCTTCGGTGAAAAACAGTGAATAAAAATCCAGTGGCATAAAGTCAACTGTTTCCACCTGAATTCCGGGTTGGCCAGTGAAAGGGGGAAGTACGGGTGCTGCAGAAGTGGAAGGTTCCCAATTCGGATTGGCCAATGCAGCAGGAAGGGCACTATGGGCACGACGGGCCTGTCTTTGTCTTCTTGGTGGCAGCGGGACACTACTACTGCTTGCCACCTCGCCAGCTTGAACTGCACTTATGGGACTCGCCACGTCACCACGTGATACTGCAGTGCTGGATGTACGACCAGGGTGTACTAGGCCGCTGGTGCTTGCCAGTTCACCAGAAGGAATAGCGGCGCTAGTACTGCTCTGCTCCATACGAGAGTCCTGCGGTTCTTGCACTTCAAGGACAGCATAAGTTCGGGGTATGGTACGCCTGACCCTAGCAGGGACCACAACTCTGTCGTCAGAGCTATCTGTCATGGAGCCGCTGTCCTCTACAGGTTCGTATTCTGAGCCTGAACTTGACAGATGAGTGACTTCCTCTTCACTATCTGTCATACTCAGAATCCTGTAGGCCTCTTCACTAGTGTACCTTCTATTTGCCATTTTGGGCTCTAAATTTAGGGGTACACTAGTGAGACTCACAGGCAAAAAAGCTCCTGACTGTTGGCGACTGTATCAAAACGCTACCAAAAAACTGTTAGCGATCGCAGGGATCAGGCCTGACTCTGCGACCGCTGCAGTTATGTGTGCTTAGTGTTTTGTAAGTGACAGTTATCGATCGATACTGCACTTGGGTGGGCTGGGCAGGGCTGGGCCGAGGAGCAAAACGCAGGTGCTAGCAGGTATCTGGGCTGATCCCGCTAACACTGCGTTTCAGGGAACCCTAAACTGCTGGGGAGTATAGATCTGATCGGATCAGATATCGATCCGCTCAGATACTATAGCACTAAGGGAGGTGTATGCTGCGTGCACGGGTTTTAGCTGTACTGGCGCTAACCTGACGCTGCCTGGGGCGACGCAGACCTTATCTGATCCTAAAAACTTAACTTCTATCACCGCCGGGCAATTAGGGGGTTAAACCTTTATAGGGTAATAAACGGCGGGTGCCCTAAAACTATAATAAACTGTAATAAACTGTAATAAACTACAAAAAACAAACTAGCTAACCAGCGTCACCCGTAACACTTATACGGTGATCGCTGGTGAAAGGGTTAACTAGGGGGCAATCAGGGGGTTAAAACCTTTAGCAGGTAGTATATGGGGGTCCCTGTCGCTATAAAACACTGACAGCGAACCTATATACTTACCTCCCTAACTAGCGTCACCTGTGTCACTAATACAGCGATCAGAAAAACGATCGCTTAGCGACACTGGTGACGGGGGGTAATCAAGGGGTTAACTTTTATTAGGGGGGGTTAGGGGGGTACCCTGGACCTAAAGGGGGGTACCCTAGACCTAAAGGGGGCTAACCTAACTGCCCTAAAACTTTTAACTGACACAAACTGACACCAATGCAAAAAAAAAAAAAATGCTATTGGTGTCAGAGTGACAGGGGGTACAGGGGGGTGATCAGGGGGTGATCGGGGGGTGATGGGGGGTGACAAGTGTGCCTGGCGTGTTCTACTGAATGTGTAGTGTTGTGCAGACTTACTTGATGTCTTCTCTCCTCGGCGCGGCGACGAAAAGACCGGCTCGAGGAGAGATGACATCACTTCCTTTCCCTCTGTTTACATTACAGAGGGAAAGGAAGCATTTTCATTCGCCGGGAGCGATCGGGAGGGGGTGGCCAACAATGGATGGCCTCCCCCTGACCTTTCATCGCCCGGGAAGAAATGGCGACCGCCTCGGGCACCGGGGGGGGGGGCCGATCGGACCCCCCACCCGCGGAAAGCAAATCACGTACACTGTACGTGATTTTGCCTGTCCGTGCCACCTTGCCGACGTACATCAGCGTGAGGCGGTCGTCAAGTGGTTAAGAACAAACCTACAGTCCCTAACTTGTTTGTAACCCGGGGACCCCCTGTAAATGGACGATGGCTGTAATTTTCCAACAATTTAAACTTTGTATATATCAGTTTTACTACTGTAGGTTATATATATCATAAAGATGTGCCACTACTCAGGCAAGTGATGGGCCTCCTTTAGGCATTTTATTTAAAGGAAATTAACCTTTTTTATATTGCCCTTAAAGCAATATTAAAATTGCTGCCAAACAGAATTTTTTTGTGGAAATGAAGGTCCTGTTCTCCATATGTTGATTTCATTTAGACCATCAGCAAGACCGAGTAAAGGCAAAACTTATAAACCCAGTAACGTCTCTAGCTGGAAATCATAGACATTGTGGATTAGAAATAAAACCGCCACCATGAACTGTATCAGATCTGAGTCTGAAGGGTCTCTGGAAATCAGACACTTGTCACTGTGGGTTAAAATTGAAACTCCAGTCCTGAACTGTATCACTTCACACTTCATGGCTGCAGTTTCATTTCAAAGTATCTATGCTGGACTTTATCAGGTTTTTAAGTTTTGCTCTTATTCATTGTATGAATTACACTCCTGTTCTGGTTAGATTCTTCTTACGTTGATATCAACGTTTCAGACGACAGGTTGCCCAGCTGTTAGAGGCAAATCACTAGCGTGCACTGTAAAAAATATTGTGCTGGGTTTATTAAAAAAAATTGAGGCAACTATTTGCATCAGCTATTTAAGTGCTGTTAACTAAACTTATTTTTGTCTGACTCAGACTTTTCATGTGTTCAACTTTGTTGTTTAAAGTAAAGCCAACTCAATTTTTTTCAGTTTATAGACCATAGGTTTTAGTAAAAGCCAGCTCATTTTTTTCAGTTTATAGACCATAGGTTTAAGTTAGGAATACATACATTAACTTATTTATGGTACTTATATAGCGCCGTCATTTTACGCAGCGCTTTACATATACATTGTAAATTCACATTAGTCCCTGCCCTCAAGGAAACAACAAAGTCTGGGGAATGCCCAGGAAAAACCAAAGCCTACTTACCACCAGCTCGCAGACAACCAAATTGACCTGTCTAACAGTATGTGTCAGACTTGAACGTACCTGACTGTTTAACCCGATATAGCAGGGGAAGGCTTCCCGTACGTATCTGGTTCCCAGCCCCTGGTAGTGTAAACAGAAGGCACAGGAGTGGTAAGAGAGCCTGGCGGGTGACTTGCGGAGGTAAAGCCCAGGATCCTAATGCGAATGGTCTGGAAGTCCTTAGAAGGCAGGGGCCTAGGCAGCCGGTGCAGAGCAAGAGCAGAGAGGGCAGGTCTGGTCACAGGCAGAGTTGGCAACAAACGGTCAGCAAGGTACAGAGGAACAGGCAGGCTCAAAGTCCGGGTCACAGGCATGGTTGGCAACAGGCAGGCAACGTGGTACAAAGGAGCAGGCAGATTCAAGGTCAAGGGAAGCCGGGGTCAGGTGCAGGCAGATGACAGAGAGGATTCCAAAGACAGGCTGGGGTCACAAGGAGATCAGACAAGCAAACAGGAAGCAAAGAGGAAACAGGAACTCAGGAACTGGGAGCTGCAGATCGGACAGCACCGAGCAGAAGGTTCCAGCAAGCTAAATAGGGCGATTGGCGCCAGAGTGCCCAATAGTAGATCCCTTCCGAGACCTTCTCTGACAGTGCCCCCTCCTAAAGGGCAGCCTCCGGATGCCCATCTGGGCCAGTCTATCAGCGTGGGTACTCCAAAAATCTCTTAAAAGTTCCTTAGGGTGCAGATTGCTTTCTGGTTCCCAGGAATTATCTTCTGGTCCATACCCCCTCCATTTGATCAAGTATTGGACTTGATTGTGTCTCTTCCTGCAGTCCAGGATTGCTTCCACCTCAAATTCTGTCTCGTTGTCCACGATTACAGGTTCAGGTGGGCCGGTATTACGACCCGAAAAGGAATTGGGAATAACGGGTTTCAGCAAGGATACGTGGAAGACTGGATGAACCTTTAATGTATTGGGTAAGTCCAGCTCATAGGTCACGTCATTAATCTTCCTCTTGATTGGAAAGGGACCCATGAATTTGGGACCCAACTTCTTTGAGGGACAGGTCATCTTCAAGTTAAGGGTAGACAGCCAAACCTGGTTACCAGGCACCAGTATGAGTTCTCCACGCTTCTTCCTATCAAACATTCTTTTATTATATTCTTGGGTTTTAGCCATGGTTTCATGTAGTAGTTTATTGTTGGTGAAGAAGAAGTCCATTGTTTCAGAAGCTGCGGGAATAGACCACTCAGGTAAGGATTCAGGCAGGAATGACGGGTGAAAGCCATAATTGGCAAAGAATGGTGTCTGTTTGATTGCTGAGTGCACAGAGTTGTTATATGCAAACTCAGCAATAGGCAGAAGAGAGACCCAATCGTCCTGTGAGAAGGTGGAAAAGCATCGGAGGTATTGCTCCAGAGTTTGATTAGTTCTCTCTGTCTGCCCATTTGTCTGGGGATGGTAGGCAGATGAGAACGCCAATTCAATTTCAAGTGAGCCACAGAGAGCCTTCCAGAACCTGGAAGTGAACTGCACACCTCTGTCGGAGACTATACTTGATGGTACTCCATGTAGTCTCACGATTTCTTTGACGAAAATTTTTGCAGTTTCTACGGCAGAAGGCGTGCCCTTCATGGGTAGAAAATGAGCCATCTTAGACAACCTATCCACAATGACGAAGATGGTGGAAAAACCTTCTGCCAGAGGAAGTTCTACGATAAAGTCCATCACAATCATCTTCCAGGGTCATTCTGGGACGGATAAGGGTTTTAGTAGACCCCAGGCCTTTGTCCGACTATTCTTGTTCCGAGCACAGGTGGTGCAGGACTCCACATGGCTTTTGCAATCTTTTACCAAAATGTACGTTGCACCAGCTCTGTCGTCTTCAGTACGCCAAAATGCCCAGCCAATTTATGGTCATGGCAGAGTTCCAGTACTGCCACTCTTAGACTCTCTGGGACCATGATCTTGTCTTTGTACCGGAACAAACCGTTTTGCAAACTTATGTCGACTCCCGTAGGTGGGGACAGATTCCTGGAGGCTTGTTTAATTTGGGATATGATATCCCCCTGTAGCAGCAGAAAATTTCCAGCAGGAAGGATGGTGTCTGAAGGTAAAGGTTCCTCGGAATCCTGGAACATGCGAGACAATGCGTCCGATTTAATATTCTTGGAGCCAGGCCTGTACGTAATGTGAAGCTGGAATCTAGAGAAGAGCAGAGCCCATCTTGCCTGCCGAGGTCTCAGTCTCTTGGCTGTTCTCAAGTACTCAAGGTTTTTGTGGTCAGTTTAGACCAAAATGGGATGTGCAGCACCCTCTAAAAGATAATGCCACTCTTCCAATGCGGCCTTAATGGCAAGAAGCTCTCTATCTCCAATGTCATAGTTCTTTTCAGCAGTGGAACGTTTCCGAGAGAAAAAGCCCACTGGAAAGAGTAGGGACTTGGCACCCTGCCGCTGATAGAGTACTGCCCCTACTGCAACCTCTGAAGCGTCCACTTCAAGGACGAAAGGCAAGGCAGGGTTTGGATGTTTCAGGATGGAAGCGGAGGTAAATAACTCTTTAAGTTTGTCAAAAGCAGATTGCGCCTCGGTAGACCAACAAAATCGGTTCCCTTGCTTGGTTTGTTCAGTGATTGGCGTAATAATTGCAGAAAAGCCTTTAATGAACTTGCGGTAAAAGTTGGCGAAGCCAATGAAGCGTTGGACCCCTTTTTTATCGGAGGGAGCGGGCCAGTCAAGAATAGCTGCCACTTTTTGCGGATCCATTTTAATGCCATCACTAGCAATGATTAGGCCAAGGAACTGGATGCATTGGCGTTCAAATTCACATTTTTCTAATTTGGCATAAAGTCCGTGCTGCCTAAGCCGGGTTAGTACATTTTGGACGTGCCTGCGATGTTCAATGACTGAGGAGGAGAAGATCAAAATGTCGTCTAGATATACTATAACGTATAAGTCCAGGAGGTCACGGAAAATATCGTTAACGAAGTGTTGAAACGTTGCAGGCGCATTGCACAGACCAAAGGGCATGACAAGATATTCAAAGTGCCCAAACCGGGTACGGAAGGCAGTTTTCCATTCATCTTCCTCTCTGATGCGGATTAGGTTATAGGCCCCAAGGAGATCGAGTTTAGTGAAGATTGTTGCAGAACCTAGTCTTTGGAAGAGTTTGGGTACAAGAGGTAAGGGATAGCGATTCGTGATAGTTATTTTATTCAGTTCTCTATAGTCGATACAAGGCCGAAGAGAGTGGTCCTTCTTCTCCATTAAGAAAATGCCGGCCCCGGGCGGTGAGGTGGATGGACGGATGAATCCTCTTTTTAGGTTCTCATCAATATAGGTTTTGAGAGTACCCAGCTCCTGCTCTGTTAACGGGAAGATTCGTCCAAAAGGAACTTCAAACCTAGGCAAAAGTTCTATCGGGCAATCATAAGGTCTGTGAGGAGGAAAGGTTTCCGCCCCCTTTTTACAGAAGACATCAAGAAAATCCCGATACGGTGAGGGAATCGCTTGCTGCGATTCGGTGTCCATGTCCAGACACATGAGTTGGTAGGAATCTGCAGAGGTACTGTGCAAACAGCACTGTTGACAATAGTTGGAGCAGAACTTAATTTCTCCGGAAACCCAATCAATACTAGGATTATGGGCTTGTAGCCACGGCATTCCCAAAATTATAGGAAAAAGTGGAGAAGAGATTGCATCCAAACGAAGGAATTCTCGGTGATGAGTGTTCATAATGGCCAACAGAGGAATAGTTTCCTGGGTGACGGGACCAGAGCTAAGGGTGGAACCATCAGCGAGGTGGACCGCAAGTTCCTGTGATTTTTCTTGGAGAGGAATGCGGTGATTAGCGGCAAAGGTTAGGTCTATGAAGCAGCTACAAGCTCCGGAGTCAATTATGACCGGGACTGTAAGATCCTGTCCTGGAAGCTGTAGAACAATGGGGAGAGCAAGATGATTAGCAGGGTTATGCAAGGCAGGTGCACACTTAGTAGAGGTGGAAAGAAACTTACGTGTCTTGTTAGGGCAAGATCTCACGTAGTGACCTGACTCCCCGCAATACATACATAGATTGTTGACCCGTCGACGCTGCCGTTCTTCAGGCGTGAGAGATGATCGGAGAAGGCTAAGCTGCATTGGCTCAGGAGAATCAAGCACCGAGGTAGGCGGTACATGAGGGCTTGGGCTGACAGAGCTGGTGGCACTAGGGACCTTTGGGAGGACCCAGGTGGGACGGAACTGATTGGTGTTTTTTTCGGAGCGGTGCTCTCTGAGGCGCCGGTCTATCTGGACCGACAGATTGATAAGGTCCTCCAATGTTTGTGGTACTCCAACCCGCGCCAACTCATCTTTAAGTGAATCGGAAAGACCCATGCAAAATTGGTAACGCAGGGCCGCGTCGTTCCAATCCGTGTCCGAAATCCTGAACGCCTGAATTCCAGGACATAATCTTCTGCGGGTCTACGCCCTTGTTGTAGGGCGTGAAAGGCGGACTCAGCGGTGGCTTTCAACTGGGGGTCCTCATATAGTTGGGACATGGCGGCAAAGAATGCATCCAGGTTGTCTAGAGATGCTGACTTTTGTTCCAGGAGACGGTAGGCCCAGGTCTGTGGTTCACAGGACAGAGGAGAAATCATGAAGCCCACCTTAGTCGCTTCCAAGGAGAAGGTTCGTGGTAGCAGAGCAAAGTAAAGTCCACAGGCATTGCGGAAGAATCGGTACTTGCTACGCTCACCGGAAAATCTGTCGGGTGTAGGAACCCTTGGCTCAGGAGGAAGCATAACCACGGAGGGAGGAGAAGAGAGTCCGGCAGCAGAAGCAGCTTGAGGGTTAGCAGGTGAGGACAGCACCTGGACTCGTTCTTCCAGCCTAGTGTAGCCTTCCTGAAGGCTCTTTACAGCTTGAGTGAGACCCGCCAGGTGTCTGCATAGTTCCTCCATGGGAGAGGATCCCTGCTCGGGCTCGGACATGGCTGTCTGATACTGCCAGACTTGCACGTACCTGACTGACGAACCCGATATAGCAGGGGAAGGCCTCCCATACGTATCTGGTTCCCGGCCCCTGGTAGTGTAAACAGAAGGCACAGGAGCGCAGAGTGGTAAGAGAGCCTGGCGGGTGACTTGTGGAGGTAAGGCCCAGGATCCTGATGCGAATGGTCTGGAAGTCCTTAGAAGGCAGGGGCCTAGGCAGCCGGTGCAGAGCAGGAGCAGAGAGGGCAGGTCCGGTCACAGGCAGAGTTGGCAACAAACGGTCAGCAAGGTACAGAGGAACAGACAGGCTCAAAGTCCGGGTCACAGGCAGGGTTGGCAACAGGCAGGCAACGTGGTACAAAGGAGAAGGCAGATTCGTGGTCAAGGGAAGCCGGGGTCAGGTGCAGGCAGATGACAGAGAAGAGTCCAAAGACAGGCCGGGGTCACAAGGAGATCAGACAAGCAAACAGGAAGCAAACAGGAAACAGGAAACAGGAACTCAGGAACTGGGAGCTGCAGATCGGACAGCACCGAGCAGAAGGTTCCAGCAAGCTAAATAAGGTGATTGGCGCCAGAGTGCCCAATAGCAGATCCCTTCCGAGACCTTCTCTGACAGTATGCGTTAAAAACAGGGGTTTAGTCCGCACACGTTTGCAAACGCATGCGTGAGCCACAGAGCCACGTCACGGCACCCTGGTATCTGTAGTCCTAACACTAAAATAAGAGTGTCCCGACAGTGGGGACTGCATTCAAGGAGCCTACAATCTAAGATCCCTAACTCACATTCATACATACATATACTAGGGCCAATTTAGACAGGAGCCAATTACTCTACTAGCATGTCTTTGGGGTGTAGGAGGAAATCCACGCTGGCACAGGGAGAATATGCTGCCCTATTACTTGTCTGGAACCATAGATTTAAGGGATAATAACTTACTTTTTCTTGTAACTTACTGTCAGGGCTGGCTCTGCCCTTCCTTCTCTGAGCTGGCCGCTCAGCTGTCGGCTAATTGCCAGCTCTCTTCTCTCTCCACAGTTAACCAGCTGTTGTGGATCTGCTCATCAGTTCCGCCTACTTAAAGACGTCCAGCTCACTTCTTTCCTGCCTTCGCCTTGGTCACATCACAAGAAACCATCTCCTGCATTCCTGTTTAAAGACTGACTTGCTGACATCCCTTCTGGCTACTTGCTGTTCCTCCACTTTGATCCCTGACTTCTGGCCTGGCTGATTACCCGATCTGGTTACTGAACTCTGGCTTGGCTGACTACCTGATCCGGTTACTGGACTCTGGCTATGCTTTGACTACGCTTACTCTGTTTACCTTTTTATTTATATTAATAAACAAGTGTGAATTAACTGTACTTCTGTCTCAGTCTGGTTCATGGTTTCTGACACTTACTAATTTTTTTTTAAATTGGTAAAACTTTTTTTTTCAAATATATTTGATATATGTTTGAAGGTTTTTTATATAATAATAAAACTATAATATGTTTTTTTTTAAAAAGGGAATAGTCTCATGAAACAGGCTTTCCAAACAAATTAATCTTTTTTATTTATAGCGCTGCGTAAATTGACGGCACTATATAAGTAACTGAAATAAAAAATAAATAAAATGTATAAAGTGTTACATATTTAATTGTATTAAAGCAGCATCAAATGTAAATGTAAACATCTTTTTTTAAGAAAAAAAAAGCCTCTTTCTCAGCTAACAAATAAAACTGAAGAAATGACACTTTGCTACAATGTAAAGTTTTAAGTGTACTGCTTGTATAACACTGTAAATTTGCTGCCCCCTCAAAATAACTCAGCACACAGCCAATAATGTCTAAACTGTTGGCAACAAAAGTGAGTACACCCCTAAGTGAAAATGTCCAAATTGGCCCAAAGTGTCAATATTTTGTGTGGCCACCATTATTTTCCAGCACTGCCTTAACCCTCTAGGGAATGGAGTTCACCAGAGCTTCACAGGTTGCCACTGGAATCATCTTCCACTCCTCCATGATGACATCAAGGAGCTGGTGGATGTTAGAGACCTTGCGCTTCTCCACCTTCCATTTGAGGATGCCCATTAGCTGCTCAATAGGATTTAGGTCTGGAGACATGCTTGGCCAGTCCATCACCTTTACCCTCAGCTTCTTTAGCAAGGCAGTGGTCGTCTTGGAGGTGTGTTTGGGGTCATTATCATGTTGGAATACTGCCCTGTGGCCCAGGCTCTAAAGGGAGGGGATCATGCTTCATTTCAGTATGTCACAGTACATGTTGGCATTCATGGTTCCCTCAATGAACTATAGCTCCACAGTGCCAGCAGCTCTCATGCAGCCCTAGACCATGACACTCCCACCACCATGCTTGACTGTAGGCAAGACACACTTGTCTTTGCACTCCTTACCTGGTTGCCGCCGCACACGCTTGATACCTACTGAACCAAATAAGTTTATCTTGGTTTCATCAGACCATAGGACATGGTACCAGTAATCCATGTCCTTAGTCTGCTTGTCTTCAGCAAACTGTTTGTGGACTTTCTTGTGCATCATCTTTAGAAGAGGCTTCCTTCTGCGATGACAGCCATGCAGTCCAATTTGGAGCAGCGTGCGGCGTATGGTCTGAGCACTGACAGACTGACCCCCCCCATCCCTTCAACCTCTGCAGCAATGCTGGCAGCACTCATACGTCTATTTCCCAAAGACAACCTCTAGATTTTACGCTGAGCATGTGCACTCAACTGCTTTGGTCGACCGTGGCGAGGCCTGTTCTGAGTGGAACCTGTCCTGTTAAACCACTGTATGGTCTTGGCCACTGTGCTTCAGCTCAATTTCAGGGTCTTGGCAATCTTCTTTTAGCCTAGGCCATCTTTATGTAGAGCAACAATTCTTCTTTTCAGATCCTCAGAGAGTTTTTTGCCATGAGGTGCCATGTTGAACTTCCAGTGACCAGTATGAAAGAGTGAGAGCGATAACACCAAATTTAACACACCTGATCCCCATTCACACCTGAGACCTTGTAACACGAATGAGTCACATGACACTGGGGAGGGAAAATGGCTAATTGGGTCCAATTTGGACATTTTCACTTAGGGGTGTACTCACTTTTGTTGCCAGCAGTTTAGACGTTAATGGCTGTGAGTTATTTTGAGGGTTAAGCAAATTTACACTGTTATACAAGCTGTACACTCACTACTTTACATTGTAGCAAACTGTCATTTCTTCAGTGTTGTCACATGAAAAGATAGAATAAAATATTTACAAAAATGTGAGGGGTGCACTCACTTTTGTGAGATACTGTAGAACAGAAAATGTATTAACTTTGTTTAAGCCTTTTAGAAAAGTAATTTGCACTTCAAAGTTTGAACTTTTGAAGATAGATTCCCCACATCTAGCTCTAAAGAGATCTTCTGAAAAACTTCAAAGGTACATTTTAGGTATTTAGGGGAGCTCAGGTTAAAAGCATAAATGAGTCCCATAATCATTCTTTCTGATACAAAATGAGAGTGCTATGTGAAAAAATACACTACACAAATGCAGCACAAACTCATTTTATATTTATTTTTGAAATGTAATAACATAGTGCAAAGTGGGTGGGGCTTAAGGCCGCATAATCTAAAATTGCAATAACTTCAAAAACGAATGGCATAAACATTCATTTTTGTGGCACAAAACAGTTTTTAAGCTTAACAGTCCATCCAATGGTCCATCACCCTGCATCTTGTTTGCGTTCTGACGAATGCCGTAAGTGCAAACTTTTCATGCGCATAAGTGAATTGTCTCAATAGGTGTATAAAATGGACGTATGTTAAATTACAGCATCAAAACTCTTGCTGTTGCACGTTTGGCAAACATCTGCTTCCCACAATTTCAGCCAAATGAAAAGATATTTTTTTTAAGTAAATGTAATTCAATTAGAATATGGAAATGCGCATACCTTAAAAGCTTTGTCTCGATTACTCAATTACTCTATTACGCTATTACTCTATTATACATTATTTTTGTAAATGTAAAAGGTGTGTTTTAAAAACTAATGACAATTAAGTAAGGTACTTAAAATAGCAAAGTAAATTATTTAACATTTAACATCAATTAACATTAATTAACATTAATTAACATTTATTTATTTGTTTAAAATGATAAACTTTTAATGTTAAAATTACAAGCCATCAGAATCATTTTTATCAGTGTGCAGCTCTTTTGGAATGGCTAAGAGGCTGCCCCGTGGCAGTCTGTGTCTATCCTGTCCCTTGATGCCCTCCTCCCAATAGATGCCCTGAGCTGTCGCACCCTTGGCTCTGCATGCCACTGCAAACCAGACTTACTACTTTTTTAAACAAGGTGGCACCTCTGTGTTGCTTCTCCATCCACAAATTAATACATCTGCATTACTGTCTTCCGTGTCATAGAACAGGCATGTCAAACTCAAGTCTAAGAACAAGTTGCAAATGGGCCACACTGTAATCTATGGACTACACTTTGGCAGGTCTAAATGATAAGTGAACATTTTTAAATACAAACACTTACTCAGTCAAATTCACTAACCAGTTGTACCTTCTTTAGCGCATATTCACTGCACAGCACCTTTTTTACAGTAGATCAATTCACTGCTCATAACGCTATATAATTCAAATTTACTGAACCTGTCATTGGCTGTCCCCACCACTACAATGAATTCTGCCCACCAAACCAACTGTCCTTCACAGTAAAAACAGCAGATGAGTCTGATGTTAGCATAAAAGTCCACTACAGCCACAGTGGCTTTGGCATGCATATACATCCAGTGACAACTGTAACATTTGTCACTGTGCAAGTGAGGGCCATGGTAATGATTCTGCTTGCCCACCACCTCACTAGACACATACCCATATCTTCTATAAAATATATTAGGGTTCTTTGTGGTGTGTAGGATCCACTAGCTATATATACATGTAATCTGGACTGTAGCTGATAACTGCTGTGGAACTTCTTCCTTTGTTGCTGCTATATTATCTTTCTGTAGTGTGGACAACTGCATATATTTATTAATGCAGAAGTGCAGCAGCCATCTTTAAGGATGTCTGCTATGCAGTGAAGGGGGCAGCCATCTTGACTGGATCTGGAGGGCAGTGGCTGGGTGATGCAACAGAGCAAGGAGACAGTGAACTGGGCTTCTGGGGAAGGGGCACTCTGTCGTGCCACCAGCCTTTAGAGTTCATGGAGGAAGCCACTGTGGGAACCGTGTGCATCTTCAACTATATATATGTTCTGAGCAGCTGAGAGACAACACCACTAGGTTACAGTAAAGGAGCAACAGTGGTGTGTGGCCATTGTTTGCTGATGCTGTGATGAGCAGAAGAAGAGTGCTCAGCTGCTGCCATCAAACACGCTACGTGTGAGGCAAACTGGATCCTGAAGGCCTGCACTGAGGATCAGTGTTTCACTTGCTGGACGTGGTGAGTGACTGTGACCATCAGCAGACCCCTGACCATCAGGAGAGGACCACTGGCCACCACTGCTGTGCGCTGGCTTACATGCGAGGACTTTGCAAACCTATGTGGAAACGCCTGGAGTTCATAGCATCCCTACTGTAGTGAGACACCTCTTGGCCACTGACTTTTCTTGTTTCCTGGTTCCATGAAATAGTTTTGCCCCCAGTTGGGTTGCCTTAACTTGAGATCAATCCAGAGAATCTTGTGACAGCCAATGATGGCTGTCACGTGATCTAAAGCTCCACCTCCCGGTATCATAAACCTTCTAAAGGGCCGGAAGGTGCCTGCGCTAGGAGGTTAACCTTATCTGTTACATTACTGGCTTTTATAAGCATACTTGCTAATCATTTCTCCTCTTAGGCTATGGCTGACCTAAGAACATATTTAAAATACCTCAAGGTGTGTCAGTAAGTGCTAGGAGAGTGAGGTGTATCATCGTCAGGTGTGCAGAGAAATTACAAAAAAAAAATTGAGTGGCTCATGTGGAAGCAGCACTATATAATTATGTGCAAAAGAGGTGACCGCACTCCAATCTTCATAAATATAAATGCTTTAATTGTAAAAATACACGCATAACATCACTAGGCCACAATACAACAGGACTATAGCAGCAAGGTTAACATGTTTCACGAACCAAATCGCTTAATCATAACCTCAGAAGCACATGTGCAGTTAACGCTTATACTGTACTGTATACCTGAATAACAGCTGAATCAATTAGTGCTTAACTGGTTGCCGACCAGCCGCCAAAGTTTTACTGTGGCAGAATGGCACGGCTGGGCGAAATGACGTTACCTTACGTTGCTTCGCCTTTTGGCCACTAGGTGCGCGCGCATACCTGCAGTGCATGACCAAAGCCGATGCGAGTGCCCGGCGGGCGCAATGACCGCCGGGCACCTGCGATTGCTCGTGACAGAATGAGAACAGGGATCTGTGTGTGTAAACACACAGATCCCGGTTCTCTCAGGGGAGAGGAGACAGATTGTGTGTTCATATTATGTATGAACACCGATCTCTCTCTCCTCCTAGACAGTGCCCTCCCCCTACAGTTAGAACACAGTAAAGAAACACAGTTAACCCCTTGATCACCCCCCTAGTGTTAACCCCTTCCCTGCCAGTGACATTTATACAGCAATCAGTGATTTTTTACAGCACTGATCACTGTATAATTGTCAATGGTCCCAAAAATGAGTCAAAAGTGTCCAATTTGTCCGCAGCAATATTGCAGTCCCGATAAAAATCGCAGATCGCCGCAATTACTAGTAAAAAAATAATAATAATAAAAATGCCATAAATCTATACCCTATTTTGTAGACGCTATAGGGGAGATTTACTAAAGCTGGAGCACCCAGAATCTAGTGCAGATGTACATGGGAGCCAATCAGCTTCTAACTTCAGCTTGTTCAATTAAGCGTTGACAATAAAACCTGGAAGCTGATTGGTTTCTATGTAGGGTTGCACCAGATTTTGCACTCTCCAGCTTTAGTAAATAACCCCCTATTAACTTTTGCGCAAACCAATCAATATGTAGAAGAATACATATCAGCCTAAACTGAGGAAAAAATGTGTTTTTTTTTTTAAATGTGGGATATTTATTATAGCAAAAAGTAAAAGATATTGGGGGTTATTTATGAAAGGCAAATCCAGTTTGCACTACAAGTGCAAACTACAAGTGCAAAGTGCACTTGAAATTGCACTGAAAGTGTCCTTGGAAGTGCAGTTGCTGTAGATCCGAGGAGGACATGCAAGGAAATTAAAAAACAGCATTTTAGCTTGCACATGATTGGATGATAAAATCAGCAGAGCTTCCCCTCATTTCAGATCTACCCCTCAGATTTACAGCGACTGCACTTCCAAGTGCATTTTCAGTGCAATTTCAAGTGCACTTTGCACTTGTAGTTTGCACTTGTAGTGCAAACTGGATTTGCCTTTCGTAAATAACCATTGTGTTTTTTTCAAAATAATCGCTCTTCTTTTGTTTATAGCGCAAAAAATAAAAGCTGCAGAGGTGATTAAATACAACCAAAAGAAAGCTCTATTTGTGGGGAAAAAAGGACGTCAATTTTGTTTGGGTACAGCATCGCACGACCGTGCAATTGTCAGTTAAAGTGACGCAGTGCCGTATCGCAAAAAATGGCCTGGTCATTGAGCAGCCAAATCTTCTGGGGCTGAAGTGGTTAAAGACTGCTGTTTAGGACAAAAAAGACACATCTAGCGTGTAAAGAAACACACAAAATAGAGCAAGATAAAACAGAAAAAGAGAAATAGCTAAATGTAGTAAATAAAAAACAAAATGAGATTAAAAAACAAAAGAATGTAGCAATATTCAAAGAAGTTTGTCCTGCAGAGCCAAACACTGCTGGTGACAACATAAAGAAAAATCTGGAGATTCCTGTATAGGTGTCACTCACCTCAACCATACCAATGTAGGCAAAGAAAGACAACCAACCGTTGTATTAGCCTGGGTTCACACATGTGCGGTGCGAACTGAAGCTCAGGTTTCACAGGGAAGATAAAAATCAGTTGTTGAAAGGCTTCTCTGCTTTGTAGCTGCGGATCAGTGAGCAGGGAGAGGGGGAGGGAGGGGGGGAGAGGTGTAGTGAGGAGAAGGAGAAATCCTTGTTCAGAACGCAATGCAGCTGCGAATCAGATGCGTTCCCATAGCAGGTAATGGGCTTGTAATTCGCACCGCAATGCCCAAAAAACGCACACGTTTTTTGTGCAATGAGCAGTGCGAATGCAACGCACATATGTGAACCAGATACGTTCAAATGAATGAGGCAGAATACAGTGAGGAGTCATTTTCTGCATCGGAGGAACTGGTAAGGAACTAATCCTCCCTTGACCATCCACTCACCTTCTCAGACATGACTGCCGTAGCTGCAGACAATAGAAATACTTTCTCCACAGCAATCACAGACCTTAAAGCAGACCTATTAATGCTGACTGGGAAGCTGTCTATAGGAGAGAAAGCCAGGAAGCACAGAGATAAGAACTTACAGCATCTTGTACACACTGCAGATTCCCATACTGCCCACCTTATCGAGATGAACAAAAAGATTGAGGACTTAAACAATCGTGGTAGACGCAACAACATAAGGGTAGTGCTGAGTCTGTCCCATCTGAGCAGATTAAACAAGCCCTCCAAAAAATCTTTAATAGTCTGCTAGAAAGATCTGAGGATGCCTCCATTGACTTTTTTAGGGCTCATAGAGCCCTACGTCCTAAAGGCCCGTATAACTCCCCTCCAAGGGACATAATATGCTGCTTGCAAAGCTTCACTATAAAAGAGGATATTTTGGCTAAAGAAAGGTTGAATGACCAAATTCTCTTTAATGCAGACGCCATTATCTTATACCAGGACCTCTCCCCCATCACGCTCAGAAACAGAAGGGCACTGCGCCCCCTACTGGACGCCATTAAAAAGGAAGGTTACACATACAGATGGAAAATTCCTTTTGCTCTTAGTGTTACCAATAATGGCAAATCCCACCTGCTCCGTACTCCAGAAGACATACCATCATTCTGTGATGCTTTAACCGCTTGTCGACCGCCTCACGCAGATATACTGCGGCAGAAGGGCTTGTACAGGCAAAACCACGTACCTGTACGTTGCCCTTTAAGAGGTGGCTAGCGGGCGCGCGCGCGCGGCAAGCTTAGTGAGTCGAACGCCGCGGGGATACCCGCGATCACCTCACAGGGAGGAAGAACGGGGAGATGCTGATGTAAACAGCATCTCCCCGTTTTGCCTAGTGACAGTGTTACTCAATCTCTGCTCCCTGTCATTGGAGCAGAGATCAGTGACATGTAACATGTAGCCACCCCCCCACAGTTAGAAACACACCCCAGGACACACTTAACCCCTACACTGCCACCTAGTTGTTAACCCCTTCACTGCCAGTGTTATTTACACAGGAATCAGTGCATTTTTATAGCATTGATTGCTGTATAAATGACAATGGTCCCAAAAATGTGTCAAAAATGTCAGATGTGTCCGCCATAATGTCGCAGTCATGATAAAAATTGCTGATTGCCGCCATTTAAAAAAAAAAAAATATTAATAAAAATGCCATAAAGCTATCCCCTATTTTGTACACGTTATAACTTTTGCGCAAACCGATCAATAATCGCTTATTGCGATTTTTTTTACTAAAAATATGTAGAAGAATGAGTATCGGCCTAAACTGAGGTAAAAAATAGTTTTTTTATATATTTTTGGGGGATATTTATTATTAAAGTAAAAAATAATGCATTTTTTTCAAAATTGTCGCTCTATTTTTGTTTATAGCGCAAAAAATAAAAAACGCAGAGGCGATCAAATACCACCAAAAGAAAGCTCTGTTTGTGGGAAAAAAAGGACGTCAATTTTGTTTGGGAGCCACGTTGCACGACAGCGCAATTGTCAGTTAAAACGATGCAGTGCCGAATCGCAAAAAAGTGCTCTAGTCAGGAAGGGGGTAAATTCTTCCGGCGTTGAAGTGGTTAAAGATACCTCATGTTGATGTTCCAGAATGGTATATGGAATTCAGTAACCAGGAAATGCCTACTAGCCAACTGTCATCACTACCCTTCTCACCTTCCAAGCAACCTGCCAAAAGACCTAAGACACACAAACAACCTATGTAACAAATATGTAATCTCTACTAACCTTTGCCGGCATATCCTTCCATTTCACATGTCCAGATTTCAGGGCCCTGGAAGCAACATACCCACACACAAGAGCATGGTGAATGATTACTTGATTTTAATTTCTCTCCTTTAGGGTCTTAAATACTGTACACAACAGGATATGACCATGCCATATTTCCCTTCTATACACGTAATATTCTACATACAATGAACAATAGACCTATGCATAATAGGAAATAGTCATTCACGATAATAAGAAAACATTCTCATGAAAGAAAATCTCAGAATAGCAGAGTTTCCATGCAAACAATTTTATTCACATAGTTCAGATAACAATGGTAGGAAACTTCCCACATCTTCAACAGCCACTTAGGTCTGTGTAACTAAAAAATACATCTCAGAATCATTAGCTAAAGAATAACTCCAACATTTCAAATAAAACATGACTATAACATTTCAATTAAAACAGAATTCTTACAATTCCTCCCATTTGTCACAAAGTGACAATTTTAAATCTGATCTCCAATATGCATCCTCCTGGGTTGCTTTCCCTAATGCATTGGCCTATCTTTATAAACATGTATGGAATTATAAAAAGCAATAGACACATAAATTAACATATGGCCAGATATTGATACATGAATGAAGGTCATCTCAATTGTATAGCAAATGTCCATGAAAAGATAAGAAAAAAATGACAGTCTTTAAGTTAATAAAATAGTCTTCAGCAAAACTAGAAAAAAAACCTGAAAAGTCTCTCTTGAATTGAGCCTTGCAAATATCCATAAGCTTCCAGATTGTACAAAGTACACATCATTTCACTCCTCATGTTCATTTTCTAAACTTCTAAAAGTATTCTGTACCTACCCATGCAGTCAGGAGAGATCGACTACCCCATAAAAGCTTGCCTCTTAGTATGTACAGAACTTGACATCCACAGACTGGAACTGATGTTGCAAAGAAACCAAAAAAAAGAAAGAAAGAAGTAATTCTTATGCCCTGTACACACGGTTGGATTTTCCGACGGAAAATGTGCAGTCGGAGCTTGTTGTCGGAAATTCCGACCATGTGTGGGGTCCATCTGACTTTTTCCATCGGAATTTCCGACACACAAAGTTTGAGAGCAGGCTAAAAAATTTTCCGACAACAAAATCCATTCACGTAAATTCCGACCGTGTGTGGACAATTCCGATGCACAACATGCCACGCTTGCTCAGGATAAATTCTGAGACGGAACTGCTCGGTCTGGTAAAATTAGCGCTCAAAATCGATATAGCACTTTCGTCAGCTGCAATGTTATAAATTGTTTTATGCAGCGCACTCTCTTCTTCTTTATAACGCTAGAAGAATGAAGTTGTTTTGCTGCTCATATTCACACAGAGCTCTCACAAACTTCTTTCTTTATTATTTATCGTGATTTCATGAATATAATATTTTGATTTGTCACATCCCCCAAAAATATTTTTTTTTATGTTTTTAGATTTTGTATTATTTTTTTTTTAGTTATTTTAAATCCTGATCTCCTGTTATTTTTTTAATTATTTTTTTTTAACTCCAGAATAGAACACCATTATTATCTTGTATTATTTAATCTCAAGGAGATTGTTTGGTGTTGGTGTCTCTAGTTAATGTGACATTGTATTTTTGAAATGTACCTGCCTCCTCACAAACAAACTGTCCTTTTTGAAGGAAAACACACATAGGCAAGTATTATTAAAAAAATATATATTAGGGGTCCTAACCAAAGAAAGAGGGAGGCAACGCTGGAGAAACAGCAGAATTTGGCGAAGCCTTTGACCCCCCAGGGCACCCATCAATTATGTTCAGGCAAAATTGGTGGCCTGAAGAGTCCATATATAAGGGAGTACAATCTGGTCCAGAAGTCCAAGAGATCATGAACATAAGCAGATGACATGTATGTCCCCAGGCTGTGGTCATACAAGAGCCTGCATCTTTTGTCAGACCAGACTGAACCCAGGCCATCACTTTCTTGTCTTCCTTCAACTCTTCCTTCTAGGCTGTGTCTGTGGTGTTGGAGGTGTGGCAGGAGGAGGAGGAGGATGATGTAACTCACACAGGTGGGTATGGGGTGTGATTTTGCCCCTCACCCCCCTAGTTAATGTTTTATAAAGGATTTCCTCACACATGAGGCGTTGGCCATCCTGCATGTCCTGCAGTTTGGTATCAGCCATGCAGGCAAAGGCCTCTTCACAAGTGGGGGTGGCTCTGAGGGACGCAGAAGCCTCCTGAATCAGCCTGAGCGCTGACTCCTCCACGTTACTCCCCTTCCTGGGTCTTTTGTTTGGAAGGCGGAGGGGAGGAACCTGTGATTGTGTGAGGCTCCTACTGGGCCCTGCCACCTCCTGGCTGCCACTTACCCCGGCCACCTCCTGGCTGCCACTAAGCCCTGCCTCCTCCTGGCTGCCACATTCCACAGCCTCCTCCTGTGTGCCACATTCCACAGCCTCCTCCTGGCTGAGGTCTTCCTGTGTATAAAAAAGGGACATAATTTTAGTTTTTTCTTCATTAATCACACACAATTTTCATCTCATGACTGTTGCAAATTGAATGTTAACAAATATAACAGATTATCATTCTGAGCCCAGCATTTTTCATTCTTGTCCCAATTCTTTTTGCCCACTACTGTCTATTGATATGTAAAACACTTTATTAAATCAGCAATTAGTGAGCAATAATAAAATCTAGTAAACATCATTTATTTATTGACCAGAAATCTGTAGAAGAATGCTATACCTGTCTCAAGCTGGGCTCCTCCACTTCTTCCTGGCTGGAAGTCCCAGGTTGGACATCGGAAGCCCCAGCTGGGGTGGAAGATAGGGTGGAAGGAAGAGTGGAAGGAAGGGTTGAGAGGGATTCCCTGACTACCCCCCATTGAGAACATCAACCTGTGACGAAACGCGTCTGGGAGGGACGTGCTGACGTCACCACGTTTGCCCTGTTGTGGACGGGAGCTGTCTGAGTGCCGGCCGGCATTGCTGTTTTTCGTTTTCAAGTGTAAGTGTTTTTACCTTTTAATAAATTGGAGCCGTTACGTTATTACACTATTGGCTGCTTCTCCTTTTTGAATACCCACGATCGGAGCTTGTGAAGAGCCTGCTGGGACGGGATCGCGGTGACTCCGCCACATTTTTCGTTTTTGGCCTCTTCCAGTCGATCTTCTGGTGAGCAGGAACCCCTATAGTTTTGATCAGGATCACATTCTGGGCTATACAGAGGCTATAAGCCTGCCGTTGATTATACCTTCACTTGTTTACCATCTGGTAAGCGGCATCTTGTGTCTGTGCACTGGGTGTTCTCCCTACTTGGATCTATGTTCGCCTGTTTAAGTTTATTTCTGGTAACCAGATATAATTGAAGTCCCTAATTCAAGGACATCACCTTTTGCATGCTGCATGTCACCTCTTCTTTTTGTTTTCACGCCCCTGGATTTGCCATACATTCAGGGTGCTCTTTATGATCTTTATAATGATTTTATGTGAGCACTCTCTTTAGTGTAACAATTTTTGTCAGTATCATGCTATGGTTTTTTGTTATTTTTATTTGCTACACTTATGTGGATCCGGTCTGCTGCATGAGCTTGTCGGATTCTACCCCTCTTGGAGTACTTCGAAAGGCCCAGGCTGGGTTTAAAGCCACCTGTTTGACTTCGCTTACGTTCTGGTAAGCAGATCATCACACAGTTGTCCTTTGTCATCACTTAGAAGGATTTATTACACCATTTGGACTTATTTGAATTTTTCACTAAATGTTATTTGGACTCATATTTAGCGCGGTTTATTTTGCTTTTTACAGTCTGGTCTAACAGAAATCGCAGTCTCTCATAGTACCACAGCCTGGGGACATAAACGTCATCTGCTGCAGCTCCGGATCTCTGGGAATCCTGGACCTTCTTGCGCTCCCTAAGATAAGTGCTCCTTAGGCCACCAATTTTGGCTTTTAAATAGGGGATGGTTGCCGTGGGGACCACCGCCTTCACAAACTGCAGCAGTTTCTCCAGCGCTGCCTGCCTCTTTTGTTTATGATTATATTGTGGGTGTTTGGCCTGCCACAGACAGGGCAGCTCCCTGTACTTGTCTATGAACAGGGGGAGGAAGTTGTGATCATTGAAGCCATCCATTTTATCTGCAATACACAAGACAAACCCTAATGTCAGGCTAAAGTCTCCTAATCTTGTCCCAATATAGGCCTCAATCTATAAGCAGTATAGGTCCAAGTTTAAATGGTACCTTTGTTATCACGATCGGTGCTTCCGATACTCCTTCCTCCGCTCACAGATCGTACATATGACGCACACATGTTACACTTTATATACACTGCGCATGTGTGAAATTCCACCCGACCCTTACGTTCTTTCTAGTCTATTCCTCTCTTTCGGCGCAGTGGGAGAGCACATGGCGGAGACACACCAGGTGCATGATATTTCCAGCAACGAGGAGGAGGAGGAAAGCCTGGAGCCAGAAATGTCACAATCCCGGAGGAGAAGATTTAAGGCCTCAAATATGGCCTTTGTAGAAATGGTGGAGATGGTGGACATAATGAAAAGGGCCGACTATGACGGGAAGTATGGACCTTACTCCAACCCAAATGTCAGAAAGGCCAGGATCATGGCTAAAGTTGTGAAGAGTCTGCAGAATAATTTTGGGGTACGGCGATCCAAGGATCAACTGAGGAAGCGGTGTTCGGACCTCAAATTAAGGGAGCACAATCAGTATAGAAGGATCAGGAGAGTGCTGCAAAAAAGTATGTAGTTGTCCTGTGTTCCTATTCTTTATTTTTATTACGTTCGTGCTGCTCCATGTGCTTTTCAGTTGTACAGTTTAAAATGGCAACTTTCATGTTCATGGACACATTATTCGTTCGTAGGAAACATTGTTCGTTCGGCCATTAAAACACCATGTTTTGGCCAGATGCAGTTCAATACATTTTTTCTGGCCTACTTCTCTTAAAATAAGTTTGTTGGATAGATGGGTTTGTAACTAGAATGAAATGCAAAGTAGATTCTGTGTAAGGAGAGGACACTCAGCAGCTGTTTACACATCTGGACACTGGAGCACTAGTGTGGGACAAAAGAACACCCTTTTTATTAGGGGGCCCACACAGGTGCTCCAGTGGATACTATAGGGGGGTCTCCATCTGTGAAGCTTGCAGAAAACAGGTAAGTATTCAAGCTTGACAAAGGACAAAATATTTCTTCATCTTGGAACTCTGCCAAAAGAGACAATTGTACCCCACTTCCAAGCAATGTTTCATATATAGTTACATAGTTACATAGTAGGTGAGGTTGAAAAAAGACACAAGTCCAACCTATGTGTGTGATTATGTGTCAGTATTGCATTATGGTTTCACATTCCTATTTCTGGCCTCAAATATCTGTGTGCTAAGTCTACCTATTTTTGTTCACATAGGGGAGAAAAGACTCGGAGGACACCACTCATCATAGGAGATCACAGACCCCCCACCGCAGGAAGAAGGGGAAATCCCCCAAACTCAATCAAAGGAGCAGGAGGGAGATGTTATAGAACGTGTCACCACAACAGGTGAGTGTCTGCGACCACAGCTTCAGGTAAGAGATGGATGCCTGCATATTTATAATACATGGTGTTTTTGTTTTTTGTTTTAGGTGATCGTGATGTTGTGGAAGAGGAATGTCATTTCACAAGTGAAAGTGCCCAGATCCTCATCGGGGAGATAATGGGGTGTAATAGGGATTTAGAAACCCTAAAGAAAAACATCAATGATGTTCAAAACAAAATGAAGAACATCATTGATGTTTTAGGGAGAATATAAATCACCCAGAAATCCCTAACTTATTGCAGGTTTATTTTTGTTTTTATGACAAATTTTTGATATATTGTAGAAAAGCCAAATTTTGAAGATGCACTCAGTGTGTCAACATGTGCTATCTGCCATCACAGGAGATCAATGTAAGCGTTTTGTGGGTGCAACCCCTTCCTCAATAAAAAGTAGCTGAGAGGAAGGGGCTGCACCCACAAAACATGTCCCTTGATCCCCCATGATGGGAGCTAGCACATGTTGACATTAGGCAATTAGTGTGCATCTTCAAAATTTGGCTTTTCCAGGGGTGACATCACCCCATCTGCTGAATGCAATATCAAACACAGTTTATAAATACTCATGTCTGATATTGCCTTCACTTTCTATAAACGTTGAACTTTGTAAGTTCCAGAGTTGTGTATTTTTTATGGTTTTAAACATGCCTGTTTTACCTTAAAAGGCAATTTCTACTTAATAATGTGACCTAAAAAATGGTTATACAACAAACTTGTTGGTTTGTTCAAAAACCCTTTTAGAAACGTACATGTGATTGTGTTTTGATTAAAAAGATTGATAATCAATAATGTGTGGCTTCTTCTTTCAATGCTCAAAAGTTGGTGTTTTCAGTGGCAATGGGGGTTATTTACTAAAGGCAAATCCACTTTGCACTACAAGTGCAGTTTCAGTGCAGTCTCAAGTGCACATGTAGTGCAAAGTGTATTTCCTTTAGTAAATAACACCCACAGTGCTTTCTAATTTTACACAATCACGCCATTTTCTGGACTCCCCAAATTTCGGTCATGGTGTTGAAAATTATTAATATTTTTGTTAGTAATGCATTACATACATTCACAAAAAAAACAAGGTGTGTGTGTAGCAGACCCACAACATAATAATAATAGTTAGCCGAAGAAGAGATTGTCACCTGTTTCAACAAAATTAAGTTTGCACTGTTGAAGAAGAAGGCCAAAAAATTTGTACATTAATAAAAGATAATCGAGGAGACAGCTAGAAGAAAGCCAAGCAGTGAATCAAAGCAAACATTTGTTCAGTTTAAAATATATTTTTATTTAAAAAATGTCTCAGACATTGTCTGGCATATCGATGGCCCCCCTACCCGCAAAGTATTTCATGTATCTTATACGGAAATCACGGGCACTCTGGGGGGGGCAAGGCAGGACTGCCAGCTTCAAGCGCCATCAGGGTTGGTTCATTAATATTAATTCCGGCCTCAGGCCCAACTGAGCCAGCATAGTTCAAAGAATTTCTCCTTAAAAAGTTGTGGAGAACACAGCAAGACAGGATGATGTGATTGAGTTTATATTCCGCTATGTGTATCGGTGTAAGAAATAGGCGGAACCGGCTGGCCATTATTCCAACTGTGTCCTCCACCACTCTTCTGGCTCTGGCCAGCCGGTAATTAAAAACCCTCTGGTCTGGGGTGAGGGTCCTCATAGGGAATGGCCGCATAAGATGGTCCCCCAGCGCACATGCTTCATCCGCAACGAAGACGAATGGGAGTCCTTCCGCATTGTCTTCTGGAGGTGGCAAGCCCAAGCTGCCATTCTGGATATGCCTGTAGAACTCCCTCTGGGTGATGACTCCCCCTTCTGGCATCCGGCCATTCTTCCCCATGTCCACATACAGGAACTCATAAGTAGCCGACACCACATCACAATAATATTGAACCCCTTGTAATTATAATAGTATGACCCCAAGTTGGGGGATGGGAAGATGTGGATGTTTTTCCCATCAATTGCCCCTACGCAGTTGGGAAAGTCCCATCACTGGGCAAAGTGAGAGGCCACAGTCTGCCATTCCTGTGGGTTGGAAGGAAACTGTGGAGTCAAACAAGAAAAAAAATATTAATTTTGCACATAAACATTGAAAGCAGATTAGACACAAACATTCTTGGCCAACATCAGTATAACATTTATTTTAGGGAGTATTTAAAGACAAAGGTATAAGGTCCACAAATCAGATTCCTTCCCCCCTTTGATGGCCCATTTTAAAAATTAAGGGGGGGGGGAGATGTTTTGGACAGGTAACCCTCTCCACTTCGTTGAGTGATTAATGCCTAAATAATGTTTATTACTTTGGCCAGCCCCTCCTTACTTACACTATTGGCAGCCCACTGGACAGGTAAGAAGTGTCATAATACAAAGATATAAATACATACTGTACACATTTTAGCACATTTTTACATTCTGCTATTACCTATCAAGATAATAATAGGATACAAAAACTTTTAACATTACTATTTGAAAGTATTCAGGCAGGCCCTTGCACTACATGCTTTGGGGAATTCATCCATAAATATGACCACAAAATAGGTAGGTATATAGTGTGTATGGGTTTGGCAAAGTCAGCAGCACAAATAAAATGTTTACACATTTTACTGGTTGTTTAGGGTAAAGCACTACTATGGAGCTGACAAAATACATTGTTAAGTGACTAGGCGAGGTGGATATAGGCCCAGGATAGCATGCTGGGGAGGTAAGAGAAGGCAAATATGCATGAAGGACAAAATTTTTTTTTTTTTAAATCCAGCATGCATGAGGACAAAGGGGACATTCACAGCATATTACAATCATGGTAATTAGGGAATAAGGAAAGAAATACAATACATTTTCAAACATTAAATACAATAAAATGTAATGTTAAAGGAAAAATAGTACCTTAATATAGTACTTCTGGATGATGGCAGAACAGGTCTCCGGGATAATGATCCCCAGAGCCTGGGGGGAGACACCTGTCGAGAACTTGAGGTCCTGCAGGCTTCTCCCTGTCGCCAAGTACCGCAACGTCGCGACTAGCCTCTGCTGTAGAGTGATGGCTTGCCTCATGCAGGTATCCTGTCTGCTGATATAAGGGGTCAGCAAAGCCAACAAATGGTGAAATACTGGGTCCGTCATCCTGAAAAAGTTCCTGAAATCGTCAGGATTATTCTCATGGATCTCACGGAGCAAAGGCATGTGACAGAATTGGTCATGCTGGAGCAACCAATTCTTGGTCCATGAACTCCTCCTCGCCCAGTACATGGACTGGACTTGTGTCAAAGTAAGAACCCCAACACCAAGCCCCCCGCACTGCACAAACTCTATGATGAGTACGTACACACAACATGGCTAGAAAATGGTCGGCTGGTCAGAACGAAGTAACAGAATGCACTGAAGAACAGCAAGGGCTGTGAAGAACGACCTGAAAATCAGTAACGAACGGACAAGAACACACTGATAAATCAATGGGAACTCACTGCACGCACTGAAGAACAGATACAAACCCACAAGCACAAACTGAACAGCAGAAAAACGAACTGAAAACCACAAGTCTGAAAAAGCGCGAATCGTCTCTCACCAAACTTTTACTAACATGAGATTAGCAAAAGGAGCCCAAAGGGTGGCGCACTTGGTATTGAACTGCCCTTTTATAGTAAAAAATAGTGTAGCGCTATGTGTATATATATAGATCATAAATATAACATATATAAACAGTGGATCAATTCGTCCTTTGCAGGACAAAAACGGTATTGAAACAACACTAAGTGATACAAATTAGCATTTGAAAGTGACTACAATACATACATTGTAGTCACTTTCAAATGCTAATTTGTATCACTTAGTGTTGTTTCAATACCGTTTTTGTCCTGCAAAGGACAAATTGATCCACTGTTTATATATGTTATATTTATGATTTATATATACACATAGCGCTACACTATTTTTTACTATTTTTTGCTTTTACCTATGTCTAGAGGTGTGTCAGCTGCTAACTGTATATTATAATCTCCTTCTGTTTTATTATTGTTTGGCGCAGCGCTGTACTTATCTCCTTATTGTAACTGCCCTTTTATAGTCTCGTCGTACGTGGTGTATGTCACCGCGTTCTTGACATTCGTAAATTCCGACAACTTTGTGCGACCGTGTGTATGCAAGACAAGTTTGAGCCAACATCCGTCAGAAAAAAACGATGGATTTTGTTGTCGGAATGTCCGATCAATGTCTGACCATGTGTACAGGGCATTACAGTTTAGGTCATTTGGGTCTTTAGACTGGTACCTCAGATCTCTCTCGATGTTCACTGGAACTCTCAGGCATAGAGTTGGCATCATGGCTCTTCCTCTTGGCATTGACAGGAACCTTCAGAAGAGTTCTCCTTTAACCTTCAGCATCGGAAAGGTGGAGAACATCATACTGGGATGATGGCTTGCAGAGCTACTGGAATCATCCCAGGACCTCCTGTGGCTTTAAAACAAAAAGGGCTTTCTTGCAAGGATTTAGCCATTCCTTCACGTGGAACATCCGGATAGAGGCATGAATAGGGGGCAGATACTTCTTCAGTCAGAATGAATAACCACAGAATCACATAAACTATTAGATGAAGTCCTTCTTAAGGCTTCTGTGAAGCCTTAAAAGTGACACAATTTAAAAAAAAAAAAAAACTGTGTAAAAATAAAAATAAAAGGTAAAATAAACAAGAAATTTTTTTTTTAAACGTGCCCCATCCCGACGAGCTTGCGTGCAGAAGCGAACGCATACTTGAGTAGTGCCCGCATATGAAAACGGTGTTCAAACCACACATGTGAGGTATTTCGATCGGTAGAGCGAGAGCAATAATTCTAGCCCTAGACTTCCTCTGTCACCATTCCACGGGCGGGCGCAATTTTGAAACGTGACATGTTGGGTATCAATTTACACAGCGTAACATTATCTTGCACAATATAAAAAAAATTGGGCTAACTTTACTGTTGTCTTATTTTTAAATTCAAAAAAGTGTATTTTTTCCAAAAAAAGTGCGCTTGTAAGACCGCTGCGCAAATATGGTGTGACAGAAAGTATTGCAACGACCGCCAATTTATTCTCTAGGGTGTTAGAAAAAAATGTATAATGTTTGGGGGTTCTAAGTCATTTTCTAGCAAAACTGTTTTTAACTTGTAAACAACAAATCTCAGAAAGAGGCTCGGTCCTTAAGTGGTTAATCTATGGAGGTGTTAATAATAGAATTCTGCTATTTTAATAATTCAGAGAATGTCCATAAGCATGCAGAAATAAAGTGTTTTCTAGCAGCAATCTTTCATTACTAAAGGTGTATAGATATATATTTGGTTGAACTTCTTTCTCAAATTCAACATTTCAGCAGAATTCAACAAAACAGTAAAAAAAAACCTCTAATACCATATTGGATCCAGAAGTTATCTGAGGCAAAACACCTTCAGTTCCTTATACCCTGGACCCAAGTGGGAACAGGGGGTCCCAAAACAGAACACCTTACCTAAGCACATATTCTACCTCAAAACTTAGTTTCTTAAGATGTTTGTTAACCCCCAAAATAAATAGATTTCCTGGTAGCTTAAAGCAGATTAAATAGCACAGTGCTTGTGCTGTGTAATCTGCCCCCTCTAAACTATAAAAAAAAAAAGCCTGAATCTGTCACTTACTGTATCCCCTCTCTGTACTTACCATGATAATAAGGGCTGCTGAGCCCCGACTACCATGGTCAGAGTGAGTCTGTCATAAGCAGCTCTGCTCTCAGCTCTCCTCTCTCCCCCTCCTCTCTGCCTGTCAGCTCCGTGGCTGTGTGTCTCCGTCTCCGCCCCCTGCCCCCCACTGCTATTATTATAATAAAACATTCTAAATGGTCCCTGCCAGCCCCTCTATTATAGCCTGGTATAGCACACTGTAGTAGTTTTTTTATAAAAAAAGAGCGTTGTAAATACCGATTTAGCGCAATCTTCAGGCAGGTCATCTGACTCTTGACCGGTTTCCAGGGATACTGCAGGAGAGGCTGAGAGGCTATGTGATTTCCCCGGCTAACATCAGAGGGGGATCTCAGCCCCTCCTGCAGAAGCTATATATCAGAGGTATACAGCGGCCACGAGTCATGTGACTCATGACCCCGACCCTTCTGACATCATCTGACGTCACATAACGTCAGAGGGGGTCAGGGTCCCCCATTTACATCACTGGGTTCCCCGCCTGTAAGGATATTTTAGCTTGCTGTCCACCATTTTAAAAGACTGTATCCATTTTAGAATAATATGTATATGTGACGTTTATGAGAAGTTACAATTTCTTATAAATGGCCTGACTTCTTTTAAATGATGTGCTAGCCCCTTTCCTGTTAGCCTTTTCCTGTTATTAGTTTCTATATGAGTTATTAATATTCTATTTTTGCTTGTTTTAAAACATCCTGTATGTCTGTATCTTTACCATATGTTAATGAAAGGGTTGGACTTTTGTTGTGATGTCATTTTGGTTATATAAGTGGAAACACGGAAATAAATTGGGCAGATCATTGTGAGAACTGCATGTCTTGTATGCGTGTCATAACTTTCATCAGAATGGTCTCCAGATCTGAATGGGTTTGAAAGAACACTCTAGGCAGGATATCATACAAGGGTTCACTTGCTTTTAGAACATCCCTACACCCCATCAGCTTTGATGTCAGAAGTGGTATGGTCATCATTATCTAAGTCCGTCTAAGTCCAGTAAGTCTGATTTAATTTTTTAATTATTTCTCCTACCGTGATTTTTAGTTTAAAAGACTGTTTCCCTACATGGGATTAGGGATGAGCCGAACACCCCCCTGTTCGGTTCGCACCAGAACATGCGAACAGGAAAAAAATTCGTTCGAACACGCGAACACCGTTAAAGTCTATGGGACACGAACATGAATAATCAAAAGTGCTAATTTTATAGGCTAATATGCAAGTTATTGTCAATAAAAGTGTTTGGGGACCTGGGTCCTGCCCCAGGAGACATGAATCAATGCAAAAAAAAGTTTTAAAAACGGCCGTTTTTTCAGGAGCAGTGATTTTAATAATGCTTAAAGTCAAACAATAAAAGTGTAATATCCCTTTAAATTTCATACCTGGGGGGTGTCTATAGTATGCCTGTAAAGGGGCGCATGTTTCCCGTGTTTAGAACAGTCTGACAGCAAAATGACATTTTGAAGGAAAAAACACATCTAAAACTACCCGCGGCTATTGCATTGCCGACAATACACATAGAAGTTCATTGATAAAAACGGCATGGGAATTCCCCACAGGGCAACCCCGAACCAAAATTAAAAAAAAAAAATGATGTGGGAGTCCCCCTAAATTCCATACAAGGCCCTTCAGGTCTGGTATGGATATTAAGGGGAACCCCAGCCAAAATTAAAAAAAAAGATTGACGTGGGGTTCCCCCTAAATTCCATACCAGACCCTTCAGGTCTGGTATGGATTTTAAGGGGAACCCCGCGCCAAAAAAAAAAAAAAAAAACGGCGTGGGGTCCCCCTAAAAATCCATACCAGACCCTTATCCGAGCACGCAACCTGGCAGGCCGCAGGAAAAGAGGGGGGGACGAGAGTGCGGCCCCCCCCCCCTCCTGAACCGTACCAGGCCACATGCCCTCAACATTGGGAGGGTGCTTTGGGGTAGCCCCCCAAAACACCTTGTCCCCATGTTGATGAGGACAAGGGCCTCATCCTCACAACCGTGGCCGGTGGTTGTGGGGGTCTGCGGGCGGGGGGCTTATCGGAATCTGGAAGCCCCCTTTAACAAGGGGACCCCCAGATCCCGGCCCCCCCCCTGTGTGAAATGGTAAGGGGGTACTTACCCCTACCATTTCACTAAAAAACTGTCAAAAATGTTAAAAATGACAAGAGACAGTTTTTGACAATTCCTTTATTTAAATGCTTCTTCTTTCTTCCTTCATCTTCTTCTTCTTCTGGTTCTTCTGGCTCTTCTGGTTCTTCCTCCGGCGTTCTCGTCCAGCATCTTCTCCGCGGCGTCTTCTATCTTCTTCTCCTCGGGCCGCTCCGCACCCATGGCATGAGGGGAGGCTCCCGCTCTTCTCTTCATCTTCTTCTCTTCTTCATCTTCTTCTTCATCTTCTTCTTCCTTCTTCTCTTCTTCATGTCTTCTCCGGGCTGCTCCGCAGCCATGCTGTGGCATGGAGGGAGGCTCCCGCTGTGTGACGGCGTCTCTTCGTCTGACGGTTCTTAAATAACGGGGGGCGGGGCCACCCGGTGACCCCGCCCCCCTCTGACGCACGGTGACTTGACGGGACTTCCCTGTGACGTCACGGGGAATGCCACAGGGAAGTCCCGTCATGCGTCAGAGGGGGGCGGGGTCACCGGGTGGCCTCGCCCCCCGTTATTTAAGAACCGTCAGACGAAGAGACGCCGTCACACAGCGGGAGCCTCCCTCCATGCCACAGCATGGCTGCGGAGCGGCCCGGAGAAGACATGAAGAAGAGAAGAAGGAAGAAGAAGATGAAGAAGAAGATGAAGAAGAAGATGAAGAAGAGAAGAAGATGAAGAGAAGAGCGGGAGCCTCCCCCCTCATGCCATGGGTGCGGAGCGGCCCGAGGAGAAGAAGATAGAAGACGCCGCGGAGAAGATGCTGGACGAGAACGCCGGAGGAAGAACCAGAAGAGCCAGTAGAACCAGAAGAAGAAGAAGATGAAGGAAGAAAGAAGAAGCATTTAAATAAAGGAATTGTCAAAAACTGTCTCTTGTCATTTATAACATTTTTGACAGGTTTTTAGTGAAATGGTAGGGGTAAGTACCCCCTTACCATTTCACACAGGGGGGGGCCGGGATCTGGGGGTCCCCTTGTTAAAGGGGGCTTCCAGATTCCGATAAGCCCCCCGCCCGCAGACCCCCACAACCACCGGCCACGGTTGTGAGGATGAGGCCCTTGTCCTCATCAACATGGGGACAAGGTGTTTTGGGGGGCTACCCCAAAGCACCCTCCCAATGTTGAGGGCATGTGGCCTGGTACGGTTCAGGAGGGGGCCGCACTCTCGTCCCCCCCTCTTTTCCTGCGGCCTGCCAGGTTGCGTGCTCGGATAAGGGTCTGGTATGGATTTTTAGGGGGACCCCACGCCGTTTTTTTTTTTTTTTTTTGGCGCGGGGTTCCCCTTAAAATCCATACCAGACCTGAAGGGTCTGGTATGGAATTTAGGGGGAACCCCACGTCAATTTTTTTTTTAAATTTTGGCTGGGGTTCCCCTTAATATCCATACCAGACCTGAAGGGCCTTGTATGGAATTTAGGGGGACCCCCACATCATTTTTTTTTTTTTTATTTTGGTTCGGGGTTCCCCTGTGGGGAATTCCCATGCCGTTTTTATCAATGAACTTCTATGTGTATTGTCGGCAATGCAATAGCCGCGGGTAGTTTTAAATGAGTTTTTTCCTTCCAAATGTCATTTTGCTGTCAGACTGTTCTAAACACAGGAAACATGCGCCCCTTTACAGGCATACTATAGACACCCCCCAGGTACAAAATTTAAAGGGATATTACACTTTTATTGTTTGACTTTAAGCATTAATAAAATCACTGCTCCTGAAAAAACGTCAGTTTTTAAAACTTTTTTTTGCATTGATCCATGTCCCCTGGAGCAGGACCCAGGTCCCCAAACACTTTTTATGACAATAACTTGCATATAAGCCTTTAAAATTAGCACTTTTGATTTCTCCCATAGACTTTTAAAGGGTGTTCCGCGGCATTCGAATTTGCCGCGAACACCCCAAATTGTTCGCTGTTCGGCGAACTTGCGAACAGCCAATGTTCGAGTAGAACATGAGTTCGACTCGAACTCGAAGCTCATCCCTACATGGGATTAACAGAAGGTGTAGTGTTAAAAAACATTTATGTAAATGTATGAACCTTGGTAGAAGTCCGTTCAGGTGATGGCAGTGTAAGGAACTCTGAGATAGTTCCAAGGGGTTCTGAGAAGCCCAAAGTAATATAATACAGTACTGTGAGAAGTTTGACAAAGATATTTGATAGAGTGTGCCACAAAAACCCAAACCTCTTTGCTTGCCTTTCTGTCACTTAGAAGTAAATAAGGAGATAAAATAAGTAGATAAAATAAGGTAATCTGTTTGTCTGTGTGGAATTTGTCAGGTGTCATAAGGTAAGATGACACCTTTCCATTGCATTGTATTATAATGAAATGAGTGATGCTACAATATTTGGTGATGTATTGATGCTGACTTTTAATGATTTACATATAAATGCTTTGACTAAATTATAAGATATAACCTGTATCGTATTGTAGTCGGCATGATGATTCAGGCATTGATGCAGTGAGTAAAAATATTTTCTTTTCCTTGCTGTAATCAGATGTTCAGTGTCATCTTAAGGAAAGTAAAAAAAAAAAAAAAATGTCTCAAAAGTGTCCTGATTGTATTACTGGTTTATTATTCTGTTATTCTGGTCCTCAGACATATCTTGTAGCCATAAAAAATAAGGAATTGCGCTAATACATGTGCAAAATAACATAAAAATCTTCAGTGAAAAAAATTATAATATGATATTAGGTGTAAAATTGAAAATAAAGATGGATGTGGGTAACAAATGATAATAGTCCACCTTAATTTCCCAATAAGTGAAAACTCAATATAATGTGTTAAGAACTCCAATTCGCCCAAAAAGGTGCAAAAAAAGTCCAAGTGATAATTCAATCAGTGACAGCAAAGGAGGGTCCACCACCAGGGATAGAAGGGGTTGCTCCTTACCAGATGGCCATGACCCGCCACTACAGAGGATCACAGCAAGCAGACAATCTTGTAACACAGAAATTGAGAACTTCTATCGGCATCCACCAGGGGTCATCTCACCGTCAGTCACACCAGCGAAACCAATGGCAGGGATACACCATAGAATATAAAAGGGGCTCACATAGTGTAAAACCATCAAGATTTATTTAAAAGTTAAAATCACAAAGTGAACACTTACAAAGCGTATGTAGATAAAAAGCCTTAAGTCCGGTTCCTTGGCCACAGGAGCACGGACAAACCCGTCCTGCTGGAATACAACACTGTTTGGGGGTGACGTCAGCGCGACGCCTGGCTCCGCCCTTTTTTTTACGCGTTTCGTGACATCATCACGTCTTCCAGGGGCACAGGCGGCGCACTGCGTCACCTCCTTAAATAATCCTAAAATAGAACCACGCCTCGCTATGGATTGCTGTATGCTGTGAGTCACCCAGGATGCTTCAAAGACTTCCGGCATCCGGATGCGCTTCACAGCACAAGCAATCAGCAAAGGCTGTGCTATTCTAACAGTCTATAAAAACCAATGCCTGTATTTAGACGAAATATACATCTAGATAGCAAACACATGAGTGAGCAATGTATACACACACAACGTACTCCATGCATATATATAGCCAAGTGCAAAACACATGAAACAAATAAACCATTTCTGCATAGAATGATGATGGTGCATTGGTAATGTATGACTAGAAAACCAAATGGTGATTTAAACCACTCAAACTTGAGAACTGGCGGGATCTGTTTGGCAAAACCGAAAACAAACTGATTAAGAGGCGAATTAGAAATATGAATAACTATATTCCGCCGCCTATCTAGAAACAAACTTACTTTTAAAACCGGAAATGGGATAAATAGTGGATAGTAGTCTCCAACCAACATTCCACATAGGTGCAACAGCGCCATCTAATGGTTGGGTCCCAAAAACACACTCAAGGGATATATCCTTTATTCAGCAACCCTAATGCTGCCTTCAAAACTAAGGCGGCATCTGATGTGTGGGTTGGGACTGTGGAGGAAAAGAGGGCTCGAGGGGGCTTCTATCCGGTAGTGCTGTGAATACATGATAGAAATTCTCCACCCCTCTAGGTCTGAGTGTTACAGAAACCGGAAGTGAAGTATTTCGTCGGTTGTAGTCTCCATCTGATTGTCCCCACCACTGCTCAATAGCACCACATAGTGGATAAATCTAAAAATACCAGAAATTCTCATGTAATGGGTCAAATCACCAAAAAGTCTCCATCGTGCTTAAAGCAACATCCAATGTATGTTTTGGGGATCACAGAATTAACAGAACCCAAAAATGTGAGAAAATTTACATAAAATAAAAAAATAAAAAATAAATATAAATAAAATGAAGAGAACTAAAATAAACTGGTATAGATCAACCAAAGATTGGGAAAAAAAAAAGACCAGTAAAAACTGGCAATGCCCCACAGGTGGTCCACAGCATAAGGACATATGAGTATGACATGTACTTTGGCCCTACAGATACAGAAAGCTAAATGCACTAGGAGTTGTTAATAAATGCATTTAAATCTGTATCCACATTTAACCCGAAAGGGGCATAAGTTCTTAATCTGTAAATCCAGGACATTTCGCATTTGGAGATTTCCCTCACAAGCGAACTCCCTCTCCAATGTGGTTTGTATTTGTCAATCCCAACATACAAAGTATTGGAGGGGTCCCCACCATGTACTTCATGGAAATGTCTCGACACAGGATGCTTGTCAAAGCCCCTGCGGATATTATTAATATGTTCGGTCAATCTGATCTTAAGGGCTCTCTTGGTCCTGCCCACATATTGCAATCTGCAGGGGCATTGTATAAGATAAACAACCCCTTCGGATGTACATGTTATAAATGGTTTAACTATATAACTATATCTTGTAGCCAGTGTTCCCGGAGATAATCATTTTAAACTAGGAAAGGGACCCTTATTTAGAGAAGGCAAACCACGGGTTTAAGTTTTAAGGTTTAATTTATATAACAAATTTGTGTTTCATGAAGGATTGACAGTGCAGGGAGTAATATCACTTATTCGAAGAGCAGGGGAGACTTATCAAGTCTGTCCCAGGTCTTTGAAGCATTGTGACATTAAGGGACGTTTTTACCAATTAAAATATGGGTAGAGCGTTAATAACACGTTCTTAAGGTAATACATAAATTGGTGAGGGTAACTTTTGATTAAAACATGTTATTTGAATATTTCTTTTTGCTACTGACATCTCTTGAAAATGGGAAGTCAGGTGCAAAATTTGGGCATTTGGCTTTTTGCCAACAGGGTTCAAGTACTAATATCTCACTGACCGTAATAGATAGTGGGGAATTGTTTGCGGCATTAGTACTACCGCAATTGAAGGCACTGTTTAAACCTGTTGGCACACTGCAAAAAAATAAAGAGACTCAGTATCTAATTAGTATGTTTAGAAAGAAATGTATGTTGTGGAGATCAGCTGGACCGAGGCTCCCTATAGTATCCTAGCCCATACATTGTTCATGATTGGTTTAGCAGAGTCATGGGATGGTAAATTAAGGGTTAAATCAACCTTCTCTATGCCTGTACCATGTGCCTAGAGGCTGCACGCGCTGTAGAGGGTCAGAGTACAAAACACGCAGTTTTAAAACAGGCAGCATACACAGAGGAAAAAGAGGAAGTAACTACGCAGTTAGTTATGCAAAGTTTTCCTTTCATGACTGTGGACGACGTCATGGTAATGAAACCTATTGATATTGAAGACATAAATCGTATTATTAAACACTGCCCTAAACCGACAACGTCAGCTTTGGGAGCTATAGCTTATTTAAAGAAAGATTATAAGGGTAGAAATGACACGCAAGAAGACATGAGGCTCATTACAGATAGTTTGGTGGGAACTACCTCCTCTTTGGATTGGACTAAAGTGCCTGCCATAAATGTCTTGGAGGCACCCACCATCAAGGCAGAGGCTTATTTACTAAACACTGTTGATGGAAGGAATAATATGTGAGAAGAGTTAGAGAAGGAAATGAAAAGAGCTTTCACTAACAAATCATCACTCCCCACTGCAGTAGCTTGCAAACAAAAATCATCAGAGTCAGTCTTGGAATTTTGGAAGAGATTCCAAGAAGTCTGGACACAAGAGGCCGGACTTAACACTCAAGATGAAATGCACAGTCTTTTAATACAGACTTATCTCAGTAACCTTGTCCCTAAATATGCACTCACTATGAGACAGCAGATGTCAGATCGGGCTACAAAGAGTATGACTGACTTTCAAAAAAAAACAAAAAAACGTTGGCTGAAAAAGACGCAGCGGGATGTTTTGACATCCCAAAACAAACACCAGTACCAACACATTATCAAAATGATTTCTCAGGAAATCAAAGGGGAAACTTTTATAAAAAGAGGGAGGGGGCAAGGACAAAGAGGGAGTTACATACAGAGAAAAAAAGGGTTTCTTAAAGAAAGGAATCTTAAGGGAAATTGTTTCGCCCTACAATACTCCCATTAACCCGGTAAAGAGGGCAAATGGTGACTATAGGTTTGTACAAGACCTAAGGGCCATCAATAGCCTAGTGGTGGCGATTGTCCCAATAGTGCCTCATGTGCCATCAATACTTACCGCCATACCATACGATGCAGAGTATTTTACTGTGATTGATTTAAAAAATGTTTTTTTTTTTCGTCCCTGTAGACGAGGAGACACGGCCACTGTACTCCAAGCCACCCTTGGGCCCTGGACTGCCCCTCATGGTTCTGTACTGTTGCAGTATGTTGATGATTTTTTGATTGGTAGTTTTTCAGAGGAGGACTCCCGAGCTGATAGCCTATCTTTATTGAAATGGTTACATGTATGTGGTCACAAAGTGTCTAAGAAAAAGTTACGATGGTGTTATAAAAAACAGTTGAATATTTGTGCTCACAAAAGGAGAAAGAAGAGTCAGTCACAAAAGAGCTGCGGCTCTGATGGGTCTGCCCCGCCCACTTAACAGGAAGGACATGCTTACCTTCCTAGGTATGATTGGTTACTGCCGCCAATGGATACCTGACTGTTCTTTCAGTGACAATATATTGAGACAAGCAACCCTCTCTGAAATGTCTGATACTGTAAAATGGTCTGATGAAATGTTAAATGCTTTTGCCATGTTGAAATGTGCAATGGTTACCAGCCCGAGCCTCGGCCTCCTTAAATATGGCAAAATGTTTCACTTGTTTGCCAGGGAAAATTACAGAACCATGGCGGGAGTACTGGCCCAGGAACATGGTGGGAGACTGCGCCCTGTAGTTTTTTTCTCAAAGATGGTCCCGGTGTGGGTTCAGGGCATGCCGTGTGTCTCAGAGCTCTAGCGCCCTGTGTGATGGTGGTTTGTGGCCACTTCTTTCACTCTGGGACACGACACCACACTTCACACCACCAACATAGTGTCAATCTTGTTGAAAAATGTACATACACAGTGTATGTCTGCTCAGAGTTTGAGCGGATATGAGGTGATTTTGCTGTCCAATCCAAAATTGCACATCAAATATGCTTCTCCCACTGCAGGCCCAGCACCAATTTTAAATGCCCTTTTAGGATTAAAAGGAGAACAGGATGAGGTTGTGCCAAAACATGACTGCATAAACCTCATTCACCAAGACACGTCACCCAGGTCTGATTTATCTTCCACAGCACTACCAGACACACAAAATGTTTTTGTGGATGGTTCTTGCTCTAGGCTATACTACACTGCAGAGCACACACAGGCCAACAGACAGAGATAGCCAGGGGAAATGAACAGGTCTGGCTGACTTTGCTGCTAAACAAGCTGCTATCTCACAGACAGCAGACATCCAAATTGCTATGCTGATACCTGACCTATCCCCGTTTGAACAGTCACTTGCAGAGAAGATAAGAAAGGCCACAGGAGAAACCTTTGCCAACTGGAGAAAGGTCCTCCCAGCAGTCCTGGCAGAAATACGTTTTTTGAAGTTTTGATGGGTAGACCTTTCCCCACAACATAGGCCAGAGTACCCTTAATGGTAGAAAAGGGAGATTTAGACTTAATACAGGAAGAATATGTAAGAAAACTGGTTGAAATATTGGATACAGTCAAAGAAATGTTGCTCGCACCTCTCCTTTTTCTTCACAGGAAGCTACTCACCTCTTCAAGGAGGGAGACACTGTGGTGGTCCAACAGCTGAACAGAAATAAGAAGCGAGAGTATCCCTTTGGACCTCCTACCACAGTGGTTGCAGAGATCAGAACAGCTATCCTGGTGGAAAACTGCCAGTCCTGGATCCATGTCAGCTGAGTGAAAAAGGTTGCCCAAAGCCCCAAGAGCAGGAAGGGGATCCTAAACACAGGAGGCCCTCAAGCAGAAGTCCAAGCAGATGAAGGAGGAGTTCCTGGAAAAGCAGGTCCGGCCAGAAAAGATGACCTCGCTTATTTCACAACATACTTCTGGGAAAGCATTTTGCCTCCTATTCCTGATCACCCTGATAGTGTTCCCGCCCACTTGGATCATCACTAACTGTATTTACCACCCTGAAAATTTGGGTGCCATTAAAAGTATTTGTGGGAACACACATACACAGGAGAACATTACAGTGATACAAGTTAGAAACAAGAGAGATATTGAGGATAATTTTGCTGATAAAATGCTTTTGCTAAAATTTAAATATGCTTATGCTCAGAAATGAGGATTTCAGTAATGTTGGATTTGTAGCAAATTGCACCCTAGCACTGTTAGGATACCATTAATGGCCATAAAACTGTGAGTGAACAAGAAAAAAAACCCAAATCTCGTCCTACCACCACTGCGCTCTGAATATTTAATAGTAACCTAATGCTAGCTGCCACTTTAAAAACAATGAAATTATATAGAAAATGTGGATCACCCCTAAGATCAAAACACAAGGAGATGAGGAGTGGTGCTCCCACCCTAAAGTGGGCTTGAGGTGAGTGATCACACCCCCTCTAATACAGTGAAAAAACCTAAACCACAATATTTAAAAGTGATGAAATGTGTAATCAAAACATACCCTCAAAGTGCTGCAAATAATTAATAAAGTCAATGGTAATGCCCACACAAAAAAGCATCAATTGCTAGTGTGATATACATATAAATGACCTAGTGATATAAAATAACATCAATAAGAATAATATATAAATTGCTACTAATGACACCTCGTGAAAAGTGAAAAAGTCCAGTATCGTAATGCTAGACACACGGAACCCTTCCAAAAATGAAGTGAAAAAAATCAATGTGAGGTGATTAAGAAAAAAAGTTGAATAATGAAGAAAAAAAATCCAAAAGTGCAGGTGTCTTCAATCTACAAATGCTGTTGCACCGTGTACACCACTCCTCAGTGACGTGATTCCACTCCCTTGTGAATTGCACACTCACCAGCTGATAAGGCCTCACACTCTCGTGCTTAGCCGGCAACACGCCTCAACCCACTATCATGGGGGTTAACATGCGACCACCGGTATCCACTGCTAAGTGAACCAAACACTTTCCTTGCGATAGTGGCTCCACATATAAAGGAAAAAATGCTCCAGATGGCGTAATAACGTTTTAAAACATTTCATTCCAAAATAAAACCCACACATATGCACTCACATGTTAAGTAAAATCACTGAGCACTGCACAGCAAAATGAAACTGTATAACAGCAAAGCACAGCAGAGCACGCAGTAACACTAGCACAGGACGGCCACAGCGGACCCAGGGAGTGTGAATGCCGGCGATCTTCTCACCCGTTTGCAGCTCACGTTCCTCAACTGGTCCCTGCTCCGTCAATCGTCAAATATCCCTCTAACAGATGTCTATGATTGCCATGTAGCCACGCCCCGACATGTTTCGTCACAGGGACTTAATCATGTTGTTGACGAAACACTTCGGGGCGTGGCTACACGGCAATCGTAGACGTCTGTTAGAGGGAGATTTGACGAGTGACGGAGCAGGGACCAGCTGAGGAACGTGAGCTGCGAACGGGTGAGACGATGCCGGCATTCACACTCCCTGGGTCCGCCGTGGCCGTCCTGTGCTAGTGTTACTGCGTGCTCTGCTGTGCTTTGCTGTGATACAGTTTCATTTTGCTGTGAAGTGCCTAGTGATTTTACTTAACATGTGAGTGCATATGTGTGGGTTTTATTTTGGAATTAAATGTTTTAAAACGTTATTACGCCATCTGGAGCATTTTTTCCTTTATATGTGGAGCCACTATCTCAAGGAAAGTGTTCGGTGCACTTAGCAATGGATACCGGTGGTCGCATGTTAACCCCCATGATAGTGGGTTGAGGCGTGTTGCCGGCTAAGCACGAGAGTGTGAGGCTTTATCAGCTGGTAAGTGTGCAATTCACAAGGGAGTGGAATCACGTCACTGAGGAGTGGTGTACACGGTGCAACAGCATTTGTAGATTGAAGACACCTGCACTTTTGGAATTTTTTTCTTCATTATTCAACTTTTTTTCTTAATCACCTCACATTGATGTGGACTTGGTTTGCTGTTTCATTTTTTATATGTTTTTTTCACTTCATTTTTGGAAGTGTTCCGTGTGTCTAGCATTACGATACTGGACTTTTTCACTTTTCACGAGGTGTCATTAGTAGCAATTTATATATTATTCTTATTGATGTTATTTTATATCACTAGGTCATTTATATGTATATCACACTAGCAATTGATGCTTTTTTGTGTGGGCATTACCATTGACTTTATTAATTATTTGCAGCACTTTTAGGGTATGTTTTGTTTACACATTTCATCACTTTTAAATATTGTGGTTTAGATTTTTTCACTGTATTAGAGGGGGTGTGATCACTCACCTCAAGCCCACTTTAGGGTGGGAGTGCCACTCTTCATCTCCTTGTATTTTGATCTTAGGGGTGATCCACATTTCCCATTAATGGCCATGCCTTTGAATATCATCCCCTTTTTAAAGGAAAGACTCCCCTTGATCTCATTAGTATCAGTAGAAGAACAAAAAATACCATTACCTTTCACATTTTTAGTAGAAGCCATAATCCTACTTGGTGTTTTAACTTAGGAAATTCCACTAGAAATGCTCACACTTGTAGTATGTGTTATCAGAAACAGACTGATTGCACAATCGTGACAAGGAAGTGAGATCATACAAATATGATCTAAGAGGGGATTGTAAGGATATTTTAGCTTGCTGTCCACCATTTTAAAAGACTGTATCCATTTTAGAATAATATGTATATGTGACATTTATGAGAAGTTAAGTTTCAATTTCTTATAAATGGCCTGACTTCTTTTAAATGATGTGCTAGCCCCTTTCCTGTTAGCCTTTTCCTGTTATTAGTTTCTATATGAGTTATTAATATTCTATTTTTGCTTGTTTTAAAACATCCTGTATGTCTGTATTTTTACCATATGTTAATAAAAGGGTTGGACATTTGTTGTGATGTCATTTTGGTTATATAAGTGGAAACACGGAAATAAATTGGGCAGATCATTGTGAGAACTGCATGTCTTGTATGCGTGTCATAACTTTCATCAGAATGGTCTCCAGATCTGAATGGGTTTGAAGGAACACTCTAGGCAGGATATCATACGAGGGTTCACTTGCTTTTATAACATCCATTCACCCCATCACCGCTCTCAGCTATCTAACAGCAAAAAAAGCCTGCAGTTGTGGGGATGCCTCCCATCGAGGCAGAGATTATCCTTTTTTTTTTCCTCGATCTGTTGGCGCCGTGATCGAAGAAGAATTGACATCATGGGACATTTATTTATTTCTTTTAAATAAGGGGGCTTCCAGATTCCAATAAGCCCCCAAGCCCGCAGACCCCCACAACCACCAGGCAAGGGTTGTGGGGAAGAAGCCCTTGTCCCCATCAACATGGGGAAAAGTTGTTTTGGGAGACCCCAAAACACCCTCCCCATGTTGAGGGCATGTGGCCTGGTACGGTTCAAGAGGGGGGCTCTCTCTCACCCCCCCCCCCCTTTTCCTATGGCCTGCCAGGTTGCGTGCTCGGATAAGGGTCTGGTATATATTTTGGGGGGATCCCCACACCATTTTTTTTAATCTTGGCACGGGGTTCTCCTTAATATCCATACCAGACCTGAAGGGCCTGGTAATGGACTAGGGGGGAACTCAGGCCATTTTTTTCCAATGATTTTTATCTATATTGCTGGCAATACATTACAGCCGCGAGCAGTTTTAACCACTTGCTTACTGGGCACTTAAACCCCCTCCTGCCAGATCAGCTTTCAGTGCTCTCACTCTTTGAACGACAATTGCGTGGTCATGTAACACTGTACCCACTGATGGGCACTAATATGCGACACTGATAAGGCGACACTGATGGGCACTGATAAGGCAGCACTGATGGCCACTGATAAGGCGGCACTGATAGACAGAATTGGTGGGCACCGATGAGGTGGCACTGGTGGGCACTGAGAGGTGGCATGGTTGGGTGGCACGGATGGGTGGTACTGATGGGTGGCACTGATGGGCACTGATGGGTGGCACTGAATGGCATTGATAGATGGCACTGAAGGGCACTGATGGGTGGCACTGATAGCTGGCACTGATGGGTGGCACTGATGGGTGGCAGTAATGGGCACTGGTAGGTGACACTGATAGTCAGCACTGCTAGATGGCACTGATGAAGCACTGATTGGCACCACTGGTGGGCATTGATCAGTGGCACTCTTGGGCATTGATAGGTGGCACTGATTGGTGGCACTGATATTCACTGGTGGGCACTGATTGATGGCACTGTGGGCACTGGCAAGTGGCACTGGTAGGCAGTACTGGTTGGCACAGATGATACAGCTGTGCCTCTTCCTCTTCAGGAACAATGTCGCTTCAACAGAAGCCATGATCTGCTTTTTTTTCCCCTCACGCTATTAGCGTGAGGAGAAAAAAGAACGTTTACCGAGCTTCTGTTTACATCACCTGATCAGCTGTCATTGGCTGACAGCTGATCACATGGTAAGGGGCCGGGATCAGTCCCTTAGCCCTATCTGTGATCACCTGAGTCTGACTCGGTGATCACAGTCCATGCAAAGGGGAGGACGTCTATTGACAGGTTAGGTGCATGCTTTGGCCAATCAGCAGTTGTCAATGCACTTTGATCTCGCAGTGCATTGACGGTTCACTGTTCATTATGGGGTGTTCCACGGGTGCAATTTCTGCGAATGCCCCACAATGTTCTAATTTCGCCGAACGGGCGAACACCCAATATTCAAGTCGAACATCGGGCTCATCCCTAACGTTTAGCAGTAATCAGCCAAATGATCATGCTGTAATTGTAACTTGCAATTTACTAAACAAGTGCAAAGTTAAGAGCAATAATGCAAAACATGTTTAGGGTAGTAAAAAAAAAAAATATGCATTCACTGCAAAATAATACAAAACTGATTATGGAAGGTGTGCAAACAAGGAACCTTTACTGCAATGTACCTATAGCTCAATCAGGGTAACATGTGGCCAGGGGCGGACTGACAACTCATGGGGCCCCCGGGCAATAGGAGACCATGGGGCCCCCCCTGTGTCCCTGCCACACTGCCCACATTACATACATTGGTCTCTACCCCCTTTAGCTGCAGAGGCAGCAGCTGAGAATGTACACATGCTGCAGCAGGAATTATACCCCCTGTTGCTTTTGGTGGGTGATCGTAACCCAATCAAGTAAATAGGGCCACTCTGCAAACACCCAGCAACCATGTGTAATGCACGCAGTAGCAGCATGCTAGTGTGGGATCCAAGGGATTAAAGCAGGTTATGTGATGAGGCAATACAACACCTCCTTATAGCCTGCTTTAGCCGCTTGGTCGCTGTACTGCATAAGGTTGCACAACCTTTGCAGAGCAAGCCCCATGCCAAGCGTGACAGGGTGTATAATTTCTGCTGAGGCTGCAACATGTGTACACCCCTGGACCCCTAGGATGGAAGCAGAGAGGGGCAAAGGCTGCGGACATGATACAGGAGGCGGACAGAGGCTGCGGACATACTGCAGGTGGACAGAGGTTGCGGACCTACTACAGGAGGTGGACAGAGGCTGCGGACATACTGCAGGTGGACAGAGGTTGCGGACATACTGCAGGAGGTGGACAGAGGCTGCGGACATACTGCCGGAGATGGACAGAGGCTGCGGATATACTGCAGGAGGTGGACAGAGGCTGCGGACATACTGCAGGAGGTGGACAGAGGCTGCGGACATACTGCAGGAGGTGGACAGAGGTTGCAGACATACTGCAGGAGGTGGACAGAGGCTGCGGACATACTGCAGGAGGTGGACAGAGGCTGCGGACATACTGCAGGAGGTGGACAGAGGCTGCGGACATACTGCAGGAGGCGGACAGAGGCTGCGGACAAACTGCAGGAGGTGGACAGAGGCTGCGGACATACTGCAGGTGGACAGAGGTTGCGGACATACTGCAAGTGGACAGAGGCTGCGGACATACTGCAGGTGGACAGAGGTTGCGGACATACTGCAAGTGGATAGAGGTTGCAGACATACTGCAGGAGGTGGACAGAGGTTGCAGACATACTGCAAGTGGACAGAGGCTGCGGACATACTGCAAGTGGACAGAGGCTGCAGACATACTGCAAGTGGACAGAGGCTGCGGACATACTGCAAGTGGACAGAGGCTGTAGACATACTGCAAGTGGACAGAGGCTGCGGACATACTGCAGGTGGACAGAGGTTGCGGACATACTGCAAGTGGACAGAGGCTGCGGACATACTGCAGGTGGACAGAGGTTGCGGACATACTGCAAGTGGACAGAGGCTGCGGACATACTGCAGGTGGACAGAGGTTGCGGACATACTGCAAGTGGATAGAGGTTGCAGACATACTGCAGGAGGTGGACAGAGGTTGCAGACATACTGCAAGTGGACAGAGGCTGCGGACATACTGCAAGTGGACAGAGGCTGCAGACATACTGCAAGTGGACAGAGGCTGCGGACATACTGCAAGTGGACAGAGGCTGTGGACATACTTCAGGAGGTGGACAGAGGTTGCAGACATACTTCAGGAGGTGGACAGAGGTTGCAGACATACTTTAGGAGGTGGACAGAGGTTGCGGACATGATAGTGTCCTCCTCACCCCCTCACAGTAGCCTCCTCCTCTGTCCACCATATTACTTCTCCGCATCATCAGTGCTGTGTCCTCCTCCTGTGCCACTTTCACCTCTCCACAGATCAGGGCAGCACTGTGCTGCCCTGACCTGTGGAGAGGTGAAATGGGCACAGGAGGAGGACACAGCACTGATGAGGTGGAGAAGTAATATGATGGTAATATGATGGTGGACAGTGGACAGAACACATCAGTCTCTGTCCCTCCCCTGCATGCCACAGCTTCACCCTTTACTGCTTCCGGGCTCCCAGCGATGTCCCCCGTTCTCACTCCCCACAGTTTTACTCTCCTCAGTCCTCACCCCTGCTCGGCTCCTCTGTCTGTACCTGCCATAGTGTGTCCCGAGCGTCTATTCGAAAATGGCGCCGTTAGGCGCCATTACGTTACTGCGCATGCGCTGCCCGGCCGAGCGCGGACGAGCTTTCACGAGCCCGGCTGGCTTCGGAGCGGCGCATGCGTAGTTCCATGGCCGGCTCGCGGCCATCTTTTTTACGGGCACCGATGCCCATAACGGAGTTTAACGGGCAGCCCCAAACAGGCGGTTGGCAACACTGTGGGGCCCCCTGCTGGACACCGGGCCCTCGGTCGGCGCCCGAGTGACCTAATGGTCAGTCCGCGCCTGCATGTGGCTGCATATCATAGTCTCTATAGGACCCTATAATAGTCTCCAAATTGTGGGCCACAGGGGCACTATTTCTCCCACTGCTATCGGGTAATATTACTTCCACTGACACCAACAATGGTGTAATATTACTTCCACTGACACAAACGATGGGGCACTATTCCTCCCATTGTCACAAGAATGGGGCACATATCAGTACTGTCTTCAACAATGGGGCCGTATTTCTCCCACTGATATAAATCATTGAACACTATTCCTCCCACTGACACCAGTGATGGGGCAATATTCCTCCCACTGACACTAATGATGAGGCATTATTGCTCCCACTAATACGAATGCTATGCGACCCTATTCTTCCTCTTCCTGGGAGTCTTAAGCCACATACACACGATCGGACTTTCCAACAAAAAAAAACATGGAATTTTGTCCGAAGGGTGTTGACTCAAGCTTGTCTTGCATACACACGGTCACACAAATGTTCGCCAACAATTACAAACGTAGTAAGGGCTCCTTCTGCTAATCTTGTGTTTTTCTCATGTTAGTAGAAGTTTGGTGAGTGACGATTCGTGCTTTTCAGCCTCGTGCTTTTCAGTTAATTTCTGCTTTTCAGGTTGTGCTTGTTTTCCGGTCGCTTCTGATTTTCAAGTCGTGCTTGTCAGGTCCTTTCTGATTTATGTGCATTCTGTCAGTTCATTCTGAGCAGCCGTTGGTTTACTAGGCATGTGGCGTTCTCATCCGAGAGATCATGCTATTGTTGGGCTTGGAGTTATTGCTATGACCCAAGTCCAGTCGAGGAACGGGGGAGGAGGAGTTCTTGGACCAAGAATTGGTTGCTTAATCATGACCAATTCTGTCATATGCCTTTGCTGCAGGAGCTCCAGGAGAATAATCCTGATGATTTCAGGAATTATCGCTGGATGACAGACCCCGTCTTTTACCGTCTATTGGCTTTGCTGTCCCCTTATATTACGAAGCAGGACACCTGCATGCGGCAAGCCATCTCTCTTGAGCAAAAGCTCGTCGCCACCTTGTTGCCGACCGCCTCACGCTGATATACATCAGCAGAATGGCACGGACAGGCAGAATCACGTACCTGTACGTGATCTGCCTCCCGTGGGCGGGGGGTCCAATCGGACCCCCCGGTGCCCGAGCGATCAGAGGTGAGGGGGAGGCCATCCATTCGTTGCCACCCCCTCGCGATCGCTCCCGGCTAATGAAATCCTTCCCCTGCCTCTGTAATGTAAACAGAGGCAGAGGAAGTGATGTCATCCCTCCTCGAGCCGGTGTTTTCGTTCCGGTGCCGAGGAGAGAAGACATCCAAGTAAGTGCACCAACACTACACTTTCAGTAGAACACACTAGGCACACTTTTCACCCCTAATCACCCCCCGATCACCCCCCTGTACCCCCTGTCACAGTGACACCAATAGCAGTTTTTTTTTTTGCATTGGTGTCAGTTTGTGACAGTTATAAGTGTTAGGGCAGTTAGGGTTAGCCCCCTTTAGGTCTAGGGTACCCCCTTTAGGTCCAGGGTACCCCCCTAACCCCCCCCTAATAAAGGTTAACCCCTTGATCACCCCCCGTCGCCAGTGTCACTAAGCGATCGTTTTTCTGATCGCTGTATTAGTGACACAGGTGACGCTAGTTAGGGAGGTAAGTATATAGGTTCGCCGTCAGCGTTTTATAGCGACAGGGACCCCCATATACTACCTACTAAAGGTTTTAACAACCTGATTGCCCCCTAGTTAACCCTTTCACCAGTGATCACCGTATAACTGTTATGGGTGACACTGGTTAGTTAGTTTGTTTTTTATAGTTTATTATAGTTTCAGGGCACCCGCCGTTTATTTCCTAATAAAGGTTTAACCCCCTAATTGCCCGGTGGTGATATAAGTTATGTTTTTAGGGTCAGATAAGGTCTGCGTCACCCCAGGCAACGTCAGGTTAGCGCCAGTACCGCTAATACCCACGCACGCAGCATACACCTCCCTTACTGCTATAGTATCTGAACAGATCAATATCTGATCTGATCAGATCTATACTAGCGTCCCTAGCAGTTTAGGGTCCCCATAAACACAGTCTTAGCGGGATCAGCCCAGATACCTGCTAGCACCTGCGTTTTCCCCCTTGGCCCGGCCCTGCCCAGCCCACCCAAGTGCAGTATCAATCGCTCACTGACACTTACAAAACACTAAGCACGCATAACTGCAGCATTCGCAGAGTCAGGCCTGATCCCTGCGATCGCTAACAGTTTTTTGGTAGTGTTTTGAATCAGTCGCTAACAGTCAGGAGCTTTTTTGCCTGTGAGTCTCACTAGTGTACCCCTAAATTTAGAGCCCAAAATGGCAAATCGAAGGTACACTAGTGAAGAGGCCTACACGTTTCTGAGCATGACAGATAGTGAAGAGGAAGTCACTCATCTGTCAGATTCAGGCTCAGAATACGATCCTGTAGAGGACAGCGGCTCCATGACAGATAGCTCTGACGACGGAGTTGTGGTCCCTGCCAAGGTCAGGCGTACCAGACCCCAAACTCTGTCCTTGATGTGCAAGAACCGCAGGTCCCTCGTATGGAGCAGAGAAGTACTAGCGCCGCTATTCCTTCTGGTGAACTGGCAAGCACCAGCGGCCTAGTACACCCTGGTCGTACATCCAGCACTGCAGTATCACGTGGTGACGTGGCGAGTCCAATAAGTGCAGTTCAAGCTGGCGAGGTGGCAAGCACTAGTAGTGTCCTGCTGCCACCAAGAAGATGAACACAGGCCCGTCGTGCCCATAGTGCCCTTCCTGCTGCATTCGCCAATCCAAATTGGGAACCCACCACTTCTGCAGCACCCGTACTTCCCCCATTCACTGGCCAACCCGGAATTCAGGTGGAAACAGTTGATTTTTCGCCACTGGATTTTTATTCGCTGTTTTTCACCGAAGATCTCTATAGATCTATTGTGGACCAAAGCAATTTATACGCTGGTCAACACATCGCCACTATTCCCCAGTCCTCCCTTGCCAGAGAATGGAGACCAATTACGGTCTCCGAATTTAAGATCTTTCTGGGCCTTTCCCTCAACATGGGCATAAATAAAAAGAGTGAGTTGCGGTCATATTGGTCCACTGATCCAATTTACCATATGCCCGTGTTCTCTGCCTCCATGACCAGGGCACGATACGAGCAGATTTTGCGGTTCATGCACTTCAACAACAATGAACTCTGTTGTCCTCGTGGAAACCCTGAATACGATCGGCTCTACAAAATTTGGCCCCTCGTAAACCACTTCAACCAGCGTTTTGCAGACTTGTTTACTCCCCATCAAGTTGTCTGCGTTGATGAGTGCCTGATTAAATTTTCTGGCCGCTTGTCATTCAAACAGTACCTTCCCAGCAAGCGTGCCAGATACGGGGTCAAGATGTATAAGCTCTGTGACAGGGCCACAGGCTATACATGTAGTTTTATGGTTTATGAAGGCAAAGATAGTCATGTAGAGCCGACAAACTGCCCTGACTACATAGGAAGCGCTGGCAAGATTGTGTGGGACTTTGTGTCACCCTTATTCGGAAAGTGGTACCACTTGTACGTGGACAATTATTACACGAGCGTGCCACTTTTTAGTCACCTTTTTGATCAACAGATTGGAGCATGTGGCACCGTGCGACCTAATCGCCGGGGCTTTCCCCAGCGGCTTGTAGATTCCCATCTTAGGCTGGGGGAGAGAGCCTGCTTGAAGTGTAATAACTTGCTCGCTATGAGTTGGAGTGATAATAAGAATGTTTTCGTTCTTACCTCCCTTCATGCAGACATGACGGTCCAAATTACTACGGCGACTGGTGTTGTGGAGAAACCTCTTTGTGTCCACGAATATAACCAAAATATGGGAGGGGTGGACCTCAATGACCAGTTGTTGGCGCCGAACCTAGTTGCCCGTAAGGCCAGACGCTGGTACAAAAAAGTGTCTGTTTATTTATTTCAATTGGCTTTGCTGAATGCTCATGTGCTATACAGAGCTTCAGGATGGACTGGATCCTTCCTTAAATTCCAGGAAGAGATCGTCAGAGCCCTTCTGTTTTCCAGACGGTGCTCCACCTCACCTTCCCCAACCAAATTCAGTAAGCCGGCTGCATGAGAGGCATTTTCCTTATGTCCTCCCGAGTACCCCTACCCGACGAGCCCCCCAAAAAAGATGTTGTGTCTGCAGCAAGTGCGGATATAGGCGTGATACCCGGTATTATTGTCCCTCCTGTCCTGACAATCCTGGTCTATGCATTGGTGAATGTTTTGAACGCTACCATACACTAGTTGAGTATTAGCGTAGGGTACAGCACTGCACAGACTAGGACACACTTTCACAGGGTCTCCCAAGATGCCATTGCATTTTGAGAGACCCAAACCTGGTACCAGTTACAAAAGTTAAAGTTACTAAAAAAAGTGTAAAAAAATAAAAATAAAAAAAAATAAATAAAAAATAAAAACACAAAAAAAATAAAATAAAAAAACCAAAAATAGTTGCCGTTTTATTGTTCTCTCTCTCTTTATTCTCTCTCTATTGTTCTGCTCTTTTTTACTGTATTCTATTCTGCAATGTCTGCAACTTTAATTCCAATAGTTTTTTATTGAATTTTTAGTAAATAAATGACATAGAATAAAGTATAATACATTCACTGAGAGTTGTCACAATTTTGTTACTTCCAAAGTACAATTTTGAAGCAAGTATAATTATAAATATACATTATAATATAGCTTGAGGAATTAGATATGTCAGGGATGCTACCCCCCAGACACCCCCTTGGGAACTAACTGTGTCCAGTAGGGAGTAGGTTTCACAGCCCCACCATATCCTGTTAGTTCTAGTTTTCAATCAACACATAGGAATATTCCATACTTGCATGTTGTATCTCTATCTTGACAACTTTTAAGCAGAATCATAAAAGAAATAGTAACAGAACTTTTTAACTCGTATCCGCAGTTAGAAAATTTATGTCTATTGACCAACCATAATGTATTGGCTTGTTGTATATATATCAGTGTACCGTAGATCATTAAGGTTTTTATTTAGAAATATTTGGATAAATAAATTATTTAATCATTTATCTTTCCCATAGAAGTTAAGACCTAAGTTATTTGGATACCATGTAATCCAGGAATTCCATACAGTAGAAGCCTGGTTAAAATTCCCCCTACTACGGGCAAATTGTATTTCATATGCACTGTGTGTATTCATTATTCTTAGGGTTTCCGCTATTAAAGGTGGGCTAATCTCCTTCCAATGTCTAACTATAGTGAGTCTAGCTGCTAATAGTAAATGAGATACTACTGTTCTCAGTGGTGCGGGTATTAAATCTATTCCTAGCGACAGAAGTGCCATACCTGGGGTATATGTAGCTTTAGTGCCTGAGATTTGTTCTATTGTATTGAACACAAGGGTCCAATACCTTTTAAGGCGTGGACAGGACCACAGTATGTGAATCAATGTACCTCTATGACCACAGTTTCTCCAACATTCAGGAGAAGCTGCATTTGCAAATTTGAAAATTCTATGTGGGGTGAGATACCACCGCAATAGTATTTTAAAGTACAGTTCCCAAAGGTTGGCACTTCTTGTGGAGTTATATGTAACTCTAAATGCTTTTGTCCACTGTTCTTCTGTGTAGGTCCTCTCTAAGTCCCTTTCCCACGCTATATTATTAGTAGTTTTGCAGAAAGAATGTTTATCTTGTAGGTACTTATAGAGTAATGATGTTCCTTTTTGGGTCGATTTGGTACTAGTGTAAAAGAGAGCTAATTTCCAAGGTAGTTGGTTGATTAATTTGCAACTCTTTTTGTCTAAGAGGTGGGATATCTGGATGTATTTGTAGGACTCGGAGGCTGGTATGGAATATTCGATCTGTAATGATCTGAATGATTTCAGTGTTGGTCCTATAAAAGGTCCTCTAAAAGGAGTGTTTTACTTGTACACCAGTTAGTTAGCGATAAGTCAGGAATAACATGTTCTAATGCCGTGATTGGGAATTTTAGGAGAATTTGTGGGTCTTCTTGAGTTATATTTGTAAGTAAGTATTTCCAGGAATCCACAGACGCCTGTATGGTAGGTGCATCTAGTGAAGTTTTTGTATAGTGATGTGGGCTGGAAATCAGGTAGTTATATAGGTTCCCCCCTTGGATTTGTGCACTTTCTAGATCCGACCATAATGTGGTGGTGTTTTGCGGGAACCAGACTTTTACTTGTGTAAGTATGGTAGCTACATAATAATCTTTTATAGATATATGTCCTATCCCTCCCATTTGTTTAATTTTAATAAGTTTGTTGAAAGCACAACGTGCTTTTTTACCTGCCCATAAATACCTGTTGACTGTGAGTTGGGCTTGTTGGAAGAAGGAGTGTGGAACAGGTATTGGTAGGGTCCTAAATAGATATAAAAATTGTGGTAGAATTTGCATTTTGAATGCCGCTAATCTGCCTGACCATGATAGTTCGAACTTTTGCAATTTGTCAAGTTTATATTTCAAGGAATCTAAGAATGGGGTGTAGTTTTCTTTGACTAAATCTGAGGCTTTAGGTGTAAGAGTAATCCCTAGGTATGCAATGCCTTTTTCTTTCCATCTATATGGGAACTAAGAAGTAATGCTTTGTTTCACTTTTTCTGTAAGACCCAGACCTAGTAGATAGGATTTGGTGTCATTTACTTTATAGTAGGATATAGCATTAAATAAATGTAGAGCATCGTGAACCGAAGCCAGAGAGGACGGAACGTCTGTGAGAATCAAAATAATATCGTCCGCAAATAGACTTATGGTGTGCATTTTGTTCCCGCTTGTTAATCCTTTTATTTTGGGGTGTTGACGGATATATGCTGCCAAGGGTTCCATTAAGAGATTAAAAATTAGTGGGGATAGTGGGCATCCTTGGCGCGTCCCATTTGTAATTTTAAATGGGGTTGAGAGCATACCAGATATGTAAACCTGAGCTGACGGTGTTGTGTATAGTGCCATAATAGCTTGGTATATTTGACCCTTGAAACCAAACTTAGTCAAAGCGTGTTCTAGGTATGTCCAGTGGATCCTATCGAACGCCTTCTCTGCATCCAAAGCAAGGAGCAGAGAAGGCGTTCCAGTTTTATTGGCAGAATATATAAGATTGATCAGGCGTCTGGTTGCATCCGCCGTTTGGCGCCCTTTGGTGAAACCAGATTGGTCAGGGTGGATTAATGATGGCAGAAGATCAACTATTCTACTGGCTATTAGTTTGGCATATAATTTTAAATCATTGTTAAGCAATGATATTGGGCGGAAGTTTTGAGGGGTGTCTGGATCCTTCCCCGGCTTCGGCAATGCCACAATCATCGCTTTCAACATTTCAGAGGGGAATGAGGAGGTGGAGGCAGCTTGGTTAAATATTTCAGTGAGTCTGGGTGACAGTATTTCCTTAAACGTTTGGAAATATTCTCCTGTAAATCCGTCAGGTCCAGGGGATTTATTTTTTGGTAATGAATCTATCCCATCAGACATTTCTTGTGTCGTAAAAGGGGAGTTCAATGTTTCAATTTGATTTTCTGTAAGATGAGGTAAATTTATTTTGCTGAGAAATTTGGAAATAGAATCGGATGATGGTTGAGTTACTTGAGGATCTTTACTCAGGTTGTACAAAGATCCGTAGTAAGTGCTAAAGGCGTCTGCTATTGCTTGGGGGTGGTATAATTTTCCCTGAGTTTCTGGGTGAATAATGCAGGGAATTTTAGTTTTATGTCTAATGCCTCGTAGCCGGGTTGCCAATAATTTCCCTGCCCTATTTCCAGTGGCATAATATGTCATTTTTAACCTCCTGGAAGATTTTTCAAAATCATCCAACAGTATAAGCCGTAAATCATGTCTCAGCTTGGTTATTTCTTCGGTTATTTTATTATTGAAATTGGCTTTGTTTTGTTCTTCTAACGTTTTGATTTGCTTGGAAATATCCAATATACGCTGCCCCCTCCTCCTCTTAGCCCTAGCTCCTAATTTTATTAAAAGACCCCTCATAAACGCCTTATGCGTGTTCCAGGTAACAAAAGGGTCATTAACTGAACCTACATTGTGTTCAAAAAATTCTTTCAGATCCCTTTTTAAAGCAGACCTGGAAGGATCATCCTGAAAAAGGTGTGGATTGGCTCTCCATATAAAGGTGGCACTGCTAGCGGAGTTGTCATTCACCAACAGTGAGACCGACGCGTGATCCGACCAGGTAATGCTATTGATTTGAGATGCTTTGATTTTAGTTAACAGCCACCTATCTGTCAGAAAAAGATCTAGTCTAGAATACATTTTGTGGCTAGCAGAAAAGAAGGAGTAGTCCCGTTCTGAAGCATGAAGACATCTCCATGCGTCATATACGTCATATGACTTCAATAGTGGTTGAAGTGTTTGGGATTTCCTCTTAGTTATTGAGCTAGAGTCCATGCTGGAATCCGGTGGTAGGTTAAAGCCCCCGCAGAGGATCAGGTGACCTTTTTGTATTCGAAGTGCTTTTTTCAATAATTTATGAAGAAACCGGGTTTGGTGAGTATTAGGGGCATATACGTTCACCACTGTGTAAGTGGTATTATTGATATCACATATTAAAATGAGGTATCTGCCTTGTGTATCTTGTATTTCTTCATGAAGATGAAAAGCTACCGTGTCCTTTATTGCTGTGAGGACTCCTCTTCTTTTGGTATTAGAATTCGCAAAAAATATGTGCGGGAATTTAGGATGAGAGCATGTAGGTTGGGCCTGCTTTTTGAAATGTGTCTCCTGTACACAAAATATGTCCCCTTTATGTTGAATTGCTTCAGCCCACATGGATCTGCGTTTGGCTGGATGATTAAGGCCTCTAGCATTGACTGTGAGAAAAGTTATAGGCATCTATTGAGAGTAGGATTGGTTGCGTAGTGAGGTATGTGTATGTAACACTTACATTTGGTGGTTAGCTTGTCAGGATGTATCTTGATGCACCTGAAGATTAGGAGGATGAGGGTGCAGTAGTTCTGCTGTACGGCTTGGTCAATCTTGAGGTGGATGTCCAAATTCTGCGGCTGCGGATATAACTGATAAGTAACTAAAAAGAAAAAAAATGGTAAAACAGAACAAGGAACAATGAATAGGTCCTTACGACCTGGGTGTGACAATAAGTCACTCATGTTGTAATCTGGGGTTAACAGTTCAGCTTAACAGATAGTACTTCTGTTTCAGGGGACAGTTATATGTAACCTGTCTTGGTTTTCCTTTGGTTAGGAGTGTTTGCGGGCATTCTTGGTTGTGACCAGGTTCCAATCCTCAGCTAAATGATCAGGGCTTTTGGCGTGGCGGTCATTATGCTTATCCTCTGGGATAATATGCTATTTTTGAAGTAAGAGCAGTCCTTTGGCGAGATTGTCCACTACATGTTCCCTGCCATCCCTTGTTATGATCAATTTTGTAGGGAATCCCCATTTATATGCGATTTTATGGTTCCTCAAAGACTTTGATATTGTATTGAGGTTCAGTGGCGTCTCCAGCTTTCATATTTAGGGGGGGCACATGGGGGGACAGGGACAAAAATAGGGGGGCAATATAAAATGCATATATATATATATATATATATATATATATATATATATATATATATATATATATATATATATATATATATATATATATATATATAGCTATATATAGATATATATAGATAGATAGATAGATCTATCTATCTATATATATTTTATCTATCCTGGGGCCCTTTACCCCTTTACTACGATCCCACAACGGCCCTTTCACATGTTCTGCAGTGAGCTCCCTTCCTACTGTATTGGGCCCCCCCCAGGGTGACAGAGAACAAGAGATATATGTCACCAGCATACCAAGAAAATATAAGGGTCCAAAGCAGTGGGAGAACTATCAGGGTTGCAAAGGTTGTCTTGCCACCGGGCCCTGGTGTTCTGTCACTGTGGGGTTCCCCAGCCTCCTCTTGCTGTCCTGCCCCTGCTATTGACAGCGCTGGTCTGGCATTTCTTGGAATTTACAGGCTGGTTCTCCTGTCCTAAGGACGGGAGAAATCAGTCTGTTTTTTTAGTAACTGAGAGTCCTGGTGGAGTCCTTCCTGCAACTCACTCTTCTCCCTGCCAATGAGGATGCAGGGGAAGGAGCAGATCGGGCGGCCATGGCTGTGTGAGCGCTTGCATTATGCAGTGTCAGCGAGCAGAGGGAGGGGGGAGGAATCACCCGCAGGAGCTGACTGGGGACGTTCTCCCTCTCAATAGAGACTGTGTTACCCCAGCGGTGGCCCGAGTAAGATGCGGCACATCCGATATGAATACAAACAAAAAGAAATTGCCTTTTTGTAAAAAAAAAAAAAAAAAAAAAATTTTTTTGGGGGGGGGGCACATGGTGGGGCCCAGCATAATGTTGGGGGGGTCAGGGCTCCCTCTGGCCCACGCCATTGTTGAGGTTCCTCCTTTTCTGTAGAGTGAATTGGGACAGGTCTGCAAAGAATTGTAGGTCTTTGTACTGTGGTGGAAAGAGGTCTTTGCTGCGTGCAGCCGACATCAGGCATTCTTTCATTTTGAAGAAATGTAACCTGAGTATAACATCTCTGGGTATGTTGTCTGGTAGGTGGGCTGGCTTAGGTAAGCGGTGGATCCTGTCCACTGTTATGTCCAGGTCTGATAACTCTGGGATTATAGTCTGAAATAATTGCGCTGTATAGGTGCGGAGGTCAGATTGTTGAATTGATTCAGGGACCCCCCTTATTTTCATGTTATTCCTCCTGGAGCGGTCTTCGATGTCAGCCATTTTAGCTTTAATGGCGTCCAGCTCATCAGTGTTACTGTCATGGGCATCCACAAGGTCATTAATGGTGGTCGCAAACTCCCCCATTTTATGCTCTATGTGATCTACTCTGGCCGTAGTATCTCTCAGTTCCACTCCAAATTTATGGACACATGATAGCATGTCAGCGTGTAGCGAGCTTCTGAGAGACACTAACATGTCCTTAAGGGTGGTATCCAGGACAGGTTGATTGTTAGTGGGGAATAGATCAATTGAGTCAGGGAGGTCTCTGGTGTCCTCCCCTGAGTCTAGGCCTTGTGTCATGTCCTGGCTTGCATCGAAGGCATCCAGCCTTACCCTTGCTTTTTCTGGGCTCCCGGAGGTAGGAGTGTGAATCGGAGACTGTGTGCTCCTTTGTGGGGCATTTCTTTTTTGTGGATTACTTTTCCCTTGACTATATTGAGGAGTACTAGACATACCTCGTTCTTTCTGACCGCCGCCATCTTGCTTAGGCCCGAGCGGATAGTATTCGGTAAGTTTTTGCGGCTTACGGGGCTCTTTATTCCTCTGCAGCATGTTCATTCGGTTCACCGGGACGAGCTGCGGGTCCGCTGGTATATGTTGTGCCTTTCTGCCGTGTATAACAGGTGCTGTGTGCCGTTTTTTCCCTGAATGCAGAGGAGCTCAGCTAGTGAACGTCCATCTCCTTCTGCTGCAAGCTCCGCCCCCTTGTCTGCAACTTTACTGTGTTTTATTGGTAACCATTTTTTTGTTTTCAGGTACGCCATTCAGCTGCAGAGCGGATTTATTTATCTTGACAGCAACAGCGTTTGCTCCCACGATATATAAAGCCGTGACTCCAGCGCTGACGGAGGTGATTTCACCACCACAGTTACATACTTCAGCATTTATGCCGAAGCGTGGGGGCAGCAGTGGGTGGAGGAGAGATTTGCTCCTGCCTTTTGCGGGAGGATGCCCCCATGCTTCGGCATATATATATTTTAGGCACAGGTTGCATTAAATGTTTTATTTTTTACTATGTTTTTTTTTTATTTGCTTTGCGGGTATGGTAAGTTTTACTGTTATACTGGAATATTACTTTGTTTTATTGTTAACCATCATTTGCTTAGCAGGTACGCCATTCAGTTGCAGCGCAGATTTATTTATCTTGACAGCAACAGTGTTTGCTCCCACGATATATAAAGCCGTGACTCCAGCGCTGTCGGAGGTGATTTCACCACCACAGTTACATACTTCAGCATATATGCCGAAGCGTGGGGGCAGCAGAGGGCGGAGGAGCGATTTGCTCCTAACTTTTGCGGGAGGATGCCCCCATGCTTTGGCATATTTATACGGTGCATGTATGCCCATCATTAGAAGTGGGTGGATGAAGGGAGGTATTCTAATGGTGAGCATACCCACCGATCAATCTCTTTTTTTCGTTGAGCCCACAGACTGCATGAAAAAAAAGTTTACAATATATGCCCAACAAGGCCCAGCAACTTACTGGTATGTTGCTGGACTTTGAGTGGTTATACCAGAATGATGCTTGCAGGTTTAGGAAACATCTTTGTATCATTCTTTTCAGCCAGCGGTCGGCTTTCATGTAAAATCAATCCTAGTGGCTAATTAGCCTCTAGACTGCTTTTACAAGCAGTGGGAGGGAATAATCCCCCCCCACCGTCTTTCATGTTTTTCTCTGGCTCTCCTGTCCCAACAGGGAACCTAAGAATGCAGATTCAGACAGTTGACCATAGAGCTGATCAGAGTGGCTCCAAACATCTCTATGGCCTAAGAAACCGGAAGCTACGAGCATTTCATGACTTAGATTTCGCCGGATGTAAATAGCACCATTGGGAAATTGGGAAAGCATTTTATCACACCGATCTTGGGAGAGATCTAGGGTCTAATAGACCCCAGTTTTTTCAAAAAAGAGTACCTTTCACTACCTATTGCTATCATAGTGGATATTTACATTCCCTGAGATAACAATAAAAATGATTAAAAAAAATAAAACATGAAAGGAACAGTTTAAAAATAAGATAAAAAAGCAAAAAAAAAAAGCAAAAAAAAAAAAAAAAGCACCCCTGTCCCCCCCTGCTCTTGCGCAAAGGCGAACGCAAGCATCGGTCTGGCGTCAAATGTAAACAGCAATTGCACCATGCATGTGAGGTATCACCGCGAAGGTCAGATCGAGGGCAGTAATTTTAGCAGTAGACCTCCTCAGGCTTTTAAAAATGTATTTAGTTTGTCGCCACTGCACGTTTGTGCGCAATTTTAAAGCATGTCATGTTTGGTATCCATTTACTCGGCCTAAGATCATCTTTTTTATTTCATCAAACATTTGGGCAATATAGTGTGTTTTAGTGCATTAAAATTTAAAAAAGTGTGTTTTTTCCCCAAAAAATGCATTTGAAAAATCGCTGCGCAAATACTGTGTGAAAAAAAAAATGAAACACCCACCATTTTAATCTGTAGGGCATTTACTTTAAAAAAATATATAATGTTTGGGGGTTCAAAGTAATTTTCTTGCAAAAAAAAATTATTTTTTCATGTAAACAAAAAGTGTCAGAAAAGGCTTTGTCTTCAAGTGGTTAGAAGAGTGGGTGATGTGTGACATAAGCTTCTAAATGTTGTGCATAAAATGGCAGGACAGTTCAAACCCCCCCCCCCAAATGACCCCATTTTGGAAAGTAGACACCCCAAGCTATTTGCTGAGAGGCATGTCGAGTCCATGGAATATTTTATATTGTGACACAACTTGCGGGAAAAAGACAAATGTTTTTTTTTTTTGGAACAAAGTTGTCACTAAATGATATATTGCTCAAACATGCCATGGGAATATGTGAAATTACACCCCAAAATACATTCTGTTGCTTCTCCTGAGTACGGGGATACGACATGTGTGAGCCTTTTTGGGAGCCTAGCCGCGTACGGGGCCCTGAAAACCAAACACCGCCTTCATGCTTTCTAAGGGCGTAAATATTGATTTCACTCTTCACTGCCTATCACAGTTTTGCAGACCTCACTTTTTGTCACAAAGTTTTGAAAATTGAAAAAAGAAAAAAACATTTTTTCTTGTCTTTCTTCATTTTAAAAAACAAATGAGAGCTGCAAAATACTCACCATGCCTCTCAGAAAATAGCTTGGGGTGTCTACTTTCCAAAATGGGGTCATTTGGGGGGGGGGGTTGTGCTATCTTGGCATTTTATGGCCTTCAAAACTGTGATAGGTAGTGAGGAGTGAAATCAAAAATTTACGCCCTTAGAAATCCCGAAGGCGGTGCTTGGTTTCGGGGCCCCGTACACGGCTAGGCTCCCAAAAAGTCCCACACATGTGGTATCCCCGTACTCAGGAGAAGCTGCAGAATGTATTTTGGGGTGTAATTCCACATATGCCCATGGCATGTTTGAGCAATATATCATTTATTTATTTATTTATTTTTTAATTCTTTATTTTTCATGGGTTTCACAATACAATTCATTGCACTCATATAGTGCCAGCTTAATACATCTTAAGTAAATCTATTCATCTACACATCATATGTTACCTTTAATTGACACTTTAATTCCTTGTGAATTCCCTTTTTCTACTATTAACCCATTGCTCAAAAAAAAAAAAATCCCCTTTTACCCCCTCCCTAACCCGGAGTAATAATAATAAAAAAAAAAAAAATGAACTCCTCTCGACCCCTCCCTCTCCCCTCCCCTCCATTTCTCCCCACTTCAGTCCCTTCTCTCCCTATAGTCCAAATATGGGGCCCATGTTGTCCGGTACTTCTCATCTTGGCCTTTCATTGTCAAAGTAAGATTTTCCATTTGTTGTATTTCTGCAATTCTGGCCAACCATTGTGCCCTAGTCGGAGAGCTGTCTTTTTTCCACAGAGCAGGGATACATGCCCTAGCTGCTGTTAAAAGGTGTCTCAGCAGCGAGTTTTTAAATTTTTCCGCTGATAACGGGAAATCTAGCAGTAAAAAAGTTGCCGGATTATTTCCCAAGGAGAATCCTGTTATTGTTTTAGTAGTTTCTGCAACCATTTCCCAGAACTCTCTTATTCTCGTACATTCCCAGAAGATATGTAGAATTGTCCCTTCTTCTTCATGACATCTCCAACATACCTCTGACACCTGGGGGTAAATCCGATGTAGCACATTCGGCGTCCTATACCATCTGGTAAGGATTTTATATCCCCCTTCCTGATATCTTCTTGCTACTGATGCCTTTTGATTAAATACTAAGATCCGATTCTTCTGTTCTTGGGAGAATGATGTTCCTAAGTCTCTCTCCCACGCTTGTAGGAAAGTTAGTTCCCGAGGCGATTCTATTCCCGTCAATACAGTATAGAAATAGGACAATGGATGTCTCATTGTTTCTCCCTTCAAACACATCTCCTCAAACCGGGTCAATGCTCTTACTTCTGTATACATATTAGATTTTGATTTAATAAATGCTTCTAGCTGCATCACTCTAAAAAAATCTAATTCAGGTGCTATTTAGCAATATATCATTTAGTGACAACTTTGTGCAAAAAAAAAAAAAAAAAATTGTCACTTTCCCGCAACTTGTGTCAAAATATAAAATATTCCATGGACTTAACATGCCTCTCAGCAAATAGTTTGGGGTGTCTACTTTCCAAAATGGGGTCATTTGGGGGGGTTTGTGCCATCTGGGCATTTTATGGCCTTCAAAACTGTGATAGGTAGTGAGGAGTGAAATCGAAACTTTACGCCCTTAGAAATCATGAAGGCGGTGCTTGGTTTTCGGGGCCCCGTACGTGGCTAGGCTCCCAAAAAGTCCCACACATGTGGTATCCCCATACTCAGGAGAAGCAGCTAAATGTATTTTGGGGTGCAATTCCACATATGCCCATGGCCTGTGTGAGCAATATATCATTTAGTGACAACTTTGTGCAAAAAAAAATTGTCACTTTCCCGCAACTTGTGGCAAAATATAAAATATTCCATGGACTCAACATGCCTCTCAGCAAATAGCTTGGGGTGTCTACTTTCCAAAATGGGGTCATTTGGGTGGGGGGGATTGTGCCATCTTGGCATTTTATGGCCTTCAAAACTGTGATAGGTAGTGAGGAGTGAAATCAAAAATGTACGCCCTTAGAAATCCTGAAGGCGGTGCTTGGTTTCGGGGCCCAGTACGCGGCTAGGCTCCCAAAAAAGTCCTAAAACATGTGGTATCCCCATACTCAGGAGAAGCAGCAGAATGTATTTTGGGGTGTAATTCCACATATGGCCATGGCATGTTTGAGCAATATATCATTTAGTGACAACTTTGTGCAAAAAAAAATAAAAATTGTCAATTTCCCGCAACTTGTGTCAAAATATAAAATATTCCACGGACTCAACATGCCTCTCAGCAAATAGCTTGGGGTGTCTACTTTCCAAAATGGGGTCATTTGGGGGTTTCGTGCCATCTGGGCATTTTATGGCCTTCAAAACTGTGATAGGTAGTGAGGAGTGAAATCAAAAATTTACGCCCTTAGAAATCCTGAAGGCGGTGCTTGGTTTTCGGGGCCCCGTACGTGGCTAGGCTCCCAAAAAGTCCCACACATGTGGTATCCCCATACTCAGGAGAAGCAGCTAAATGTATTTTGGGGTGCAATTCCACATATGCCCATGGCCTGTGTGAGCAATATATCATTTAGTGACAACTTTGTGCAAAAAAAAAATTGTCACTTTCCCGCAACTTGTGTCAAAATATAAAATATTCCATGGACTCAACATGCCTCTCAGCAAATCGCTTGGGGTGTCTACTTTCCAAAATGGGGTCATTTGGGGGGGGGGTTGTGCCATCTGGGCATTTTATGGCCTTCAAAACTGTGATAGGTAGTGAGGAGTGAAATCAAAAATTTACGCCCTTACAAATCCTGAAAGCAGTGCTTGGTACCGTACGCGGCTAGGCTCCCAAAAAGTCCCACACATGTGGTATCCCCGTACTCAGGAGAAGCAGCTGAATGTATTTTGGGGTGTAATTCCACATATGCCCATGGCCTGTGTGAGAAATATATCATTTAGTGACAACTTTTTGTAATTTTTTTTTTTGTCATTATTCAATCACTTGGGACAAAAAAATAAATATTCAATGGGCTCAACATGCCTCTCAGCAATTTCCTTTGGATATCTACTTTACAAAATGGGGTAATTTGGGGGGGGGGGGGGGTTGTACTGCCCTGCCATTTTAGCACCTCAAGAAATGACATAGGCAGTCATAAACTAAAAGCTGTGTAAATTCCAGAAAATGTACCCTAGTTTGTAGACGCTATAACTTTTGCGCTAACCAATAAATATACACTTATTGACATTTTTTTTACCAAAGACATGTGGCCGAATACATTTTGGCCTAAATGTATGACTAAAATTGAGTTTATTGGATTTTTTTTAAAAAAAAAGTAGAAAATATAATTTTTTTTCAAAATTTTTGGTCTTTTTCCGTTTATAGCGCAAAAAAAAAAAAACGCAGAGGTGATCAAATACCATCAAAAGAAAGCTCTATTTGTGGGAAGAAAAGGACGCAAATTTAGTTTGGGTACAGCATTGCATGACCGCGCAATTATCAGTTAAAGCGACACAGTGCCAAATTGTAAAAAGTGCTCTGGTCAGGAAGGGGGTAAATCCTTCAGGGGCTGAAGTGGTTAAAGTTTTGTTCTCCTATTATCTTGATAGGTAATCACAGAACGTAAAAATGTGCTTCAATTTGGACAGTGTGTATTCGTATTTTTGGATTATGGCACTTCTTACCTGTCCAGTGGGCTGCCAATAGTGTAAGTAAGGAGGAGCTGGCCAAAGTAACACACATTATTTATGCATTCAGCTCTCAATGAAGTGGAGAGTGTTACCTGTCCAAAGCATCTACCCATCCCCCCTACCATAAAATGTTTCCAATGAGCCACCAGAGGGGGTGAGGAATCTGATAAGTTGACCTTATACTTTTGTCTTTAACCACTTAAGGACCGCCTCACGCCGATATACGTCGGCAGAATGGCAAAGGCAGGCAAAATCACGTTAATGTATGTGATCTGCCTCGCAGGTGGGGGGTCCGATCGGACCCCCCCCGGTGCCCGAGCGGTCCTCTTTTGTCCCCCAGCGATAGGAGGTGAGGGGGAGGCCATCCATTCGTGCCCCCCCCCCTCGCGATCGCCGCCGGCCAATGAGAACATTCCTTTGCTGCTGTATGCTAAACAGCAGCAAAGGAAATTATGTCATCTCTCCTCGGCTCGGTATTTTCCGTTCCGGCGCCGAGGAGAGACGACTGTAATGTGAGTGAAAACACACTACACACACAGTAGAACATGCCAGGCACACAAAACACCCCCGATCCCCCCCCGAACACCCCCCAATCACCCCCCCCCCCCCTGTCACAAACTGACACCAAGCAGTTTTTTTTTTTCTGATTACTGCATGGTGTCAGTTTGTGACAGTTACTGTGGTGGGACAGTTACTGTTAGCCCCCTTTAGGTCTAGGGTACCCCCCTAACCCCACCTAATAAAGTTTTAACCCCTTGATCACCCCCCGTCACCAGTGTCACTAAGCAATCATTTTTCTGATCGCTGTATTAGTGTCGCTGGTGACGCTAGTTAGGGAAGTAAATATTTAGGTTCGCCGTCAGCGTTTTATAGCGACAGGGACCCCCATATACTACCTAATAAATGTTTTAACCCCTTGATTGCCCCCTAGTTAACCCTTTCACCACTGATCACCGTATAACTGTTACGGGTGACGCTGGTTAGTTCGTCTATTTTTTATAGTGTCAGGGCACCCGCCGTTTATTACCGAATAAAGGTTTAGCCCCCTGATCGCCCGGAGGTGATATGAGTCACCCCAGGCAGCGTCAGATTAGCGCCAGTACCGCTAACACTCACGCACGCAGCATACGCCTCCCTTAGTGGTATAGTATCTGAACGGATCAATATCGATCAGATCTATACTAGCGTCCCCAGCAGTTTAGGGTTCCCAAAAACGCAGTGTTAGCGGGATCAGCCCAGATACCTGCTAGCACCTGCGTTTTGCCCCTCCGCCCGGCCCAGCCCAGCCCACCCAAGTGCAGTATCAATCGATCACTGTCACTTACAAAACACTAAATGCATAACTGCAGCGTTCGCAGAGTCAGGCCTGATCCCTGCGATCACTAACAGTTTTTTGGTAACATTTTGGTGAACTGGCAAGCACCAGCCCCAGGCAGCTTCATGTTAGCGCCAGTACTGCTAACACCCACGCATGCAGCATACGCCTCCCTTAGTGGTATAGTATCTGAACGGATCAATATCTGATCCAATCAGATCTATACTAGCGTCCCCAGCAGTTTAGGGTTCCCAAAAACGCAGTGTTAGCGGGATCAGCCCAGATACCTGCTAGCACCTGCGTTTTGCCCCTACGCCCGACCCAGCCCAGCCCACCCAAGTGCAGTATCGATCGATCACTGTCACTTACAAAACACTAAATGCATAACTGCAGCGTTCGCAGAGTCAGGCCTGATCCCTGCGATCACTAACAGTTTTTTTGGTAGCATTTTGGTGAACTGGCAAGCACCAGCCCCAGGCAGCGTCAGGTTAGCGCCAGTACCGCTAACACCCACGCATGCAGCATACACCTCCCTTAGTGGTATAGTATCTGAACGGATCAATATCTGATCCGATCAGATCTATACTAGCGTCCCCAGCAGTTTAGGGTTCCCAAAAACGCAGTGTTAGCGGGATCAGCCCAGATACCTGCTAGCACCTGCCTTTTGCCCCTCCGCCCGGCCCAGCCCAGCCCACCCAAGTGCAGTATTGATCGATCACTGACACTTACAAAACACTAAACGCATAACTGCAGCGTTTGCAGAGTCAGGCCTGATCCCTGCGATCGCTAACAGTTTTTTTGGTAGCGTTTTGGTGAACTGGCAAGCACCAGCGGCCTAGTACACCCCGGTCGTAGTCAAACCAGCACTGCAGTAACACTTGGTGACGTGGCGAGTCCCATAAGTGCAGTTCAAGCTGGTGAGGTGGCAAGCACAAGTAGTGTCCCGCTGCCACCAAAAAGACAAACACAGGCCCGTCATGCCCATAGTGCCCTTCCTGCTGCATTCGCCAATCCTAATTGGGAACCCACCACTTCTGCAGCGCCCGTACTTCCCCCATTCACATCCCCAACCAAATGCAGTCGGCTGCATGAGAGGCATTTTCTTTATGTCCTCCCAAGTACCCCTACCCAACGAACCCCCCCAAAAAAGATGTTGTGTCTGCAGCAAGCGCGGATATAGGCGTGACACCCGCTATTATTGTCCCTCCTGTCCTGACAATCCTGGTCTTTGTATTGGTGAATGTTTTGAACGCTACCATTCACTAGTTGAGTATTAGCGTAAGGTACAGCATTGCACAGACTAGGACACACTTTCACAGTGTCTCCCAAGATGCCATCGCATTTTGAGAGACCCGAACCTGGAACCGGTTACAGTTATAAAAGTTAGTTACAAAAAAAGTGTAAAAAAAAATAAATATATAAAATAAAAAAAAATAGTTGTCGTTTTATTGTTCTCTCTCTCTCTATACTCTCTCTCTATTGTTCTGCTCTTTTTTACTGTATTCTATTCTGCAATGTTTTATTGTTATTATGTTTTATCATGTTTGCTTTTCAGGTATGCAATTTTTTTATACTTTACTGTTTACTGTGTTTTATTGTTAACCATTTTTTTGTCTTCAGGTAGGCCATTCACAACTTGGAGTGGTTATACCAGAATGATGCCTGCAGGTTTAGGTATCATCTTGGCATCATTCTTTTCAGCCAGCGGTCAGCTTTCATGTAAAAGCAATCCTAGCGGCTAATTAGCCTCTAGACTGCTTTTACAAGCCGTGGGAGGGAATGCCCCCCCCCCCACCGTCTTCCGTGTTTTTCTCTGGCTCTCCTGTCTCAACAGGGAACCTGAGAATGCAGCCGGTGATTCAGCCAGCTGACCATAGAGCTGATCAGAGACCAGAGTGGCTCCAAACATCTCTATGGCCTAAGAAACTGGAAGCTACGAGCATTTCATGACTTAGATTTCGCCGGATGTAAACAGCGCCATTGGGAAATTGGGAAAGCATTTTATCACACCGATCTTGGTGTGGTCAGATGCTTTGAGGGCAGAGGAGAGATCTAGGGTCTAATAGACCCCAATTTTTTCAAAAAAGAGTACCTGTCACTACCTATTGCTATCATAGGGGATATTTACATTCCCCGAGATAACAATAAAAAATGATTAAAAAAAAAAATGGGGGGCGTGGCTTGGCTGGATCCCGGAATGGCCGCTTGATCACAGAGCTCCTGCCACCCGAGGACCATAATTAGCTTTTACGGGAAACCATCGCCTCTATCCATGATGGGGAAGTCGAATAGGAGTGTCTCTGCCTCCCGGACACCGAAAGACCGGGTCACACAACTCAGCCGGAACATACCGGTGATATTCCGTACACTCCGGTCAGGAGACCACGAGGCCTCACAGACACCACAGGCCTCAGGCCCTACCTCCCCTAGTCACAGCTCAGACTACCAGCTTGAGGAAGGAGACACCCGATCTCACCGCTTCAGCCCTGCAGTGAACCTATCGGACTTACAGAAGGTAGCGTCTGATATCACCCACAACATCACGGGCATCTTAGACTTGAAAATGGACATTCAGGCAGTGGCGGCCCGCATGTCAGACGTGGAGCAAACTACGCAGCTCCATACAGCTGCTATCAGGCAAGTGCAGCACACTTATGATGCCTAACTTTCCTATCTTTATGATCTACATCGTCAGGTCGAGGACCTTGATAATAGGGGCCGGAGACATAATGTTCGGGTGAGGGGGGTCCCCGAGGGCATGGAAGCAGGCTCATTACCCCAAGTTATTTGCGCCATCTTTAATGATCTCCTAGACCAACCACCAGACTCCCCAATCGAGATGGAGAGGTTACACAGGGCCCTCAGACCACCTCCCAGGGATAACGAACCCCCAAGAGACGTCATATGCTGTATAGTGAATTTTCCTCTCAAGGAAGAAATTTTAAGAAAAGCCAGAGAAAGAGGCCATGTACAGCATAATGGTGTAGAAATTAAGCTTTTCCAAGACTTATCACCAACTACACTGCAGAACAGACGCGCTCTGCGCCCCCTGCTGGACCATCTCA